>CP139507.1:419841647-420441647 GCA_021014915.2 Artemisia tridentata subsp. tridentata | reverse complement strand
AGTTTAGACTTAAAGAGTCTCAATTCTGCTGGAAGAGCAACATGTTTAGTAGCAAAGGCATCATTGGAAGAAGCACATCTGTGGCACAGAAGACTAGGTCATGTTAATTTTAAGAACATCAACAAGCTGGTCAAAGGTAATTTAGTTAAAGGTTTACCTTCCAAAACATTCAAGGCTGATCATTCATGTTTGGCTTGCAAGAAGGGTAAACAACATAAAGCTTCATGTAAGAAGCTTGGGGAAAGAGATATTAGAGAACCTTTGGAGTTGCTACACATGGATCTGTTTGGACCAGTTTCAGTAGAAAGTTTAAACAAGAAGAAGTACTGCTTGGTAGTGACAGATGATTGTAGCAGATTTAGTTGGGTCTTTTTCTTGGGATTCAAAGATGAAACCTTTGATGCTATCCATGACCTGATAGTAGCCCTTGAAAATCAATTAAGACTCAAAGTAAGAGGTATTACATGTGACAATGGAACAGAATTCAAGAACAAGCATATGGATGAATTCTGTGCCAAGAAAGGGATCAAGAGAGAGTTTAGCATTGCTAGAACACCACAGCAGAATGGTGTTGCAGAAAGAAAGAACAGGACTTTGATAGAAGCAGCTAGAACAATGCTTGCAGATTCCCAATTACCTATTCTCTTTTGGGCTGAAGCCATAAGTACTGCTTGCTATGTGTTGAATAGAGTTTCAGTAACTAAACCTCAAATGAAGACACCTTATGAGTTACTCATGGGAAAGAAACCAAACATTCGTTTTCTAAAACCTTTTGGCTGCTCTCTGACTATTCTAAATACCATTGATTCTCTGGGAAAATTTGATGGTAAGTCAGATGAAGGATATTTATTGGGTTATTGTACAAATAGCAAAGGATTTAGAGTTTATAACAGGATTACCAAAAAGGTACAAGATTGTCTTCATGTTGAATTTTTGGAAGATAAGGAAACTCAGAAAGGTAAAGGTCCTGATTGGATGTTTGATCTTGATCTCAAGCTCACACCATCTATGAATTATGTTCTTGTTAGAGAAGAGAATCAGGCTAATTCCAAAGAAGATGATTCACAGTACATTGTTCATGGAGTCAATGTTACACCAGAAGATGTTCCTGACAAAGAACCTGAAGTTACTAATGAGGAACAAAGTACTGCTCAGCCAACTCATACAGTATCTGATGAAGATCAAGCCATACAAGATGAACTTAATAGGATGCTTTTTCAAGAAACTATAGCACAATCCTATAAAGATGAACAAAGGAAGGCTTATGAGACTGCAAAGAAACAGGGTAAATTTCAAGATACTGCCCACAGTACTTTCGATCAAAGTACTGCTGATCCTTTTGACAGTACTTCTGATGTATTAAAGCAATCAAATTGGAACAATGCTGATGATTCCAATATTGATAATGATGATTTAGTTAATGCTAACATTCCTGGATTAGAAGAAGTTGATGATGAGCTTAATCCAGAAGGTATTTTCTCCAATGAAGGCATTGATTTTACTAACTTGGAGTCTGATCTTCCAGTACCACCAACTCCTACATTGAGAGTTCATAAAGCTCATCCTCAAAGTAACATTATTGGATCACCCTCTTCAGGAGTGGTGACAAGGAACAAAGTTAAAGGACTGTCTAAGCAACATACTGCTTTACTTAGCTTTGTTTACAAACAAAACAGGATGAATCACAAGGATCACCAAACATGCCTGTTTGCTTGCTTTTTATCTCAAGAGGAACCCAAGAAGGTAGCTCAAGCTTTAGTTGATGAAAGTTAGGTTGAAGCCATGCAAGAGGAGCTTTTACAATTCAAGCTTCAAGAAGTCTGGGTATTATGTGATTTACCAGATGGCAAAAGAGTCATTGGTACAAGATGGGTTTTCAGAATCAAAAGAGATGAAAGAGGGAATGTTATCAAAAATAAAGCAAGATTGGTTGCACAAGGATATCGCCAAGAAGAAGGAGTGGATTATGATGAAGTGTTTGCTCCTGTTGCAAGGATAGAGGCAATAAGGTTATTTCTTGCCTTTGCATCATACATGGGATTTCCTGTCTACCAAATGGATGTGAAAAGTGCTTTCCTTTATGGCACAATTTCTGAGGAAGTTTATGTTAAACAACCTCCTGGTTTTGAAGATCCTGCTCATCCAAACAAAGTCTACAAAGTGATCAAGGCACTGTATGGCCTTCATCAGGCTCCCAGAGCTTGGTATGAGAGACTCTCAAACTTTCTATTACAACATGGTTATAGGAGAGGAGCAATTGATAAGACTTTGTTTATCAAGAGGGATAAGAAAGACATTATGTTAGTCCAAGTATATGTGGATGATATTATATTTGGGGCTACAAAGAAGTCTATGGTGAAAGACTTTGAAGATCTTATGCAGAAGGAGTTTCAAATGAGTTCTATGGGAGAATTAACTTTCTTTTTGGGTCTTCAAGTTAGACAAACAAAAGATGGAATCTTCATTAACCAAGAAAAGTATGTTGCAGATATACTTAAAAGATTTGACCTTCCAAATCTCAGGCCTGCCACCACACCCATTGATAAAAATAAACCCTTAGGCAAGGATGAAGATGGACAAGATGTGGATGTCAAGCTTTACAGATCTATGATTGGTTGTCTTATGTACTTAACTGCATCAAGACCTGACATCATGTTTGCTGTTTGCTTATGTGCAAGATTTCAGGTTACACCAAAGGTTTCCCATATGTATGCAGTCAAGAGGATTTTGAGATATCTCAAGCATCAACCAAAGTTAGGATTATGGTATCCTAAGGAGTCACCTTTTCACTTGGAAGCCTTCTCAGATAGTGACTATGCAGGGGATAACTATGATAGAAGATCAACCTCAGGAGGGTGTCAATATCTTGGAAGAAGATTAGTCTCCTGGCAATGTAAGAAGCAAACCATTGCTGCAACCTCCTCTACTGAAGCAGAATATGTTGCTGCTGCAAGCTGTTGTGGACAAGTTTTGTGGATGCAAAATCAACTCTTGGATTATGGATTCAATTTCAAAAATACTCCTATCAACATTGATAATGAGAGTACCATCTGCATTGTGAAGAATCCAGTTTATCACTCCAAGACCAAGCATATTCAGATTAGGCATCATTTTATTCGGGATTGTTATGAGCACAGGCTTATAAATGTGGTTAAGGTTCACACAGATGATAATGTAGCTGATCTACTCACTAAGGGATTTGATGTTTCAAGATTCAACCACTTAGTTGTGAGCATTGGGATGATCAACTACTAGGCTACATTTGAGGGGAGGCTTTAGTATTAGTTAGTATACTTTCTATTAGTTCTTCTTGAAAGTATTGGTTTTAGTAGTTTAGTTTAGCCTATATGTTGTATTTGAGGGGAGGCAACATAAGCTATTAGTTAGAACTTAATCATGAATCATTTACAAGTTCTTGGTTTTAGTTGGTATATTGATTGTGGATAACAAGATGGAACGTACTGCTTTATTGCCTAAAGTACTGCTTCAGCAACGTACTGCTTCAACGTACTGCTTACGTGGACGTACTGTTCCAACGGTCAAAAATTTGTGGGGCTACGGTTAATTAATTCCTTACGGCGGAGATAATAAGTTAATCCAAACGGTAACTTTATTATTATGAGTTTGATTTATTTTCATCCTATTTAAAGAAACTCACTCCTATTTCCCCGCCTTTTACCGTACTTAAGATCCCTCATTCGCTTTTACACCACATTCTTTTCATCGAAACACATACTCAAAGCGAATTCTTCTCTATCACTCATCATGGCTAATCGCCTTACTGTTAGCAAACACAATATGATCGCTAATTTGGACAAGACAAGGGATAATGTTGATTTTCATGCAATCATTGATTTCTTAACTGGGTCTTCCATCACCTACTCTATTTTAGTTGACCCTGATGTTATTGGTCCCTGGATGCAAGAATTTTGGGATACTGCAACGATTGAAGAAGATTCGTTGATTAGGGCTACGGTTGCTGGACGAGCTATTAGGATTTCTGAGGCCACGATTAGGGATGTGTTGATGTTTAATGATGAAGGGGGGGCTGTTCGTTTTGAAAAACAAGTGCTTTGGGACACTTTAAGTGATATAGGTTATGAAGGCGATCTGACGAAACTTACTTTTCAAAAGCCTTTGTTTTGTTCTCATTGGAAGTACCTAATTCACGTTATACTTCATTGTTTGAGTCCCAAGAGTACTTCTTTTGATCAATTTGGTCAAAATATTGCATCTGCATTAGTGGGTTTGGCTACCGATCGAAGATTCAATTTTTCAAGACTCATTCTGGATGGTATGCTTACACATATTGCTAATGGATCACCATTTTTGATGTATCCAAGGTTTGTTCAGTTATTCTTGAACAATCAACTTGAGGATGTCCCTAAACCTCAAAGTTTTTTACCCACTGTCAAACTTCCATCAAAGGTGTTTACTTTTCTCTCTAAACAAAGTGCCAAGTTTTCTGGAACCAACACACCTTTGACTGCTCACATATTGGGAGTTGCACAAGTCGTTAGAGATGCAGAGCAAGAGCAAGATCAAGAAGCAAATTCTGACTCAGCAGGTCAAGAGTCTCCAGTTTCAAGAGAAGTTAGTATTCCTCAACCTACTGCTTCTCAACATACTGCTTCTCAACATTCTGCTACTAGGGAAGATACTGCTCCTATGGACATTCCTACTCATGAGGAGTCAGACCAAGGTATGAATCAACCACCATCTCCTAATGATTCTTCTTCCACAAATATGTCTAAGCAATTTGAAGAAGAAGAGGCAGAATTGGACAATTATGCTTTAACACGGGAGTTAAAGAGGCTGAAAAAGGAGAGTGAGGCTCAAGCTGCTAAGATAGCCAAATTAAAGACTAAGTTTCAAAGATTAAAAAGGTATGTTTGGCCACTAGTTCAACACCATAGATTATGGGTAAAGTCTCAGAAGCAGAGTGGTAAGATACCTACGAAGATTTCTAAGTCAAAGAAGAAAAAGTCTAAGAAGCGATCTTCATTCCAATTGGGGAGGAATTTAGAGAATTTGAATGAAGATGATGCTGGTTTTGAACAAGATTTTGAACAAGATGCTGGATTTATGGATGATACTCAGAGGACACCACAGAGGACACCACCTGAAAATATTCCTCAAGATACAGTTGAGAGGAAGAGTGATGAAACAGAGCAAATAAATTTGGAAGAAGCTGCTGTTGAAGTAAGAAGTGGTGATACTGAGGAAATAAACTTGGAAGGAGCTGAAGCTGAAAGTACTGCTCAAGAAAGTACTGCTCAACAAGGTACTGAGAGGCAATTCACTATTACACCTAGAACCTTAGATTTTGAAGAAGATATTGGTCCTTCAATTCAAGTTCAAGAGGAAGTAGGCCCTTCTAAACCAGCTCAGGAAGAAGATGTTATAGCTCATACTAACAGTGATGATGAAACAATTGCTGACATTATGCTTAATATGTCAAGTCAAAGAGGCATCAGTATTCATGAGGTTGAACAACAACATAATACTTCTTCTCAACCTGCACAAGAGATAGATCCAAAAGATAAAGGCAAAGGGATCTTGATAGAAAAGAAGAAGAAGAAGATGACATTGGCACAGATAAGACAAATTGAGGTTGCCAAAAATGAGGAAGCAGCTAGAATATTACAAGCAGAGATAGATGCTGAAGAATCAAGGAAGAATGTTCAATCAAAAAGGCCAATTAGTAAAGCTAGAGAAAGGAATGATATGATGGCTTATCTGAAAGGTCAAGGATATACAGGTTTAGTTAGATTAACATATACAGAGATGAAGGATCTGTATGATGTTGTTAGAGAAGCTATTCAAAAAGATCTTGCAAGCATTATTTCTTTTGAAGATAAGGAGCTTGAAGATAAAAGAAAGGAAAGAGCTGTTACAAGAAGCTCAAAGAGGAAAAGAATCACTGATGAACAGCCATCAAAGAAGTTCAAGGAAGCTGTTGAATTAAGAACAAACACAGTTGATGAGCTCAGAAATTATCTTAGAGTTGTTGACTTTGAGAATCCAAAATTGAAAGAAGATACTGATAAGAAGTCCAAGATATCTACTTTTTCAGTTGTAGAATCTAAAGAAGGAGATTATCTGATCTTTCATAGACAAGATGGAAGTTTTAGAGTGTTTAATTCATTATGGGATATACTACATCTGATTGATAGAGATGATATGCTTCAGTTATATCTCCAAGTGCAAACTTATTTTGAGCATATTCCACCACAAGGAGTAGGTTTGATATTGTTAGGAGATCTCACAACAATCTGGGAGACAGATGAATCAAAGGACAGTACTTTGTGGGAAAATCAAGACAACTGGGAGATTAACAAATGGAGATTCTTTGAGTCAGTTGGGATACATGTTTTGGAGTTAGAAGATGGCACTATGATTCATATGCTAGCAGAACAGAGATATCCACTCACAAGAGATCTGATGATCAGGATGCTAGAGCATGGAATGGAAGTGGAACAAGAGGATGAAGTAGCATTGATGGTCATAAAATTATTCATCAAGTGGACTACTGAATTTGAAGATTAATGCATAACTACTGGTATGGTTTCATTATTATATAAATCTTTTGAAAAATAAAGTACTTTCTTCAAAGTACTGCTGGTCAGACAGTACTTTCACAAAGTACTGCTTGCAGCATAAAACCAGTAAAGTCTTTTGATAAAATCAGTAATTTTTGATAAGTACAAAAACATTTTGAAGCACAAAGATTAATCAGCAACAAATGGTTTTGAAAGCAACAATATGGTGTTAGTACTTGTACTACACAACAAATGGTAATCAACTCACCATGTTTAATAAACAAGAAAGAGTTTGACTCATCATGAGGGTACGGCTCTGATGTGATTATCAAATCCGTTTTTAGTTGGCAATTTACTAAAAATTGTATGGTTTTCAACTTACCATATCTATATTAGTGAAGAGTTGGCTAGCCCACAAGATAATGGCTTTGTGGTAAAGGCTGTAAAAAACCATTATATGGTAATTAGTTCACCATGGTAGTGATTGTACTAAAAGAACTAGCTAGTCCAAAAGCAAACGGCTATTTGGTAAAGACTACTCAAATCCGTTGATAGCTGATGATTTGCTAAAAATCATATGGTTATCAATGTACCATGGTTTTTCTTAAATCTAAACATTGGCTACTCCAGAGTTAATGGCTTTGGTAAAGAGACATCAAAATCCATTAAATTTTCAATGATTCACCTCTCACAGGAGTTAACACACCTGGAAGTGATGAGAATAGTATGAAACTTTTAAGATCTGATGTACATATTGCCAATATGATGCTGAGTTGCTGAAAAGATCTGATGCTGAAAAGAATTGTTGCTGATGAAGATTGAAGATAGTGTTTGCATTGATGATGACAAAACAATAACGAGTCAGATTTGAAGAAACAACCTTTCCTTGAAGATAAAGTGTTGAAGTTAAAGACATACAAAGAAACTTGAAATCAAGCAAGTAGAATTCAAGTTAGGGGAGGATTGTTGGGATATAAAAGTCAAAGTACTGCTACTCAAGTCAAAGTACTGCTGTTCAATTAAAGTACTGCTGCTCGTTAAAGGACTGCTATGCAAATAGTTTAAGGACTAATGTGTAATTCTAGAATGTTCGTATTAGATTAGAGTTATAATTAGAATTACTTGTCGTTCAATTTTGTAAACCGACTAGGGTTTTCTTTGTGCCTATAAAAGGATCCCTAGGTTGGCATTAGAGATATGTGTGTTTAGTAAGACAAGTTCATGCGATTAGTGATATACGATTATTAGAAGTATTAGAGTTTAGAGTTTGTTAGTGAATCTGTGTAAGAAAGCAGGTTCAAGGTTTTAATAATATTCAAAGTTGTTTATTAATTCTTCTTAGCTTTGTTGAAGTAGATTCCGCATACTTAGCAAAGTATATCAGTGTTTCATTATTAATAGTTTTGAATTCATTCAAAGTTGTTAAACCGTAGACAAGCTACAAGTTAGTTTGGTCAGAGTATATCGATCCAACAAAAGTATAAGGGAACATAGCAATGGCTTAGCGAATCCTATAATGAATCAGAAATCCAGAATGTCATGAGAACGAAGGCACCCTTACTGAAAAAGGGTAGAATATCTGTACCTTATACCGCAAGTGAAAACACATCTAGAAACATACAGATCGGAAACAAACTCCATCTTCAGCGAATCTACACGAATACATGGTCGTCTTATTATTAATATCTTATTTAAATCAGATTTCTCATTTTAGTCGGCTTTCCATTTTTAGTAACTTTCCATTTATAGCAGGTTTCCTCAATTAGAAAGTTTCCATTTTTAGGAAGCATTCAAAGTTATCATTTAATAAGTTTAAAGTGACAATATTAATAGCTTAGGGTTCATAATAGTATTTATATAAAGTTAAGGTTATTATGGTAGGTTTACAAATTTTTTAGGGTTTATTATGTAATTATGATAAGTTTAAGGACTATTATGCAATTATCATAAAACTAGGGTATAAGATGTAATTATTATAAAGTTATGGGTTTTTTTACAAGTTAAGTCCTTTAGTATTAGAAAAATAACAATTAAAACCCTTTAGTTTTGGAAAATAAACAAATAACACCTTTTTAATATCTTTACACTTTAACAGATTTTTCGTATGCACTGGACCTGTTTTAAATAATTTATGAACCATACTAGAACTCTGAAATAAAATTTCCAAAAATTCCCAGAGAACCCTATATGTCCATAGTAATTTACCTAATTTTTCCAGATTTTATTAACTGGTATAGGTACGACTGAAAAATATATTTCCCTAACATATTCCATAACCGGATCTGATGAAACACCCGAAAAGTAATTAATTCACTACTCCATCTAGAAACTTTATAAAATTCTAGAAAAATTTTAGTAACTAGTAGACATATCAAATATGACGCAATTCAAAGGAAACCTTCTAATTCGACATGGTTTGAAAATGATAAATGAAAAACGCGGACTGTTTTTCCAGACATACGAATTCGATTTGACACTTAATTTTCTAAAAATCAAAAAGTGGTCTTCCAGGCCTCTATAAATCACAAGGTTAATTTCTACAGAAAGCTCTTTCATTGAATATAATTCTAGACTCAAGAAACTCCCAAAAACACTTGGTTATCATCAAGATTCAATTAAATAAAGTTGGTCTAATTTCCTGATCAGAAAACTGGTTCATTAATTCATGTGATCTTTTAGGGTTTTTGGTTCGTTTAATTCCAAATGACCTTAGTAGCGTGCATGGATCATTATAACCATTTTATATAGATCATATATGATGTAAAGAGAGTCACAAAAATACCAGATAGCTTTTAGAAAGATCGAATGAGGTGTGGAGAATTAATACCTCTCGGCAAACATGAAAATCGAACAAAAACTGAAACTGAGTGAATCAAGCCTTCAAAAATCAAACTCCTATTTTTATACACTTCTTCTAGCACCCAGGAACTCAGGAAAAATGATAAGTGGTCGTGGAATAATTATGGTGGCCGATTGGAGTTTTTGGTTGATGTTTTAGGGTTTTTAGGATATGTAACAAGGAAATAAATGTGAAAGCCGTGTATTATTAGGGGGAGGGCATGATTTTCGGCCCATGAGTGATTAATGGGATCAATTTATGGATTTGTAAATGATTCCCTTTAATTGTGATACTTATCCTTTTATTTTGATTTATTTTAAGTATTTAACAAGTAATTTTAATATATATGTAAACTTGTAATAATTTATTTCGGCCCATGCAGCATTTGTATGTGTTACAGCATTTGTATGTGTTATATATATTTTTGTACATTGTAAAATATTAAAATATTGCCAAAAAAATTACCTTACTTCATATGTGGTTAATTTCCAAAAGTTTGGGATTTATTTGATGTTTTATGTGCTTATTAATCAAATTTTAAAGTTACAGGGGCATTTTGGTCATTTTGCATGTTTTGAAATTTTAGGTATTACAACTTCTTCCCCTCTAAAAGAAAATTTTCGTCCTCGAAATTTGAAGTCGCAAGGTTAGACGAAGTCGTAGCAAATCGCAAGAGATCGTCGCAAACATTCTCACGCTCGGAAAGGTTCTTCCAAAAGGAAAGCTTATATGGAAATACGAACAAGATTTCAAACCAAATTAACTGTATCAATAGTAGAGAGCTCTACACGAGTTCAAGTATTGTAACTGATGTCGACAGAACGCAAAATGAGAGTCCAAGCTTATCCAGATATCTAATGAACGAAGGCAGAGTATACGCATAGGTAGAAATGAACCTAAAGTCTCACTAATCACGGATAAACCAACGAAGATCAAGTTCTAACTTCTTAGGTACTCCCCAAGACATCCTATGGCCACAATGAGGGCACGTTATATGGTGTAAGTATTATCACGTTGATCAGGCGTCATAATACTAGCACCACATAAATATGCCTTCATGATGATCATACTTTATCTCAAGTCGTAAACAACAACCTATCTTAATCCACCTAGTACTTCTACAGTCTCAGAGGTCAACAAGATCAAATGTCATAGTCAAGAGGGAAAACAAAACTACTCAACAGGCTCTAACCAAAAGCAAGGCACGAATCAGAGTGATGCGGAAGCAATAATACTTAAACAATTGCCTTATAGTCTACCCATTCCTCACTGGTCAAAACTTAAGTTCATATCAAGAAATCCTAAAGCAAGTTCTCAAGGTGTTCTCCTATGTTCTTACAGTGGAAGCCTAATGGTCCAAAACGCACAGGTCAAGGGTAATGTATTACAAGTCGCAAACCTGGCTCTGATACCATAAATTGTAACACCCCAACCCGGCAAGGGTAAAGATGTCACAATAATGGTTTCATATCAGAACAAACACAAGCATATGACATAAATAATACAATTGAATTTCAATGGTTACAATGAAAAATCTGAAACTACAAGGTTATAATACAATAATTCCTAAGTCAAATCATAAATTCTTCTAGTCATCTTCAATAGTTAGTAAGGTCTTCTAAGTCCAAGGTACTCTCCACTCATACCCAGCTTCCAAACTAAAACCTGCCGCAGGAAAAGAAATGCGGCTGAGCTACGAAAGCTCAGTAAACAGATATAACGATAACAAGGCAGTAATGATGGGATAGTGAAGTAAGTGAAACAATGCAAGGTATAACAAGAGTCAAGAAAGAAAAATAAAGGTTATGCAGATATATCAGGAATTAATAAATAGTTACAATAGATAAGAGTAAAGGGAATAGTAATCCCAAACCCGAGCCCAAGTCATATCAAGTCAAGTATTAAGTCAAGTCATGTATTCGGAGGGGTGACCTCGGAATACTAAGTACAAGGTTAAAAGGTAACAGAAACAGTAATCCACTACGAGCCCAGAACAGATCAAATATCAAATCAAGTAATCAGGGTGTACGGAGGGGAGACCTCGGTACCAAGTACAGGGTGAGGGGATACCTCCAAGGGGTGGAGTAGCTAGCTCCCAGGATGTGAAAGACGTGTATCGCACACACCATCAGTCACCAGATAATATAACAGATACAGATAACAGATAACAGATCTAGGATGCATCCATACGCCCCAGGTGGCCAAATACCTCCTCAACACACCAAATCAAATCAATTCAGGGACGGGATAGGACATCACTCTCCTACCCTAGAGTCATGCCATCGGTGCATCAATGTCATGGTCATGAAACCCTCATGACTAGTGATACAGATAGTGGCTCGTAGTCTCAAACTGAGGGTCAATGGTCAAGTATCAAATGTACAAGTATTCAGTTCAAGTTTCATATTAAGTGTTTCAAGTCCAATTTCCATTTCAATTATATCAGAGGGTTCATATCAAAGGTTCATATCAGTGGGTTCATATCAATAGTTCAATATCAGATGGTTCAATATCAGATGGTTCAGTATCAGAAAGGTCAATATCATAAGATCAATATCAGAGGGTCAATATCAGAAGGTTCAATATCAGAAAGGTCAATATCAGAAAGTTCATAATCAAAGTTTCATATCAATAGTTCATTTAAAAAGGTTTCTATTTAAAAGGTCCATTTAAAGCAATCTTTCAATAATGGTTTTCATAAAGATAGTCTTAAAAATAGTTTTCTTAAAAACTTTTAGTAACTTTCATTTAAAAGCAGTATAGCTTTTCTCACACATTTTCATATATAATTCAGAAAGGTTTTCACATCTAGTTACCAAAATCAAATAATCCTTCAAGTATTAAGTGATTCCAATGTTTATGTTACAGGGTGACGAACAAGTCATATCAAGTATCAAGGGGACATGGCAAAGTTCAATTATCAAGGTTCGCAAATCAAAGGAAGCATAACAGAGGCATAGATCAAATAAGAAGGCCCCAAATAAGAAGGCTCAGATCAAAATCAAACCAATATAGAAAGATGTAAGTGAAACATGAAGAACGAATCAAAGTATAAGGGAACATAGCAATGGCTTAGAGAATCCTATAATGAATCAGAAATCCAGAATGTCATGAGAACGAAGGCACTCTTACTGAAAAAGGGTAGAATTTCTTTACCTTATACCGCAAGTGAAAACACATCTAGAAACATACAGATCAGAAATAAACTCCATCTTCAGCAAATCTACACGAATACATGGTCGTCTTATTATTAATACCTTATTTAAATCAGATTTCTCATTTTAGTCGGCTTTCCATTTTTAGTAACTTTCCATTTATAGCAGGTTTCCTCAATTAGTAAGTTTCCATTTTTAGGAAGCATTCAAAGTTATCATTTAATAAGTTTAAAGTGACAATATTAATAGCTTAGGGTTCATAATAGTATTTATATAAAGTTAAGGTTATTATGGTAGGTTTACAAATTTTTTAGGGTTTATTATGTAATTATGATAAGTTTAAGGACTATTATGCAATTATCATGAAATTAGGGTATAAGATGTAATTATTATAAAGCTACAGGTTTTTTTACAAGTTAAGTCCTTTAGTATTAGAAAAATAACAATTTAAACCCTTTAGTTTTGGAAAATAAACAAATAACACCTTTTTAATATCTTTACACTTTAACATATTTTTCGTATGCACTGGACCTGTTTTAAATAATTTATGAACCATATTAGAACTCAGAAATAAAATTCCCAGAGAACCCTATATGTCCATAGTAATTTACCTAATTTTTCCAGATTTTAGTAACTAGTATAGGTACGACTGAAATATCCATTTCCCTAACAGGTTCCATAGCCGGATCTGATGAAACACCCGAAAAGTAATTAATTCACTACTCCATCTATAAAATTTATAAAATTCTACAAAAATTCCAGTAACTAGTAGACATATCAAATATTACCTAGTTCAAAGGAAACCTTCTAATTCGACAAGGTTTGAAAATGATAAATGAAAAACGCGGACTGTTTTTCCAGACATATGAATTCGATTTGACACTTAATTTTCTAAAAATCAAAAAGTAGTCTTCCAAGCCTCTAAATATCACAAGGTTAATTTCTACAGAAACCTCTTTCATTTAATTTAATTCTAGACTCAAGAAACTCCCAAAAACACTTGGTTATCATCAAGATTCAATTAATTAAAGCCGGTCTAATTTCCTGATCAGAAAACTGGTTCATTAATTCATGTGATCTTTTAGGGTTTTTGGTTTGTTTAATTCCAAACGACCTTAGTAGCGTGCATGGATCATTATAACTATTTTATATAGATAATATATGATGTAAAGAGAGTCACAAAAATACCAGATAGCTTTTAGAAAGATCGAATGAGGTGTGGAGAATTAATACCTCTCGGCAAACATGAAAATCGAACAAAAACTGAAACCCAGTGAATCAAGCCTTCAAAAATCGAACTCCTATTTTTATACACTTCTTCTAGCACCCAGGAACTCAGGAAAAATGATAAGTGGTCGTGGAAAAATTATGGTGGCCGATTGGAGTTTTTGGTTGATGTTTTAGGGTTTTTAGGATATGTAACAAGGAAATAAATGGGAAAGCCGTGTATTATTAGGGGGAGGGCATGATTTTCGGCCCATGAGTGATTAATGGGATCAATTTACTGATTTGTGAATGATTCCCTTTAATTGTGATACTTATCCCTTTATTTTGATTTATTTTAAGTATTTTACAAGTAATTTTAATATATATATGTAAATATGTAATAATTTATTTCGGCCCATGCAACATTTGTATGTGTTATATATATTTTTTTACATTATAAAATATTATAATGTTGCCACAAAAATTACCTTACTTCATATGTGGTTAATTTCCAAAGGTTTGGGATTTATTTGATGTTTTATGTGCTTATTAATCAAATTTTAAAGTTACAGGGGCAATTTGGTCATTTTGCATATTTTGAAATTTTAGGTATTACATAGTTCTTGTTCTAGTTCTGGATCCTTGATTTCCTTTCTTATAGAAAGCCAAAAGTTGTAAGAAAGACTAACTCACACTCTTGCTCAACATCATTTACATGTTTCTTATACTTAATCCATGCTATATATGGTCATTATATTGAATTCATGATGTACAAAACCTTTATAACAAGTTGAAAGACTTATATGTTAGCTTATATAAGTAAACAAGTAAACTATTGACTTATGCTATGAAAAATGACCAAAATAGAATAGCCATGACCTTGGGAAACTACCTACTATTAAAGAGGGTTTTACAAGGAAAACTTAGCAATTTGAATCACCGAAAATGAGTCACGAGTCAAAAGTTATGATCAAAAGAAGTTAACGAAACCGAAAAACTAGAAACTGTCAAAATAGCTTACTGCATGAATCTGAGATTTTTTCGAGGCACTTCTGGTCTGATTCATCAAAAAGTTAAAACATGAAAGTTGTCCGGAATGATGTTTTACGTCCACCACCAAAAAACTTGGCCTGAAAACGCCAAATAAAGTTAGTTTTCTGTCTCAAATTGTAAAACAGTTTTCGCGTAAAATAAAATTAATTTTCACTAGACAAGTAATTAGAAACCATGTTGTTTTCAAAACTAAATATTTAGTAGACATAATAAACTTTATAAGATAACAATCTTCATTCAAAATAAACATTCCTAAGTTTATTCGACCTTTGGAATAGTAACTTTTGTAAAACGACCAAAAACCTATATTTTCTGTATCGAGTGCTACAACACTAGGGAGCTTCATTTGAGGGGTTTCATTTGTGTAAATGGATCGACGAGTTGCTAGATTTATGAATTAAAGTGTCCTAGCTCCTCGAACGTTACTACATGACCTCTAAATTATGATGGCCCGAACGGTAGTACGAGATATATAAACTAAATTTTTTTCATAAATTGTTTCTATAAAACGACATAAACAACCTACCAAGTACTACATCAGGATAAATGTAATGACTTATATAGGCTCGTTTATGTTTTCTTAGATATTATTCTAAACCTAAGTCGCAACGTTCTATTGTAGGTTGCACTTAGAGGTTTCCCGGCTTATCCATCGAACTCATTAAAGCACTAAAACACCATCCAACTCACGGTGAGTTTTTCTATTACTTAATAGTTTTACAAACCTTTGGGGGGGATACATGCTATTTTTAAACCAGATACATTGCTTTAAAACTGTATGCTAAATCTGAATGTATTATTTGCACTAAGTACCAATATTGCCAAACTTAAGCCCCTATTATCATGAGCCATTAATCACGAGTGAAGTGAACGCGAATAATGTGGATAGGCCTATCGGGATTGACAAATCCCATTTGTTTAACCAAGTCTGGTAAACAAAATGTAAAACCCTAAATTTCCATTCATTTGAAATCCCTATTTTGCCCCTCTAACCTTGAATTTATAAGAAATACAAATAATTGTACAAGTGTATTATAAATCCAAACTTAAGTTTATTATTTCCCTAAATTAACTAAACTATTTAAACCTTACATTATAATTAAGTAACTAAGTCTCCTAGTCAATACTTAATAAAATACGACACCATACATGCCCCTATACCAAATTTCGGCCTACATTCATCCAAGATGAAGATAAGTGTCAAGAATTAGTCTACACAATCTCCACTTTTTTATCACTAATAATCAGCATATTAATTCCTTATATACCACACGGTTGCTCCTTCTTTTTCTCTTCTAATATACGACCATATCACATAAAGTAAAAACACATATTCTCCCTAAAATCTCACACTCCATACGGCTAAAAGAAGAAGAAGAGCAAAGTGATGCTTGGTGAATTCTTCGGCCTCATATGCGAAGCAAACAAGGGGAAGAGAAAGGGTTTTGGGTTCGGTGAGTTGCACAAGGTTTTGGAGGCGATACGATTTAGTTTTCTTTTGGTTTTTGGTCGGTTCATTGGAGCCACAGGAAGGTATATATATGGTCGACCCTTTACATGTTTTCATCATCCTTTGTATCATCTATTCAAGCGTTTTAATCTACTCTAAAACATATAAAGCATACGGATCAAAATTAAGGATTAACACCCTAACTTTTGTAATCGGTTTCCTTGATTTTAGGCCGACCTATGATTCTTGTGTTTCGACCTCTTCTGTACCTTATTAATCAGTAGATAAACCTTTAAAAGACGTGGCTAAAAGGATGAGAACAAACATGAAAACTCTAATAATATATACAACTTACTAAGACCTATTGCAACCTATGATTTTTTTTTATTATTGTTTTATTTTTTTATGGATTGGTAATCGTTATTGTGGCCAAATAAACGAGGGTCTTGGGTATTTCTTTTTGATTCATCTTTTATCTGTTTGTCTAATTGCATAAGGTACAAATATTATACCCTTTCTCAATAAGGGTGTTCTCTCATGACGTTGATCCTTGACTTTGATTCGTTTACTTTGATATGATATGATCCTTTGATATGATTCCTCTGCTATGATCCTTTTGATATGAGTTTTGCTATGATCTCAGTTATATGATCCTTTGTTATGATTCAGTTGATATATGACATTGCAATGATTCCCTTTGATATGATGCTATGATATGATATGCTTTGTTTTATTTTGTCGCTCGAGCTAACTAGCCATGGAGGTACCTTGGCCATGTCATTGAGACACCGATGGCATGACACTTTCTGTGGAGGTGTGATTGATCCACGGTATCCCCTTCTATTATGATATGATATTTGTACACATTGGCCATTATGTATATGTATGTACAGTCTCGAACTGGCATATGTATTTTGTTTTGCAGGGGACGTATGGATGCATCCTAGGCTAATATGATTTGATATGTGATTTGATTTGTTGGTGAGTGGCTGTATGTGCCCTATACCCCACTCACTATTTGGTACTTAGAGGCCTCCCCTCTCCGTACACTTTGGATATGATATGTTTATGTGATTATGTGGTCTATTCGAGTGGCTCATTTAGACAGGCTCGTGGCTATCTGTTAGGAATCTTTGGTCCGTTCAAGTGGCTCGTTTGGACGCATTCGTCGACGTTTATTACTTGACTCATATAGCTATTCTTATTCATGATATTATGTATTTGGTTCTTTTGATTCATATTCGTTTACTTATGCTCATTACCTTTTCTGCTTTGTATATATATCTGATCACTGGGCTTTTTATGCTCAGCCATGTTTTCTTTTCCATGCGGCAGGTAATAAGCGGGATGCGGGGCAAGAGAGATGTGCGTAGGGTAGAAGACCTACCTTATTTAGATTTCCCATTGTCTTGAATTTGTTTTGGACTTATGTTATGGATAATTATTTTCCTTTCATTTCGTTTATGGTTTTTAAGACTTTTGGGAGCTTGTAATTTATAAGTTATGATGTTCTTGACTTTTCTTTTATTATGAAGTCTTCCGCTTGCGTTATTTTGTATGTTCTGATTAGACACCATAATGTGGCATCTTAACCAAGGTCGGGTTGGGGTGTTACAATTATGGTATCAGAGCCAGGTTGCGACTTGTAGCTCATAAGTTATGGCCTGTGAAATCTGGTGTAGGTCCTAGTTAATACGTAAAACACAATCTACTCAACTAGATTAACCACGATAAATACGAACTACAACTAACCAATAAGCTACGAAATGTAAATAACTATAAGTAATGATATACGAAAGATTAGAGATGAATAGAGAATAGATTAAGAGAAGAAGAGTCGGATGATTATCATTCACTTAAGACTTTGACATAGCTTCCGCATACAAATGAATAACCAACAATAAGAAAGAGAACCCTAGCCTTCTATTTATAGGCTACTAGCTAGGGCGACATATACATGATAGATTCTAGAAGATTTAGCACTTAAGTGGCCGGCCCATGGGTTACTAATGGACCGGACCTAAAACTAACTTATAACCCATTTTGTTGCAACATATTAAAGGAAATGAACAAGACTTGAAATATAACTAAAACGTGTTCTTAACAATCTCCCCCTAAGTCTTGGTCATCAATGTTGCTTGACGTCATCTTTGCTTCATTGGCTTCAGACGTCTTGATAATCTTTGTCCTTTGTTCTTGATCTGATATGAAGTGGTAGGGTAATGATTTGCCGTCCTCCAATGGTCTTTAGTACTGGTGTCTTCATGTCGTTTCCATCATGCTCATATGATCTTTGACTTTTGTTCTTCATACATCATGTAGTTCTCTCTTCATAAGCTTGATCTTAGACTTGTGAAAGATTAACATACTTGATCTTTGACTTTTCTTTAACAACTTTGAACTTTTGCTGTCTTGAGTCTTTGTGAGAACTAATCTTCAGGATATTAGCATGATGGAGTCTTGATGGTGGTAGAACTCCAGGTCTTCATGATCCTCCGCAGCAGCAGCGGCAGCAGCAACACGAACCAACCGGCACTTACATATTTGGACTTTTAGATCATCAACAGCATAGTGTGAAGACTTTCTCTAATCCAAACCCATGCCGTTCTGAACCGGATACCCCCGAAAGGGCTAACACGGACACACCAAAGTACACCCACGATTCAGTGAGTTGCTGGAGATCACCCCACGACTGTAGACCATTTTGGAACAGACACTAAGCGTAACCCACAAGGAGTTACCGAAGTGACCTGCTGTCGGGGTTGTTAGATGTTACCCTAGCAGGATTTCCATTCTATCACTGAGAATCACAATTTGTGAATTCTCTCAAGAATGTTCTTGGCAGATTGCTAGGATCTGCGAAGGACACTTTCCTAATTTACAACAGATGCCCATGATGTGGAACACCTGTGTAATTCTAAGTGTACCTAAGAGATCTTTGATGAATCTCATGGCTCTAGACTCAATTAGTGCACATTTGTTTGGTCGTCGGAGGCGTGGAGCAGATTATCTCCTTTTCAATATTAACACTCTTATAATGAGAGGTCAATAGGTTATGAAGGGTTCTCCGTGTGAATGAAACAAATGACTTTTGAGAGACACTTGAGTGGCTTAGAAGGTTTAGTGCAGTGCGTCACTGGGTCCATGACGACTTTTGTCTTCAATACCGGTGATGCTCAGTCAACCAGTAGATTATGAATTGAACCCGGTGTCTGCCCTAAGGTTGAACAAATGGAGGGCTATTTCTTTTCACCCTTTTCTTTGCTTTTCTTTTTAATACTTCAACCCCTTCTTTTTCCTTTCATTCATTTTCTCCTTTTTTTGTATCATACCTAGGACTTTCTAGTTCTAAACTATAGGAATTGTCATTGGGTAGATCCCTCCGGCTCTGACGGATCATAGGACGGTTTTCCTAAACCTTAGTCACCTTATTACTCCATGACTATCCTATGTTGATGCCATTTACCAAAACCTTTGAAAATCTCTCAAAGTGTCGATGATTGTAAAAACATTTTATTGACACCTTGAGAGTTTTGTGTTTTTCAGAAGGACTCCCCCTTAACATGTGCTCATAAGTAATTAATTTGAAATTTGCACATGTCGGGAAGAGTGGGCACTTTTGAATTGATAGATTTTCAATGAATATGATCATCGCGAGACACGCTTACATCACTAGTAAACTAGCTTGAAATTATTACCCGTCCAGATCATATTCAAGGAAATTCGCTCGAAATTGGTACATTCTACTCAGACACATCCGTTGCGAGACACGTTTACATCACCAGATGAACTGGCTTGAAATTATTACCCGTCCGGGACATGTCCTTTCGACTACTGGCTTTTCCTACCGTGAATTCGAGGGTCAATTCTGAGTTGAGCACTTATGAGATTCCAGCCTTGAGACACCATATTTTGATTATATTTTACTTCTCCCCCTCAAAAATAACATACTCATGATGTTTTTGAAAAACTTTTATGATTAAAATATGCTGTTTTTGAGTTTTAGGGAAGAGTTTCAAGAACTTTTATATTTCAGAACAAAGATTATATTTGCAAATACTCCCCCTTGACGAGGGAATACTTGTTCTTATGAGCAGAATGTTTGAAAAACTTAGAAAACATTCCGGTTTAATTCTACTCATAAGAAAGAAGATTTCGCTCCTTTGATCAGGATTGAGGCACTGAAGCGTACCTCAGGGTCCTTTTTTTAGGGTCTGGGTTGTGCACTGTTATGTGTACACAAGCCGTAATGTCACAGGCATATAGTAAGAATAGTGAAATAAGAATTGATGAATTATGAACTCAAGTACTGACATCAACCTCCTTTGCTAAACTTTGTGAAGTCTGGGTCCGTCCTTTGATATAGTCTGATAGGAAATGGTGGACGACCGCCAACATAACTCTCTAGTCTCCTAATCTGATCCCTCCGGTACAACCTTCTTTCAATCTTCAAGATGAACTACATCACTTGTTTGAGCTCATTATGTGTCCACCTTGTTGACTTTTTCAACTCATGATCCCGAACTCTAAGAACTAACCCATCTCTAACGTTTTTCAACGTATCGTCACAGAATTTATGAATCTCGTGAAATGACATGAAATGGTTTGTATGTATTGCACTTCTGTAGACGAACCCAAAGACTGGGTATTTCTTCATGGTATATTGAGCATCGCGGTTGTTTTCCAAGAACATTATGGGCTCAACGAGATTCAACTTCTGCTGATAACTTTCCACTCCTAACTGAAGATCTTCTACTCGTTCTTTGATTATCGTTCTTCGGATGAAGTGGCAGATAGCTGCACTAAAAGCATACTGAAGATCGGTAGAGATATGTTGCAGTTTTCCTTGTATTTTGATGAGGTATAAGTCTTCAATATCATTGAGACTCAAGTCAGGAAAATCTGCTTCTGAGAACGAGTAGAGCTGGTTGTCATGTCGTCTGACGGTGATCTCAGATAAGAATGTGTAATCATACTTCTTTGATCCTGAAACACTAATCACTGTCATGATCCTGAGGTCACTGGAGACTTGTTCACGAGACTTTTGGCTAAGTTTATACTTGTACCATTTCTTCCTTTTATCATACCAGTGATGGATTCCTAATTCAGCATCACGATCATAGATCACTTGTTGTTTGATGAAGATCTTCTGGTGAATTGCAGCTTCCTCAATGGCAGGATTTTGGTAACTTGCTGCAGGAGTGAAGGTAATTGAAGTTGCATACTTCATTTTGCTTGATGCTCCATGCATGAGTAGTTCAAGATCTTTGTTGAAAAAGAACTGGAAGGGGATTTCTGAAGTTCCATGAGGTTTTCTTATCACGGGTAGTGGCTTAGTCCAGTCTGTGATGTACGGACGGTTTTTGTTGTCACGGCCACCCACCCTGAGTATGTCTGGATTCGTCCAGTCAAACTCACTTGACATTGCACGAGCAATGTTTTCAAGGTGATACTCCAGCTCAGCCGCATTTGCAGATTTGTATTTAAGAAGAATCAAGGCATCATTTTTTTATCCTATGAAGTTCTCTCTTTGTCATTTTCTTCACATTTAGAGTATGTTTGATTTTGTGTGTAAATTCAAACGTACTGTCTTCAACTTTAGAAGCTTCGTCGCCTTGGATCTGAGCACTGGCAAGTTGATCAAACCATTCATTGTCGTTCACATCTTCATCATCATCAAGCCATGTGACAACAGCTGGTTCTTTGGAGGTTTTCTTGCTGCTTGAAGGTTTTGATTTTGATGGTGATGGTGGTGGTGATTGTAGCTAATCCTCTTGTGGTTGAAAATCTACATTTTCTGTGGAGAAGTGCTCATAATGATGCTCTGTTACTGTTGGACCAGATTCTGGATTCTTTGGAGGTTGAGAGGATGTTGTAGTTGTTCCGGTGGGCTCTGCAATGTGAATCCCAGATCCGCTACCAGTCTTTTGTTTCTTTGTAGTGGTGTCAGGATCTTAGTCATCATTATCACGTTGACGTTTTCCTTTATCAGCTACAGTCTTACATGATTCCATGTTGGCTCGAATAGCATCCAGGATGGGCATTTCAGTGTAGCTGAGGGTGGATTGTGCAACCAATTTGGTGAAGAGGGTGTCTTGAAGTTCTTCAACTGAATATTCAAGAAGATGTTTTTGTTGGAGTGTTAGATCTTTGACCTTCTCATCTACCTTTGTGTTGATGTAAGCTTCAATATTTTCCTGAATATCTGGCAGAAACTTCTTGACGTAATGTCTCGTGTTGGCTTTGACTTTATCGCCTATATCATAAGCTAGAAACTCATCCATTTTCATCTTTGTCTGCTGCAGCTCTCCCATTTGTTGAGACAAATTCTCAACTAAGATTTGCATCTCAACCAGTTGTGCACTTGTTTGGTTAACTTTCTTGGCTTGTGCGAGTTTAACTGCTTTCTTGAGTTTCTTTGCAGCAGGTGAGACAACCTCCACTCTAGTCACTCGAGCTATTCTTCTCACATTCTTACCTTTTATGGCTGATTTGATTTGTTCAGAAACAGCTGCTTTGGATTTTGGTGATGGAGATCTTGTTGGTGATGGAGTAATTGAAGGGATTGATGATTGTGAATTGAGAGGAGCAGAGTACTTAGGAGATGAGGATGGTGGTGATGGATTCTTGGGAGGTGACCCAGGAGGTGTTGTAGGTTTTGGTGATGATATGGGAGAAGGCTGAACAAGGTTAAATGTCTACTCTTGTTAAGGTACATGAACTACCATAGCAAGGTCAGATGGAGGGACTGATGGTGAGCGAATGTAGCTATCGGCTTCTTTATTTGCTTTTTCGTCTTCTTCTTTTTTCTTTAATGCTGCTGCATGCTCAGCCTCAAGTTTCTTTGCATCGTCATTAGTTTTCTCTCCAAATATTTCCCGTTCTTCTTCTACATTCCAGTCCATATCATCATTATTGTGTTGTTCCTCCTCCTGGTCATTGTTAAACATGGAATCTGAAATTTCTTTATCGGTTAAAACTATGTTACTATCTTGATCTTTCTCCTTTTCTGACGTTTGAGCTTCCAAGTCGGGTTGATTAACCGAGCTTGGTGGTTGAGAAATAACAGATTCAGTCATCTCGGGTTGAATAACCGTATCATGCTGAACTGTGGATGTAGCTGCACCTGACCCTCCGGGTTGATTAACCGGATCAGAGTGGATCAAGGCGGCTTCTTGAACAGTTCCTGATGCTCCAGCTCCTTTCTTTTCTTCATACTCCATCATTTTCTCAATTGTCAATTTTGCCCATCTGGCATCATCTTCCTTTGTTGATTTCATGCTTGCTTTCTTTGCATTGAGAAAATCAAGCTGATTTTGAAGTTCAATTTCTGCATCTGTCATTTTAACTGTAGCTTCTTCCTCTGATTCTGATTCATCTGAGTCAGTTTCCTTTTCCTCATGTATCCCAACTTCTTCCACTCTGGGTTTTGGTTAAGTTGGCACTCTTCTTTTGATTGTTCTTGGATGTTTCTGTAGTTGTTTTGAAGCACTAGAGGTACTCCCAGTCCTACTGCTTTTAGAACGAGTTTTGGTGCAACCCGTTCCTTCACGATTCTTAGAGAACCCGACCTGGCCTTTGTCGTTTGCATAGTCATAGTCTCTGTAGGCTTGAGTCTCCTTGATTTCCTCGGTCAACAATTCTTCCGGTAGTCTTGACCCTTACTTGTGAGTACTGTCTTTTGGAAAATAGACTGACTTGAGAGGCTTATCCATCCTTATCACATGAAGTTCCCTGTCTTCAGGTCGAGGAGAGATGTCGGAGTTCTTGTCAATTAGATAGCTGATCAGCATCTTTGTGTATCGGACGAATGGAACTCTTGTTATAGGTTTCTTACGGCCTCTTATCTAAAATGCAAGATCTTCCCATATGAGTTCAGCATAGTCCAGATTTTTCTTGTTAACAATTCCCCAGAAGAGTTGAACATGTGAAAGTCTTGGGTGCTCATGCCCGCTATCTCTTCCTGAAACCGAACGAACCAAAATGTAGTAAATGGCTCTCCACGGTTGTGGAATTGATTTAGCATTGATGCTTGAAATTGTTGTGAGTGGAAGATCGAGATTCTCATCATAACCAATGTTGATAAGAAACTCGAGGATATCTTGTTCAGATGGTACAGGCCAAAATTTGTTTGATGTTTCAGGTGGATCTGGTAGGGACAAGGCTTTTCGAAGGTGTATTGGTGTGACTTTGACTTGTTTTCTGTCCAGAGTACATGTGAAATATCTGTTGTAGTCATCGAGGTCAATGGTATTCCACATTTGATGAATGTACAATTCTGGTACATTATCTGAATTCTCCAAGATGCTGTTGCATTCATGTCTCCTGAGAATTTCAATGGCTATTCGGCAACTTGGCTCAGCACATTTGATGTTGTCAAAGACTACTCTTGCATTGTTGTTTCCATACTTAGCCTTGTAACCTTGAGGAAAAAGTTCTTCCTTAGAGATCATGGGTAGTGGTTGTTGTACTGGTGCAGACATTGTGAAAAATCTGAAACATCATTTAACACCAATTTGCAAGATACATGTGGGTTAGCATTAGTTAAAAATTAATGATTCACATCAGATCCTTAACTTAGCATGATATTTCATATTTATAACACAAGTTGAAACATGATTTTGGAAAAACTTTGACAATTACGAAAAATTTTGACAATTGCGAAAAAAATTTCCAATTGTGAAAAACGTTTCCAATTGCGAAAAACTTTTCCAATTGCGAAAAAACTTTTCCAATTGCGAAAAACTTTTCCAATTGCGAAAAAATTTCCAATTGCGAAAAATTTTCCAATTGCGAAAAAACTTTTCAATTTCGAAAACTTCTCATACAAGAATTTTGATATCCTTTGTAGACGAGTGACTCAGCAGATTTTTCGCATTTCTCATTCATTTGAGATTATGTTATATGCATGTTTCAGTGGAATCCTATGACATTTATAAGCACTTTGATCAAGTTATAACAACTTTTAACCATAAAATCCTAAGAATCAAACTGAACGTGCACTCGTGTTCTTCATAAACCCTTAAAATCAATTAAGCATATCTGATGTATCTGGGTTTAATCCAAGGCAACATTTACTTAATTCAATGCATAACAACAACACAAGAACACTTTAATTATACTACAACACTTGCACATGATTTTCCCCAATTCGTACGCTAAAACCCTAAATCAAGAACATTCAAATTGCAAGTTTCTGGGTTCAATTAAACATGCATACATGGATTATAATCATATCCTAGGCATAATCGTACCAATAAACACATCACAAACACATAAAATTGAGTTTCCCCAATTTTACGCAAACCCTGGATCTAAAACAATTATTTCTGACTGATTCAACCGTTGGATTGTAAAATCCTTTAAAACCATTGCTTAAGATCATATTATAATCGTAAAAACACTCACACTTTTGATGAATCTTGAATCGATTTGCAGATTTAATATGGGTTGTTGATTAGTTTGGTGATTGTATTTACTGCGTGTATTGATTATGTCAGAGAAGTAGTTGAAGCATATTAACTGCGGTGATATTTTCTTCTTTTATTAGAATTTAATCTTTTATCACTTTAACACCAATAGTCCCTAAACCTTATGTTTTTGCAAATAAGGTCCTAACCACTTAAGTATTTTTACTTAACACATTTGGCACATAACACAAAATCCTAGATTATCACCATCATATTATTTTAGAAGCAACAATTTTCAAAAACCATGCAAGTACAAATTTGAAAATTTTTGAAAATTTTTATGTCTCCCCCTCAACACTTGTTCGAAAATAATTAAAGATGGTTAAAAAAATGAACAAAGTGTTGATAATGATTGTACTTGCATTTTTTTTTTTTAAATAGAAAATCTTTTTGTGTTTTTCAATAATTATTTACAAAGATAGTTTAGATGCTTAACTCATTTAATTCTTTTTGAGAAAATTTTCCAAATCATTCGGAGTCAAACATCTCATGCCTATCCGGTGAACCTAATCCACAAACCTTGTATGAGGCAAGGCTTTTGTGAACAGATCCGCCAATTGGTGTTCAGTACCCACAAAATACAGTTCAACAGTACCCTTCTCTACGTGTTCCTTGATGAAATGGTATCGGAGATCAATATGCTTGGACTTGGAATGCTGCATGGAGTTGCATGAAATGGCAATGGCACTCTTGGAGTCGCAATACATAGGAATCTTGTTTAATACGTATCCGTAGTCCATCAGTTGTGATCGCATCCAAATGACTTGAGCACAGCAGGCAGACATGGCTACATATTCAGATTCTGTTGACGACAGTGATGTGCAATCTTGTTTCTTTGACTGCCAAGAGACGAGCTTGTCACCTAAAAACTGTACTCCTCCAGATGTACTTTTTCGCGTGTCTAAACACCCTGCATGGTCAGCGTCTGAAAAAGCTACAAGTTCAAAGCCAGAATCCTTTGGATACCAGATCCCCAAATTAATGGTTCCCTTTATGTATCTAAGGATTCTTTTAACGGCTGACAAATGCCGCTCAGTTGGTCTTGACTGATATCGGGAGCATAGATACGTGGCAAATACAACATCTGGTCTGCTAGCTGTGAGATACATGATTGACCCAATGATGCTACGATATTTTGTAGGATCAATGGGTGTCCCATTTATGTCAACATCTAGCTTCGGGGATGAGGAGGACATAGGTGTATTATAGGTGTCACAGCTGGTCATACCACGCTTTTTCAAGATTTCCTAAGCATACTTGGACTGACTAAGGAATATACCACGGGGTGATTGATGAACTTGCAGTCCTAAGAAGAACTTCAGTTCACCCATCATGGACATCTCAAAGTTGTTTTTTATCAGTTTTGCAAAAGCATTTGAATATTTTTTATGTGTTGATCCAAAAATTATATCATCGACATAAATTTGTACGATGAGAATGTCCTCCCCGTGTTTTTGTATAAAAAAAGTCGGGTCCACAGTTCCTTTAGTAAAATAGTTTGCAACCAAGAAAGAAGATAACTTGTCGTACCATGCCCTTGGGGCTTGTTTAAGGCCGTAAAGGGCTTTCTTTAGCCGATATACGTGATTCGGATGTTCTTGGTCCACGAAGCCTTCTGGTTGAGAAACGTACACCTCTTCCTGGAGTTGGCCGTTAAGAAATGCAGTCTTCACATCCATTTGGTAGACAGTAATGTTCATGTGAGCCCCGTAAGCCAGGAACATGTGAACAACCTCAAGCCTTGCGACTGGAGCAAACGATTCTTCGAAGTCGATTCCCTCTTGTTGACTGAATCCTTTGGCGACCAGGCGGGACTTGTTACGAATCACAGTACCATTTGCATCTAACTTGTTTTTCCAGATCCATTTCAATCCAATGACATAAACCCCATTTGGTCTCTCTACCAGTTCCCAAACTTCTAACCGCTTGAATTGATCCAACTCCTCTTGCATTGATTCAATCCAGTTGTCATAAGTGAGGGCTTCCTTAATGTTTTTGGGTTCGGCTTGACAAACGGTGAGTGCATAAATGCAGGTTTCATCGTCTGTGTGGAGTCTTTGTCTTGTCATGACTGGTTTTTCTAGATTACCATTGATATTTACTAAGGGATGATCCTTTGTCTAGTTAAGTGTGGATGGAAAGTGTTGATAACTGTGGTGCAGGTTTGACGGTTCCAAATTGCGTAAAGAAGATTCTGCAATATCAGGAATGATTGGTGCAGGTGCAAATGGATTAAAGAATGCATCTCCGTCATAACCTGATAGTGTGGGTACTTCATCAGAATTGGGGTGGGGGGAATCTTCAGCTGTAGGTGGAGAAGTTGAAGGTGTTTGATCAACTGACGATGATGGTTCTGGTTGAGGTGCTTCATTAGCAACTACTGTGGAAGTGGTTGCAGGTGTATCAGGTGCTTGATTATGTGCGGTTTGAGCAACGAAATTGGTGGATACAGCAGAGGCACGATTAACTAGAGAGTCATCGAAAAGAGGAGCAAACAAATCTTCTATATCCTTTCTGTTGAACGATAATGGTTCAGCTGAAGATTCAGGAAAATTTAGACGGTTGTATGCGGGTTCTTAGCTGTTTTGCTCAGAAGCCATCTCTGTGAGCTCATCAAAATTAGCATGGATCGTCTCTTAAATTTCCCGAGTACGACGATTCCAAATTCTGAATCCTTTCGAATTCTCACAATAGCCAATGAATACTCCTATGTCTGCTTTTGCTTTCAGTTTACCAAGATCATCACGATCATTCTTTGGATAACAGAGAGCTCCAAAGACATGAAAGTAATTGATATTTGGTTTTCGACCATGAATGAGCTCATATGGTGTTTTGTCATGGCGTTTGGTGATCATGCATTGGTTTTGGGTATAACAAGCAGTTGAGACAGCTTCAGCCCATAGGTAGTCTGGTAATTGAGCATTAATCAACATAGTTCTTGCTACCTCCACTAACGTACGGTTGCGTCTTTCGACTACTCCATTTTGTTCAGGGGTGCAAGCAATTAACGTTTGATGAACAATCTCATTTTTCTCAGTGAACTCCCGAAGAGTTTGATTCTTGAATTCAGTACCATTGTCTGTTCTGATAATTCTGACGGTGTTACGAACCTGAACTTGAATCTTTGTGAGAAAAGTAATGATCATCGAAGGTGCTTGGTCTTTGGTGCGAAGAAAATAGACCCAAGTCCACCTCGAGTAATCATCCACTATTACCAAGATGTACCGTTTCCCGTTGATGGTTTGAACACGCATAGGACCACACAAATCCATATGAAGCAGTTGTAGGACATGATCTGTGCTGTGATATGCTTTTGGAGGAAAGTGGGCACGATGACTCTTTCCTTGTTCGCAAGCAGGACACAAGTGATCTTTGGCATATCTGAATTTGGGAAGACCGTCGACCAACTTTTTCCTAGCAAGATCAGTCATCGTTTTGAAGTTCAAATGAGACAATCGTTTGTGCCAAAGCCAGGCCTTTGTGGGATGTGCCTTTGAAAGTAAGCATATGGGAGAGGGAGCTGTCATGCCTTCGAAGGAAATTGTGTATAAATTGGTGCCGCGTTTCCCTTTCATCAAATCATTTCCTTGAAGATCCCGAATAAAACAAGTTTTCTCTCTGAATGCCACCTCCAAATCATCATCACAGAATTGTCCAACTGAGAAAAGATTGTGACCAAGGCCTTCAACGTAATAAACCCTGCTAATTTCGATGTTCCCATTTACATAGTCTCCATAACCCATAATAGCAGAGAAGTGATCATTCCCGAATCTGACCGTTCCAATGAACTTTGCAATAAAGTTTTTAAGAAGCTTGAGATTGCCGGTCATATGTCGGGAACAGCTGCTATCAACAATCCAGAGAACAATTTGGACCACCTGCGTCACCAGAAGTTGACACAGAGGCAAGTTTGGTAACGGTGGAATCCGTTATGTTAGCAACACATGAGTTAATCATTTTTGGTACCCATTTAAAGCTATGTGTTTTATGTAACCAACGCTGCCACGTCCAACTAGTCTCAGCCATTCTCCTAATAAATGCACTTGGTCATTTGTTTGTCCTAGATGCAGCTATGGGTTTGGCAACTGATTCTTTAGAAACTACTAGTGGTGGTTTTCCTAATATGGACTTGGCAGCAGTAGTGGGCCTAGAGGAAATGCCACTAGATCGTTTCTTTTTGCGATTCAACAGAGTTTTAGCAACACATTTCTCATGATTTCCAGATAATATACTAGCATGAAAAAATACACAACTAGCATCAACTATAATATCATTCATAACATTCAACGATTTAGCATTCATTACATCATCTATAGAACTAGACTTAGACAAGTTTGATTCTACTTCTGACATATCCTGCTTTTTATTCAAACTGCTAATATTAACTACTACTTCTTCAGTCTTAGATAGTCCACTCTTAGGGCGCCAGATACTAAACTTCCTTGGTCTCTTGGTGTTTCTTGATCTGCTAGCCTTAGAGGTGTTTCCTAGTCCTGTGGAAGTGGAAGTATTCACATTAGTGGTTTGATTTGATGCTTGCTTAGTTGGCTTGTCTACTGAGTGCATTCCTGGGGCAATCACAGCTTTTCCTTTTTCTAAAACTCTGAGTTTCTTTTTCAAATCAACAATGATGTGTTGGAGTTCTTGATTTTTTGAATCCATAAGTCTGTTTAACCGGACAGTGTCATTTCTGTTTTGAGAAACTTCATCTATATCCTTCTCATATTCAAACAGTTTATTTCGCAAAACTTCAATTTCATTTTGATTTTGACTTTCTGAAGCATGACTGTTTTGGAAAGACAAAGACTCTTTTAGATTTTTATATTTTAACTCAAAATCAATGCTTTGAGTTTGACACCATTCCAGTCGTTTGTTAAGTTTGAAAATTTCTTTTTCACACTTATCTTCCACATCAAAGTTGATCTGTCTAAGACTCTCATTCTCTTTTACCAAATTATCAATCTCAATTTGCAACATTTCAACATTCACAGCATGATCATCAACAAGCATTGCATGACATTTTTCAAAAACAGAATTCATAATCACAGAAATCACATCATCACACAAAACACGTTCCAAGAGTCGATCAACCTCATTTTCTAAAGCTTTCTTTTGACATTTTTGTTTTGCAATTTTGTCATCTTTAGCTTTAAAAATACTCATCATTGATCCAACTTCAGTCTGTAGTTCCTGTTCCCACATTGTTGCACAAAGTCTCAGGTGTTTGACATGTGGTAAAAATTGTTTCTGAAAAATTTCTCTCTTTTCTTTCTCAGCAGGAGAAAATAAAGAAGAGATTTTGATTTCAGAATTAAATTCTATCACTTGTTCCAAAAGTTTAATGTCATCCATAAATGTCTTAAAATATCGAAGAATCCGACATTGTTGAGGCATTTGTGGATCTACAGTATCTTTTGGACCATTGATTTGTGTAACAGGAGTGGTCACAGTAGCAACTTCAGAAGAGGGATGTTTTTCAGTTAAAGATAGTATTTGTTCTGGTTTGTCCTTTGGAGGAACAAAAGATTTACTGATGTGAGGTCTATCTGAATAATTATATGGAACTCTTGAAATTTTTTTTTCTGACTTTGATCGACTCTAAATCTGATTTTCAAGATATTCAGTTTCTTCATCATTACTATACACAACAGTACGTTGAAAAGTATCATCAAACAGAAATTCTGCATTGTATAACTTAGGATTATCTTTGAGTGCTTTGTGTAAAAAACGTGGTTTGTCACTGCAAAGTGCAAAACCAAATCCTTAAGGAATCGGTTTCACAGTTAGTCTTTGAATTTGTGTTACTGAATTACCCGTTTTATATACAACATTCTGAAATTCTTTGAGCTTGGATTCCATGTCCACAATCTCCTCAAGATATGAGTTAACTCGTTTCCTAGTGGCTTGCTTTTCTTCAAGAAGATCCTTCTGAGATGTTGAAAGCTCTGATTGAGATTTTAACAACTCAGAATTTAAAGTATCAATTTGTTTTTTGAATTCAAATTGCTCCTTTTCTTTTTGAGAAATCAAATCAGCTTTGGAAACTGTTAGGTCACGAACTTGATGCTCTAAATCCTTGACCTGAACGTATGTCTTTTGGAATGCAACCTCAAAGCCTTTCTCACGTTGTGCTTGTTTTTCATAACTTGAAAGTTGTGTTTTATAGCACTCATTGTCCTTTGTTAACAATGCAATTTTAGCTTTTAAGTTCTGGTTAATCTCATTGCATTTGTCAATCTGTGACTTTTGTGCATTCAATTGTGATTGGGTGGTCAGCAATAAGGTCATAAGCTTTGGATCTTGATCAGGCATAAGATCATCTTGTTCAAGGTGATCATGATTATCATCATCAATAGGATCATCAAATGAGACATTGGTGTTATTGTCACACCCCCAAAAATGGTTTGCAGCGGAAAGTAATGTCTTTGGGGTGCAACTCAATTGGTACCACAACACAAGTGCAAAGAACGGTTTTCAGCTTCAATCATTTAGAACAAACTAGTTTAACAAAAGTGTTGAATTACATTGTAAAAGTAGTGCGGAATTAGGCTCTTGAAAATATAGTTTAAAACGGTCCCTTATGAATATCAGAGTCTTCTATGACCATGCCGTGCCCTGCCAAAACCTCCAGTAGCGTGCCTTTGCTTAATACCTGAGAATACATGCTAAAGTGTCAACACGAGGTTGGTGAGTTCATAGAGTTTGTATTAAAATAGTTGAAAAAGCCTTCAAAGAATGTTTCCACAGCAAAGGCATTGTAAATCCACTCAGTTCCAAGCCCCGGCCATACAAGACTCGCAACCTGTGTGTTTACAACCCACTGCTAACATATAGTATGATTAAGTCAAATGTGTATACGATATATGCACGCTTAATGTAAAGTTTAATAGCCTACTGAACCTCACGACAAGAATAAGCAAGAATGCTTCATAGCTGGATTATATTCACCCAAGGCCATGAATCGCGGGCCAAGGGTGGGGGTGTCAACCCGATAGTACTATCAATACCTCTCCGTCGGCTCCATCCAGGAGTTAAACAGTGGTGAATGAATATAGCGTATAGAATAGTTTTCCACATTAAGTCATATATCGTAATAAAACTACACATCATGAGTAAGTGTATAAAAGCGTAGCATAGCATATGAGTAAAATCGTCTTGAGTAATAGCAAACAGTTTAAGCATGTATCTCCCCCAAAGAGTTTAAAACAAGTATTAGAGAGTAAAAGTGGGGCTATGAAACTCACCTGGTGCGATAGCTACGATGACAAAAGTGGATACACAGAAATGAGGTTCGATCTCTAACCGCAACCTAATATGAATGATAGTGATCTACTTAGATCATGAAAGGATGAAGAGAACATGCATGCACATGATACCTATACCACTCGTAACTTGAAAATAGTTGTTATTGTCAAAATAAAGTATTTTCCATACTTAGGAAAAATAAGTCCAACTAGGCTTGTAAAATCTTGTCGTAATATATCGTATATAAAATGTTAGTGTTGAAATCCTTGATTTGAAAACCTTGACATAACGTCGTAAATACCATGAAAATATACTTGTAATTACTAATACTTTATTAGTTAGGCATGTGGGTATTTGGGTAATATTTTCTAGAAATATAAGTCACTACATAAAGGTATTTTTATTTTTGTAAAAAGCTGTCAAAACGTAACTTGTTTCGTCGGTATTAAAACGTGAATAACTTTGTCGTCGTAGGTCCGTTTTACTCGTTCCTTATATTCCCGGAATCGTGAGACATAATCCTAACATATTTTTGATAAATCGGGATGGTTAGATTCAGTTTTCGCCACGAAATTGGCGTGGGTACTGTTCCACAGCAAGCATTTTCAGGAAATCGGTTTTCGTCGTCAAACTTGTAAAAATCATATCTCCTTCGTTATAAGCCCGTTTTACTTGATTCTTTCGCTCACGGCTTCGTTTTTAAAAGTATTTTCTAGGAAAAATATCAAAAGCTACTGTAGAAAATCGTATTTTTCTGGGTGATACAAAACAGGACAGCATGTATTTTCTCTTGTCCAAAAACCATTTTCAAGGTATAAAACTAGTTTCTAACATCATAAAACCCCTTTTCAAACACCACAAAGCTAGTCTAATCCTACCATACACCTTCTTAGGGTGTCATGGGTTCCTAAACATCACCAATCAAGTGGATCTAGCAAGGATCTAACTATAATCTATTTCTAGAGTTCAAAAGTTAAATATATATATAAATGAGTGGTATAACTAACATATGCATGTAGATCTTGAATGGAAATCATATGAGTAACATAAAAGCTTGATAAAATTATAAAGATGAGTTTGTTAAACTTACATGAAGATTGGATGATTTTTGAGTAAGGAAACTTAAGAATCTTGAGGTTTTTATTTCAAAACCTAAACTAGATTATTACTAGGACTTGATTAAACACTTGTATCTTGAAAGTTAATGGTTTCTTCCTTGGTCTTGTGGTTTGGCCGATTACATGGAGAAGAGAGAAAAGGAAGAAAACTTTTGCTAGTTTATTTTTAGAACATGTGCAAATGAAATGAAAAATATCTATAAGTCTTGATGTATATTATTTTCAAGACATGAAGTACCAATAATTATGAGAGTTAGTAAAATTTTCAAAGTTGTAAGTAGATGGGAATGGGGTTGGCGTACAATGGGATGGGGGGAAATTGAGTGGAAGACTTTTGGTGATAAATGTGTATAATATTGTGTTTATTTAGTAGTTTTAGTGTATACCGGGTACCGAGTTAACTAGAAATAAAATTTAACGGAGTTAACCGGGACTTAATAAAGTCATAAAAATTATAAAAATATGTTGGGTACAAGTTTTGGGTGTTTGGACAATTATTGTTTAGTTTTTACGAAAACCGTCGTAATTATATAAAACGTACGATATAAAATAAATAAATTTTCAAAATACCGGGTAAATTAATAATATAATTTTTTTTTTATTATTATATGAGTATAAAAATGTGTTAGGACCATAGTTGGGGTTGTTGGATCAATTATTCAAAATAATAGTTTATAGGATAACGTTTATTTAAAAATAACATACGTATACAGAAATGACGCAACTCGGGCATAAATGACAAATTTTCTCCGGAGGTGAATAGTGTTTTATGAATAGTAAAATTTTTGAACGCTTCTCGAAATCACAAACTGACACCAAAAACGATGAATAGTAAAATGATGAATAGTGATCGGTGAATAGTAAACGATGAATAGTAACCGATGAATAGTAAATTGTCGAGGTTCGGAAAAATGACCTAAAATTTCGGGTTGTGACAGTCTCCCTCCCTAAAAGGAACTTCGTCCCGAAGTTCAGCTCGTTCGTTCTGCGCACGCACGTTCTCCTGGTCAGATTTGATGAGGCAAACTTTCCCATCCTCGAGCGTAGCCTTCAAAAGACCTTAAGGTAACCGATTTTTACTTAATCCCACAACTCATCAAACAAGAACTGTCATGGGATTAGGCTAAATCGGTTTAGGTTGTCGATTCAAATTTAATCTCACAACTCATCAAACAAGAACTGTCATGAGATTAAACTGAATCGGCTGGGGTAACAACTTGGCTCTTAGCTTGATTTTCGCAACTCATCAAACAAGAACTGTCACTAGATCAAGCTAGGAAACAAGTTGCCAAAAATAATGGATTCAACATCCTGAAATGAGGTCTTTTGAAAGATTGGCTCGATTTTGGAATTGCTTACATCAATCAAATCAATCTGGACATAATTCTATTATAACTACTCTCAGTATTGCAAAATTCATCTCTGAGTCAGGCATAGGTGGTCAGGCTATGTCTCACTATCCCGGGTCGAATATAGATGACCAGTCTATATTCCACCGAGGTTCAATAAATTTTGAAATACTCGGCTTAGTTATACTAATACTATGTCCTTCACATTTAAAGGACGTTTCAAAAGACTAAGGCAAGTGACCAAACTCGAGGTCGAATGATGAAACTACGTAAAGAAAAAGGTGTAACGCTATGACGTGTATGATATGTGAGCATGCTTATGTTATGGTAATCAATGAAAATAAGAAGGTTATATTTAATCTGATAATATGACACAAATCTCAGCAAATGTGTCAGCAAACAAACCACAAGTGAGGCATCAGCTTGGCAGGCAGGCACGTGGCGGTCATAGGGTTAAGTTTTCATGAAAGTAGCTATAGTCTAGGTTTTAAAATCACCCAGTTCTCTATAGCCAAGGCTCTGATACCAATCTGTCACACCCCCAAAAATGGTTTGCAGCGGAAAGTAATGTCTTTGGGGTGCAACTCAATTGGTACCACAACACAAGTGCAAAGAACGGTTTTCAGCTTCAATCATTTAGAACAAACTAGTTTAACAAAAGTGTTGAATTACATTGTAAAAGTAGTGCGGAATTAGGCTCTTGAAAATATAGTTTAAAACGGTCCCTTATGAATATCAGAGTCTTCTATGACCATGCCGTGCCCTGCCAAAACCTCCAGTAGCGTGCCTTTGCTTAATACCTGAGAATACATGCTAAAGTGTCAACACGAGGTTGGTGAGTTCATAGAGTTTGTATTAAAATAGTTGAAAAAGCCTTCAAAGAATGTTTCCACAGCAAAGGCATTGTAAATCCACTCAGTTCCAAGCCCCGGCCATACAAGACTCGCAACCTGTGTGTTTACAACCCACTGCTAACATATAGTATGATTAAGTCAAATGTGTATACGATATATGCACGCTTAATGTAAAGTTTAATAGCCTACTGAACCTCACGACAAGAATAAGCAAGAATGCTTCATAGCTGGATTATATTCACCCAAGGCCATGAATCGCGGGCCAAGGGTGGGGGTGTCAACCCGATAGTACTATCAATACCTCTCCGTCGGCTCCATCCAGGAGTTAAACAGTGGTGAATGAATATAGCGTATAGAATAGTTTTCCACATTAAGTCATATATCGTAATAAAACTACACATCATGAGTAAGTGTATAAAAGCGTAGCATAGCATATGAGTAAAATCGTCTTGAGTAATAGCAAACAGTTTAAGCATGTATCTCCCCCAAAGAGTTTAAAACAAGTATTAGAGAGTAAAAGTGGGGCTATGAAACTCACCTGGTGCGATAGCTACGATGACAAAAGTGGATACACAGAAATGAGGTTCGATCTCTAACCGCAACCTAATATGAATGATAGTGATCTACTTAGATCATGAAAGGATGAAGAGAACATGCATGCACATGATACCTATACCACTCGTAACTTGAAAATAGTTGTTATTGTCAAAATAAAGTATTTTCCATACTTAGGAAAAATAAGTCCAACTAGGCTTGTAAAATCTTGTCGTAATATATCGTATATAAAATGTTAGTGTTGAAATCCTTGATTTGAAAACCTTGACATAACGTCGTAAATACCATGAAAATATACTTGTAATTACTAATACTTTATTAGTTAGGCATGTGGGTATTTGGGTAATATTTTCTAGAAATATAAGTCACTACATAAAGGTATTTTTATTTTTGTAAAAAGCTGTCAAAACGTAACTTGTTTCGTCGGTATTAAAACGTGAATAACTTTGTCGTCGTAGGTCCGTTTTACTCGTTCCTTATATTCCCGGAATCGTGAGACATAATCCTAACATATTTTTGATAAATCGGGATGGTTAGATTCAGTTTTCGCCACGAAATTGGCGTGGGTACTGTTCCACAGCAAGCATTTTCAGGAAATCGGTTTTCGTCGTCAAACTTGTAAAAATCATATCTCCTTCGTTATAAGCCCGTTTTACTTGATTCTTTCGCTCACGGCTTCGTTTTTAAAAGTATTTTCTAGGAAAAATATCAAAAGCTACTGTAGAAAATCGTATTTTTCTGGGTGATACAAAACAGGACAGCATGTATTTTCTCTTGTCCAAAAACCATTTTCAAGGTATAAAACTAGTTTCTAACATCATAAAACCCCTTTTCAAACACCACAAAGCTAGTCTAATCCTACCATACACCTTCTTAGGGTGTCATGGGTTCCTAAACATCACCAATCAAGTGGATCTAGCAAGGATCTAACTATAATCTATTTCTAGAGTTCAAAAGTTAAATATATATATAAATGAGTGGTATAACTAACATATGCATGTAGATCTTGAATGGAAATCATATGAGTAACATAAAAGCTTGATAAAATTATAAAGATGAGTTTGTTAAACTTACATGAAGATTGGATGATTTTTGAGTAAGGAAACTTAAGAATCTTGAGGTTTTTATTTCAAAACCTAAACTAGATTATTACTAGGACTTGATTAAACACTTGTATCTTGAAAGTTAATGGTTTCTTCCTTGGTCTTGTGGTTTGGCCGATTACATGGAGAAGAGAGAAAAGGAAGAAAACTTTTGCTAGTTTATTTTTAGAACATGTGCAAATGAAATGAAAAATATCTATAAGTCTTGATGTATATTATTTTCAAGACATGAAGTACCAATAATTATGAGAGTTAGTAAAATTTTCAAAGTTGTAAGTAGATGGGAATGGGGTTGGCGTACAATGGGATGGGGGGAAATTGAGTGGAAGACTTTTGGTGATAAATGTGTATAATATTGTGTTTATTTAGTAGTTTTAGTGTATACCGGGTACCGAGTTAACTAGAAATAAAATTTAACGGAGTTAACCGGGACTTAATAAAGTCATAAAAATTATAAAAATATGTAGGGTACAAGTTTTGGGTGTTTGGACAATTATTGTTTAGTTTTTACGAAAACCGTCGTAATTATATAAAACGTACAATATAAAATAAATAAATTTCCAAAATACCGGGTAAATTAATAATATAATTTTTTTTTTATTATTATATGAGTATAAAAATGTGTTAGGACCATAGTTGGGGTTGTTGGATCAATTATTCAAAATAATAGTTTATAGGATAACGTTTATTTAAAAATAACATACGTATACAGAAATGACGCAACTCGGGCATAAATGACAAATTTTCTCCGGAGGTGAATAGTGTTTTATGAATAGTAAAATTTTTGAACGCTTCTCGAAATCACAAACTGACACCAAAAATGATGAATAGTAAAATGATGAATAGTGATCGGTGAATAGTAAACGATGAATAGTAACCGATGAATAGTAAATTGTCGAGGTTCGGAAAAATGACCTAAAATTTCGGGTTGTGACAGTTATCATCATCGAATGAAACAACAGTGTTTATTTGATCATCTTCTTGAGACGAGAATGATAAATCATTTTGAACAAGATTTTCTTATGAAGATGAAGATGCAGATGGTGAAGCAATCTCATGTGTAAGGCATTCTGATTCAAGTACCTGAGATAAGCCATCGGTATCATATATCGGGCCTGTCTCGTTGACATTAATTTCCTGCATGTTGGCCATGAGCATCACTGCAGCATTTGCCTCCAAGTCTTCCATATCATCATCAGAATAAGCGTTGCCATAAAGCTTTGCTCGTTCTGAGTCAACATTCCTGCAGCCTTTTCATCTTTGAGAGCCATAAGAAGAGCTTCTTTGTGAAATGCACTCCCCTGAGTCCTAGGCTTAGGGCAAGCATTTGCCATATGACCACTGCCTCCACAATTGTAACAAGTGATTGACGTATTTGCAATTCCTCTTCTTTCAGTACCAACAGTCTGAATTCCCCTCTGTGCATTCCCCATATTATTTCAACTGCCCCTAGCTGTGTTTAATCTCTGACCCCCTGAGTTAAACCTTGTACCATAATTACCCATGTTTCCAGACCCAAATCTACTAGAAGACCGATTCTGAATCTCAACTCGACCATCATTTACGACTGCTTGGTTCCTGGTGTTTGATGAAGAACGAAGGCGGTTGTTTGACTTGTTAGAGAACTTGTTGAATGCCCTTGCAATTAATGCAAATCCTTCATTGAGAGAGTTAAACACATCATCTTCGTCATCATAATCAACATTGGAATAGAACATGAAGTCGGTATTGTTGTATGGAACCAGTTGATTATCATAATTCTGAGATGGTGCTTCATAAGGAACAATCTGATTGTTTGGTTGTGGTTGGAAACTTGGTTGAGACGGTGGTGGAACAAATTCTTGACTTGAGGGTGGAAAGTGTGACTGAGCTAATAGAGCAAGAGAGTTTGGAGTTGGTGCTGGCGAGTAACCTCCTCTTGCTGCAATGTCCTTGTCTACCTCAGTTTGATGTTGCTTGAGATAATCATACAAAAGCCCATAAGAAACTTGATTAATCTTTTTGGCTTGCCTCACGAATGTCACATACTTCTGCCAGTCTGGTCCAAGACATCCTAAGAATTTGGAATTGATAGCAATCTTTGGTAGAGGTATGTTATGACGTTCCAGATCATTGACAACATTGGTGAAGCGGTGATAGTATGATTCTAAGGATTCCCCTGGTTCCATCATGAAGTTATTGTATTCCATGTAAAGTTTGGATTCCAAATCCTCTTGGTTCAATTCTGTGCCTTCCATAAGAAGATGTACATGCTCCCACATGTCCTTGGCCGTTTTCTGAGCATCAATACTCCTGAAGATTGGGTTAGGAATTCCATGGAGTATGTAAGCCATGGCCATCTCATTGGCTTCTTGCTAAAGAGTTTGTTCAGTGGAATATTGAGATACTGGAATGGGAGTTGTAGTGTCATCCCGTGGAGGTATAGCAGTTGGATCACCCGGAACCAATGTTGAAGGAAGTGGATAAGGTCCTTCCATTATGACCTTTTTGAGATATGGACCATGAGGTTTCCGTAGTTTAACAAATCGAAGAAACCGGCTAGACCATTGCACATAGTTTCCAGGAGTCAGCATTGGTGGAGTATCAAACGATCCTGCTTCATGCCTTGATTGCTGACTACTGATAGCTTCACACATTTTTGTAAACCAATGAGGTTCTCTTGATGAAGGTTGGTAATTTTGTATCTGCATTTGAGTTTGTGGAAGGATTTGTTGCTGAGGTACTGATTGTTGAGGGAAAAACTGATGTTGTTGCACAAAAGCATGTTGTTGTGGATATTGAGGATGAAATTGTTGTTGTTGCTGATGATATTGTTGCTGTGGATATTGCTGTAGCTGGTAGTAGTAATTGAAATGTGGTGGTTGAGACATTCTTGTGTTTTTGTTGATCGTGAAGATAATTAAGATGTGTGTTATGAGTTATGAGGTTTGGTTTTGGTTAATTGAGGTTTTTGTCCAATTTTGAAGAAATGTTACTGTTCACTCCAATTGCGAAAACACTGTTCACACTGCCAATTGCAAAAGATTCTGTGAATTGCGAAAGAAACGTCCAATTGCGAGAGAAACTATCAATTGCGAAAGAAACTTCCAATTGCGAAAGAGAATTGACAATTCGATAAACTATCTAATTTGCGAAAGAACTTAGCAATTGCGAAAAAATTATCTGAATTGCGATATGAAAAGGCAATTTCGATAAATTATTTAGAATTGCGAAAGATCAAGCAATTTCGAAAGATTATCAAAATTACAATTTCGATCACTTTCTCAAACTCTCATACAAGAGGTGAGAATTAAAGCCAAGTCGAAGTATTTTCACTAACTTCTACAAGCTAGAAAATACTGAGTACCAATTCCGAAGATTCTTGTGATTTGCGAGAAACACTGTCAATTGCGAGAAACCCTCTTTTCGCCAATTCCAAAAAACCCTCTTTTCACCAATTCCGAAAAACCCTCTTTTCACCGACTTTTTTCGAATTTCATCTAGATCTTTCCACGATGATGATTAGTCGATAACAATGGTTTTTTAACAATTAAAGCTACGTAAATACGAAGATTTTTGCAACTTTTAAGGTGAAAAACAAAGATTTTTGTGAAGATCTACAACTAGCAACGATTAGAACACTTGTTTTTAACACAACTTCGAACAAAAACTCAACAAAATCCAAACGTAAATGACAAAACCAAACTTAATAACGATGTAATCTACTCTTAAACACACACGTTAACTATTATTAGGCGAATGATACCACTTGTAGGTCCTATTTAATACGTAAAACACAATCTACTCAACTAGATTAACCACGATAAACACGAACTACAACTAACCAATAAGCTACGAAATGTAAATAACAATAAGTAATGATATACGAAAGATTAGAGATGAATAGAGAATAGATTAAGAGAAGAAGAGTCGGATGATTATCATTCAATTAAGACTTTGACATAGCTTCCGCATACAAATGAATAACCAACAATAAGAAAGAGCACCCTAGCCTTCTATTTATAGGCTACTAGCTAGGGCGACATATACATGATAGATTCTAGAAGTTTTAGCACTTAAGTGGCCGGCCCATGGGTTACTAATGGACCGGACCTAAAACTAACTTATAACTCATTTCGTTGCAACATATTAAAGGAAATGAACAAGACTTGAAATATAACTAAAACGTGTTCCTAACAATCTTCCCTAAGTCTTGGTCATCAATGTTGCTTGACGTCATCTTTGCTTCATTGGCTTCAGACGTCTTGATAATCTTTGTCCTTTGTTCTTGATCTGATATGATGTGGTATGGTAATGATCTGCCGTCCTCCAATGGTCTTTAGTACTGGTGTCTTCATGTCGTTTCCATCATGCTCATATGATCTTTGACTTTTGTTCTTCATACATCATGTAGTTCTCTCTTCATAAGCTTGATCTTAGACTTGTGAAAGATTAACATACTTGATCTTTGACTTTTCTTTAACAACTTTGAACTTTTGCTATCTTGAGTCTTTGTGAGAACTAATCTTCAGGATATGAGCATGATGGAGTCTTGATGGTGGTAGAACTCCAGGTCTTCATGATCCTCCGCAGCAGCAGCGGCAGTAGCAACACGAACCAACAGGCACTTACTGATTTGGACTTTGAGATCATCAACAGCATAGTGTGAAGACTTTCTCTAATCCAAACCTAGGCCGTTCTGAACCGGATACCCCCGAAAGGGCTAACACGGACACACCGAAGTGCACCCACGATTCAGTGAGTCGCTGGAGATCACCACACGACTGTAGACCGTTTTGGAACAGACACTAAGCGTAACCCACAAGGAGTTACCGAAGTGACCTGCTGTCAGGGTTGTTAGATGTTACCCTGGCAGGATTTCCATTCTATCACCGAGAATCACAATTTGTGAATTCTCTCAAGAATGTTCTTGGCAGATTGCTAGGATCTGCGAAGGACACTTTCCTAATTTACAACAGATGCCCATGATGTGGAACACCTGTGTAATTCTAAGTGTACCTAAGAGATCTTTGATGAATCTCATGGCTCTAGACTCAATTAGTGCACATTTGTTTGGTCGTCGAAGGCGTGGAGCAGATTGCCTCCTTTTCAATATCAACACTCTCGTAATGAGAGGTCAATATGTTATGAAGGGTTCTCCGTGTGAATGAAACAAATGTCTTTTGAGAGACACTTGAGTGGCTTAGAAGGTTTAGTGCAGTGCGTCACTGGGTCCATGACGACTTTTGTCTTCAATACCGGTGATGCTCAGTCAACCAGTAGATTATGAATTCAACCCAGTGTCTGCCCTAAGGTTGAACAAATGGAGGGCTATTTCTTTTCACCCTTTTCTTTGCTTTTCTTTTTAATTCTTCAACCCCTTCTTTCTCCTTTCATTCATTTTCTCCTTTTTTTGTATCATACCTAGGACTTTCTAGTTCTAAACTATAGGAATTGTCCTTAGGTAGATCCCTCCGGCTCTGACGGATCATAGGACGGTTTTCCTAAACCTTAGTCACCTTATTACTCCATGACTATCCTATGTTGATGCCATTTACCAAAACCTTTGAAAATCTCTCAAAGTGTCGATGATTGTAAAAACATTTTATTGACACCTTGAGAGTTTTGTGTTTTTCAGAAGGACTCCCCCTTAACATGTGCTCATAAGTAATTAATTTGAAATTTGCACAAGTCGGGAAGAGTGGGCACTTTTGAATTGATAGATTTTCAATGAATATGATCATCGCGAGACACGCTTACATCACTAGTAAACTAGCTTGAAATTATTACCCGTCCAGGACATGTCCTTTCGACTACTGACTTTTCCTACTGTCAATTTGAGGTTCAATTCTGAGTCGAGCACTTATGAGATTCCAGCAAAGAGACACCATATTTTAATCATATTTTACTTCTTCCCCTCAAAAATATGATCTGGACCCATAGGTTTTGCCCATACGACATAGGTTTTGACCGGTGAGGATTGGGTAGACTTTAGGTTTCGTTTTGGCACGATCTTTCCCTTTATATTTTGCTTCTTAACTTCGTTTTGTCTTCGCTAATCCGTTTATGACCTTTCAGATGGTGAACACTCGTCATAGCAAAGATTTCAGTAACAAACCTGCATTCTCAGCCGCAGTTCTGCGGACTGTAGATGCACTAATTCCAGGTCTCACTGAAAGGATCGCGACCCAGATCCGTCAAAACACGGCCAGTGGTAGTGGAAGTGGTGGTTCGGGTGCTGGTGCCCCACCAGTGACTATTCATACGTGGCTGGAAAGGTTCTGTAAACAAAAGCCTCATTCTTTCAGTTCTGCAAATGCTCCTATTGATGGAGAAAATAGGATTGCTCACATGGAAAAGATATTCGAAGTATTAGGTTGTGAAGATGAGTATAAAGTTAGGATGGCTAGTTATAAATTTGAGGGAGATGCCCTCAGTTGGTGAAAAGCTTACAAACAGGCGAAGGGAAGAGATAACTTTGTGGCGACTCTGTCATGGAACGATTTCCGTGACACTTTCTATCTGTAGTACTTCCCGAGATCAGAGAAAGAAAAGTTTGAAAGGGAGTATCACTCTATTTTCCAGTTTGATAGGGAGACGAGCACAGAGTTTATGAAGAGATTTCTGCGTCTGGCAAGATTCTTGGGTGCTAAAGTAGGGACGCAGGAAGAGCAAGCAAATAAGTTTAAGTGGGCTCTCAGGAACGACCTTCTAGATGGGGTTGTGAATATTCATTTCGAGGATGGTGGCCAATGTAGTTAGGAATATCGAGATTATGCAAGAGCGTGTTAGACAGAGTGTGAAGAGGTACAGGGATGGTGATCATGTTCGACCAGCTCAAGGGAACAACCATCAGGGAAATGATGCTAGGGGTAATGATCAGTGTGGGAATGATAGAAGGGGTAATGACAGGTATGGCTACGGTAATTAGAGGTCGCAGCGCGACCAACAGCATCGTGATCAGCAGCACAGAGACCAGCAGCACCGCGGGCAACAGTGTAACCGCACTTTGGCTTCATCGGGTCAAAGGGATTATGTTCCTCCTCCTCCTCCTCCTTGCACCACATGCGGGAAGTTACATTCTGGTAGATGTCATCGGGCTTCGGGTGCTTGTTTAATTTGTGGACAGACGGGACACATGGCTAGGGACTGTCCCAAGGTTGGTAGCAACAACAACAGGGGAAATGATCGTCAGACAGCTACCAGGGGTCGGGTATTCTGCTTAACCAGGGACCAGGTGGCTAGTGCCTCAGGTATCGTCACGGGCACTCTCCATTTACATGATCGTTCAGTATTTATTTTATTTGATACGGGTACGACACATTCTATGGTTTCTACTTCAATTTCCAAATATCTTAATATGACTCCAACACCATTAAACTATGCCTTATCTATTCTAACTCCAATGAAGAGCCATGTGATTATAGACCATGAATTTCTGAATTGTCCTCTTCGTTTTGCTGATAAAATCTGCTCTTCCAATTTGCTTCCTTTGGACATGAATGATTTCGATATTATTTTGGGCATGGACTGGTTGTCCGAGCATCGAGCAACTATTGACTGTCATGCCAGACGGGTTATTTTTGGTGATCTAGATGCTCCTGAATTTGTTTACCAGGGTTCCCAACCTGGTAAGTCTATTAAGATTATCTCAGCTATGAAAGCTCGCTCTTTACTTTCACATGGTTGTGAAGGATTCTTGGCTTCTATTAAAGATACTTCGTTGGATGGTCTTAGTATCGAGAGCCATCCAGTAGTTTGTAACTTTCCTGACGTTCTTCCTGATGAACTTCCGGGCATGCCTCCTGCACGGGAAGTTGAATTCAGCATTGATTTGATTCCGGGTGCCGAACCCATTTCTAAAGCTCCTTATCGTATGGCCCTAGTTGAATTGAAGGAATTAAAAGAGCAACTTCAGGAACTCTTAGAGCGTGGTTTTATTCGTCCGAGAGTCTATCCGTAGGGTGCTCCAGTTTTATTTGTAAAGAAGAAGGATGGTAGTATGAGGCTGTGCATTAACTATCGTGAGTTAAATCGTATCACTATCAGAAACCGTTATCCGCTTCCTCGTATTGATGATTTGTTTGATCAGCTTCAAGGAGCTAAATTCTTTTCTAAAATTGATCTGAGATCCGGATATCACCAACTGCGGGTGAAGGAACAGGATGTTCCTAAGACTGCCTTCCATACCCGCTATGGTCATTATGAATTCTTGGTTATACCTTTTGGTCTGACAAATGCTCCCGCTGTCTTCATGGATTTGATGAATCACGTATTCCATGAATATCTTGATAAATTTGTCATTGTATTTATCGATGACATCCTGATTTACTCTAAGACGAAGAAAGAACACGAGGAACATCTTCGTATCGTGTTGGAAATCCTGCGTCAGAAGAAGTTGTATGCAAAATTTTCTAAGTGTGAGTTCTGGTTGGAACAAGTGGCGTTTTTAGGTCATGTTTTATCGGCGGATGGAATTAAGATGGATCCGGCTAAGGTTGAGGCGATCACCAAGTGGCCAAGACCTACGAATGTGATAGAGGTTAGGAGTCTCTTGGGTCTTGCAGGCTACTATATGAGATTTGTGGAGGGATTCTCATGGTTGGCGTTGCCATTGACGAAACTAATGCGGAAAGGTGAGAAGTTTATATGGACTGATGAAAGGGAGAAGAGTTTTGAGGAGTTGAAGAAGAGATTGGTTTCTGCACCTATTCTTACTCTTCCGTCAGGTACCGGTGGTTTTCAAATTTATAGTGATGCTTCAAAGAGGGTCTGGGATGTGTTCTTATGCAGCATGGGAAGGTTATCGCCTACGCATCCAGACAGTTGAAACCGTATGAAGAAAATTTCTGACTCATGACTTGGAGTTAGCAGCTGTGGTCTTTGCACTGAAAATTTGGAGGCACTACTTGTATGGTGAGACGTGTGACATTTTCACTGACCGTAAGAGGTTGAAGTATATCTTCACCCAGAAGGAGTCAAACATGAGGCAGAGGCGTTGGTTGGAACTTCTAAAGGATTATGATGCTAACATTCAGTACCATCAGGGTAAGGCGAATGTTGTAGCAGATGCGCTTAGTAGGAAGTCGGGGATAATTGCTAGTCTTGAGATCGAGCCGAGGATACTCAATGACTTAGAACTCATGGAGGTTGAGTTGTGTATTCATTGGTTCGATGGGTACTGGGCTAGTCTGAAGGTGGAATCTAATCTAATGTTGCGGATTAAAGAAGCTCAGAAAGATGATTGTGAGCTATGGTCTATCGTTCAGAATGTGGAGGAAGGGAAGCAACTGGAGTTTCGTGTTGATGAAGATGGGATTGTATGGTATGGGGATCGGTTATGTATTCCTAATGATCCATCAATTCGTGAAGCTGTTTTACCCGAGGCACACAGTTCTCCTTTCACTATTCATCCGGGTTCTACGAAGATGTATAGAGATCTGAAGCAGCACTTCTGGTGGAATGGGATGAAGCAGGATGTAGCGATGTTTGTGGCTAAGTGTATGACCTGTCAGCAGGTTAAGATAGAACACCAGCGGGCTAGTGGTCTTCTGCAACCTTTAGAGATTTCTACTTGGAAGTGGGAACAAATTTCCATGGATTTCGTTACGGGTGTTACGGCGCATCAGAAGAAGCATGACGCCATTTGGGTTATTGTCGATCGTCTGACTAAATCCGCTCATTTCTTGCCTATTTGGAAGGACTATTTGGGTAGTACGTTGGCAAGACTTTTTTAGCAGGAGATTGTTCATTTGCATGGCACTACGTTAGCTATTATATCTGATCGAGATCCGCGTTTTACCTCACGTTTCTGGAAGGGTTTGCACAAGGCTTGGGGTACTCGGCTTAAGTTTAGTACGACGTTTGATCCGTAAACAGACGGGCAGTCGGAATGCACCATTCAGACCTTAGAAGATATGTTGAGGTCGAGTGCTCTAGAATGGTCGGGGCATTGGGATGATAATTTTTGTTTAGTGGAGTTTGCCTACAACAACAGTTGGCACGCCAGTACTAAAGGAGCTCCTTTCGAGTTGTTGTACGGGAGAAAGCGTAGGGCTCGTATTTGTTGGAATGAGGTGGGTGAGCGACTCATTGAAGGTCCCGAGTTGATTGAGGTAACAAATGAAAAGGTTGCCATTGCTAAGGAGAAGCTCAGGGAGGCTATAGCTCGATAGAAAAGTTATGCTGATCGTCATCGTCGTGAGCTAGAATTTAGTCCTGGTGATCATGTTTTTCTTAAGGTCTCTCCATTTCGTGGTGTTAATTGTTTTGGTATGAAAGGCAAACTCAGTCAGCGATTTATGGGTCCTTTTGAGATTTTAGACCGAGTTGGTGAGGTTTCTTATCGTTTGTCACTTCCCCCGCAACTTGCTCATGTGCATAATGTGTTCCATGTATCTCTTCTGAGGGGATACAATTATCATCCGCTCCATGTTGTTACCTATCCTTTGCATCAAATTTGAGAAGATTTGTCTTACATTGAGGAACCCGAAGCTATTTTGGATTGACAGGATAGGGTCATGAGAAACAAAGTTATTTCGTTTGTGAAAATTCTTTGGAAGAATCACCTAGAGCGTGAAGCTACCTGGGAAACCGAGGAATCGATACGAACAAGTTACATTTCTTTTCGTAGTCTAGTAGGTCTCCATTTCATTTTCAATTCAATTTCGCGGACGAAATTTTTTTTTAGAGGAGAAGAGTTGTAAAACCCTAAATTTCCATTCATTTGAAATCCCTACTTTGCCCCTCTAACCTTGAATTTATAAAAAATACAAATAATTATACAAGAGTATTATAAATCCTAACTTAAGTTTATTAGTTCCCTAAACTAACTAAACTATTTAAACCTTACATTATAATTAAGTAACTAAGTCACCTTGTCAATACTTAATAAAATACGATGCCATGCATGTCCCTATACCAAATTTCAGCCAACATTCATCCAAGATGAAGATAAGTGTCAAGAATTAGTCTACACAATCTCCACTTTTATATCACTAATAATCAGCATATTAATTCCTTATATACCACACGGTTGCTCCTTCTTTTTCTCTTCAAATATACGACCATATCACATAAAATAAAAACACATATTCTCCCTAAAATCTCACACTCCATACGGCTCCAAGAAGAAGAAGAGCAAAGTGAGGCTTGGTGAATTCTTTGGCCTCATATGCCAAGCAAACAAGGGGAAGAGAAAGGGTTTTGGGTTCGGTGAGTTGCACAAGGTTTTGGAGGTGATACGATTTAGTTTTCTTTTGGTTTTTGGTTGGTTCATTGCAGCCACAGGAAGGTATGTATATGGTCGACCCTTTGCATGTTTTCATCATCCTTTGTATCATCTATTCAAGCGTTTTAATCTACTCTAAAATATATAAAGCATACGGCTCAAAATAAAGGATTAACACCCTAACTTTTGTAATTGGTTTCCTTGATTTTAGGCCGACCTGTGATTCTTGTGTTTCGATCTCTTCTGTACCTCATTAATCTGTACATAAACCTTTAAAAGACGTGGCTAAAAGGATGAGAACAAGCACAAAAACTCTAATAATCTATACTACATATAATAGAGGGATGACTCTCTCTCTTCAAAATTTTCAGACCAAAATTTTTAGACTTACAAGTAATTAAGCATAATGTACACCACTTTAATGCACATACTTTTCAGACTTACAAGAAAATAAGCATAGTGTACAACAGTTTAATTCACATATTAAAAAAAACAATCACCACATTAATGCTATTAAAGTGGTTAATTAATACACAATTTAATTTACCCCTTCACCAAAATATACAATTATTTAACCACAATATACAATCTAATTATACTATTAACCAAAACAAACAACATCAAACCACAACTATCTAAAACAAAGATCTCAGCTTGTGTTCATCATTTAAGCATGAAAGAACCCACAGCACACGCTTACAACATCAAATAACCAATAACACCAACACTCATCTAATTAAAAAAAAATGACGCGAATACAAAAACAAAATCTCAGATTTAGGTTCAACTTTTGTCTAATCTTTCATAGATTCTTTTTGTTGAACCCATATCATCATAGACCCTTTAGAAGATAGACTTCTTTGTTTATATCCGAACTTCTACAATGAAGAGACATAAACAAATGTGTTTCATCTCTCTATTCATTCGGCTCATAAACGAAAACACAACAATAATTACATCTACCCGAGACAATATAAATGATCTTGAAGTCATTTTCTTTGAAGCTTAGACGCGTAAGAATCGAGCATGAAATATTCAGGTTGTGTTTATCATTTGTATATGATAACTTGATGTGTTAATGTAGTTATTCTAATGGAAAGGATGGAGGAAATTGTATTTGGTTTTGATAAGATAAGAAGAAGTTAGGTGAGAGAAGATGGTGAGAGAGGCGGACAAAAATATGTGTGTGTTTAGGGTGGTTTATTAGGGTAACAAAGCTTTATCATAAGTTTTCTTTTTTTTTTTTTTTTTTTTGGGCCCTATTACATGATTGGAATAAGTGGGACTGGATTTATGCTCATATATTGGATTGAGTATTTCATTTTGTTTTGGGGTGAAAAATGGACTGGACTTGTTGAGTTTGTATTTTGGTTTTTGGATATTGAGCTGCAAACACACAAACGTGAATTATCAATGTGTTATCCAAATTTATTTTTAAATACAACATAAAAAACCGCCGCAACGTGCGGGTGCATCACCTTTTGAATTACAGATCACACCGGGATTAAAAAACTGAATGAAAAAAATCTGGCACAATGCGTGGAACTTTTTCAAACAAAATATAGTACTATGATTGGAAATAAAGTAGAATAACACATAAATATTATGCTTATACTGCTCTGTATTACTAAAATGTTTTAGCCAACATGGTTGAAAAAAAAACTGATGTCAATCACCCCGTCGCAACGCACGGGCCGCCCGACTCGTATATACAGCTTACTAAGACCTATCGCAACCTATAATTTTATTTATTTATTTATTTTTATTTATTTTTTTTAAATTGGTAATTGTTATTGTGGTCAAATAAACGAGGGTCTTGGGTATTACTTTGGTGTTTTATTTAAGTCTTATAAGGGTCTAATAACCTGCAAAATATGAGCTTTTGATTTGTCTTGTCATCGGATTAAAACAAGGGATACATGTTATGATTTTATGTGAAAGTTTAAAAGATTACATGCATGTGACCTGTTATATCGTGAAGATGGAAAATTATATGTGTGTCAACATAGGTTAGAATACATGCACGCATAACATATATTAAATAAGAATAAAAGTGTGTGTGTATACTGTTGGGTTTTCGTTTTGCATGTGTGTGTTTTGGGTCGATGCAATACTAGAAAAGGTTTATATATGTGTGTGAAATCTAGTGAATTGTTTACTCATCAGATATGTATGTGCATGCATGTGTGTAAGTATGGTAGTCATAAAATGCTTATACAAAATGTTTTAAAGGATACTAGTGAAGGATAGTCGCGAGTTGTTTACTGATGCGCGTGATGTGTCGTTGCGGTTTAGCAGTTTTAATGCCTACTCAAGTTTTAAATTTATATTTAGCCGACTTATCAATAACACACACACTTAACGAGCAGTGTACCCGGTCAGTATGAATATAATGGTAAGTAGAGTGTCGATCACTAAGAGTGGAACGTATTATCTAGTTATTCTAATCAGTATTTTAATATCCTAACGCAAGGGGGTTTCAGCCTGAGAGACTGGCACGATTTGTTTGCAATTAAATAATAAAATAAACCAATAGGCACGAATCAGCAAGTAGCACACACGTACACAGATAGATACTTGAGACAATAAGAGGGCTGTCCTTATGATTAAGTAGTTTGTCACTTGTTTTATTGATAGCTTTATATGAAGTGTATGTAGTTAACCCTTTCTCGTTGGTCCTAATCTTATCGGCGAGTAAACCCTTAATGATTACTTATGTCTAAAAGTTATTCCTAAGTGATCAATTTAGTAATAACCGTGGGAGCCACATTATGTCCCGCAGTCAAATGCCCGCAAGCCACTAATAGACACAGAGGTTATCAATGCACTAATAAGTAGTAACCAAAGACATCAACATATAAACTTTAATTGATGGGAAAGCAAGTATTAAAGGGAGTGCAATCTTTCGTTGTCACATTACACAAGCCACCAATCCTGATGAATTAAAGTTTGCTAACACAATAAAACAAAACTACTTAATGAATTAAACACATGCAGCACCTTCTTACAGCTCTTGTATCTTTGATTTGGGTGTGTCTTGTGCTGCCTCCTTGATTGAATTCGTCCTAGGGTTTTTCCTGTTCGGTCTTCGAAACTCTGATAATGCACACGAAATTCGTCTGGCTTTGGGGTATTTATAGTTTCTGTCTGAGGGAAGATGCGGCGCATCTAAGGAGTAGATGCGGCGCATGTACTTAACTTCGCGTGGGGTCCAAGATTATAATATTCAGGAATATTCGTACACCGCCAGAAGATGCGGCGTAACTCCATGATTAGATGCGGCGCATGTCCTCTTGTGTCTTGGATCGTATCTGGTGATATCTTGATAGAGATGCGGCGCATGTCATGAGTGAGATGCGGCGCATCTGGAGCAGATTAGTCTTGATCTTCTTCATTTCAGTAGACTCTTCACATTATGCATGTTTTGCTCCATTATTAGTCCAAAATCGCTAAGTTTCACCAAATGCTTGTTTTTACCTGAGAATTACAAAAGTAAACGATTAAGTATCAATCCTCATACATAATATAGTAAAACAAGTCAATTTAATAGGATAAATGATAGTAATAAAATATACTTATTTGAGTTCATCAAATATCCCCCCACTTGAACTTTACTTGTCCCCAAGTAAACCTTAGAATTTCTTTTATGAAAATGTATCCTAAAAGATGTTAGGATTTATTTTTATATTTAAGCATGTATTCGTTTATTTCATAATCACACAACTAAACACTTAACGAATTAGAAGTAAAATAAAATAAGTTGATAAAAGCAAATCTAATCGTTTAACTGTCCAGTCGTGACGAATATTCTATCATAAGCTTGGCAAGTATACACATCTCCTCCACTAAAGCTAAGGAATAACAAGTCTAAAGCGGTAAAAAGGGTTTTTAGGCTTAAGGGTTAATTATTCTCTTTTCACTATCGATTTCAAATTTCAGAAAAGGCGACAAAATCACAAATACATGATCGAATCCACGAACACGATACTTGCAATTGCTCAAATCCTTAACTCGAATAGGCTAAAGATAGGTCCAAACTTCACCAATAATAATAATATATCAAAAAGGGCGACAAAATCATAAATACATAGCCGAATCCACGACTACGATACTTAAGATTGCTCAAATCCCTAATTTCAATAAATCAAAGGTTCGGTTGGAAAAAGAATAATATAGGGCATGGATAACATTTGGGATATAAATTGGTGTAAAATGAAAAATAAACAAAACAAATAAATTAAAATCCTAAGTGTGGTTAATCACTATCCCAACCATCCCATGAATAAGACTCATATCATCGAATAACTCACGCTTTAACACTTGAAACACACGCTTTAGGTAGACACGAATTATACTCAACAAGATCTTAATCAAAGAATAAACCTTAATTGGCGTTCCCATAACTGCCAATTCCCATTCAATCCATAGATATAGTACAACAAATAGTGGTGATATCGACCACTTACATAACTTTACATAAGTTGGTTAAAATTAACTTCCAACTTTTTTTTTTTTTTTTTTTTTTTTTTTTTTTTTAACTTTTTTTTTTTAAACTAAAGATGTGTAAAATTTCACCACATCACTATAATGATAATTCTGGATATTTTTTTTCATACTTTTCATACTTCAGAAATAACGGTAATAGTGAAAGTAGTAAACACACGAAAAATAACAAGACTCAAATTATACAATATTTACTTTCACTCCAATTGCATTGTGCAATTTCCCGACCTAACCATAGATAATGAATTACGCACGCGAACACAGGTAATGTAAGGAAACACACTTTGCCTATAGCAATTAACCAACCACGGATTCTAATCTACAGGGTAGGCTAAGGTGTAAGGGTGTAACGAAACATTTTAAACATAGGTGTAAGAAACGAAAGGAATGGCTCTGAGTGTTTTTCTAGGGGTATCTTACTCTAAAAATGAGAGTAACAAAAGGTTTATACGGGGGTTAACTAACCAGTGTAGTTAGTTAATAACACATAACATAATAAAGGCTATTTGGGTGTAATCCTAGAATTTTACCAATTTAGACAAGTCATTCCAATTATATAAAATAATACTCATTATGGTGGTCTCGAATAGTATACAAGCCAAGTTCTAAAGTTTACAAGTCACCGGCACACTCATAGATTTGTGAATTTTGAAAAATCACAATTTTTGAAAATAACGTCATGTGTGCAGCTATGCAACTTAGATCTTAAACAAAAACATGCTAAAAAATTTTAAGTTTGATATATTAAGCACATTTTAAGCATAATTTTTGAAAAAGTTTAGGACAAGTAAATGTTAAGTGTTCTAATTCTCCAATCCCCCCACTTAAGTTAAACAACGTCCTCGTTGTTTGTATAAAAGGTTAAAAACTGGAAAATAAAAGAATTAGAACAGAAAAACTCCCCTGAGATTTGCTCGGTATGATCCTCCATTAGTATAAGAGCAAAAATCATCTTTCTTGTGGATTAGAACGTTAAAGCTTCATACTTGATGTATCCACAGGAAATCCAGGAAACTATAATACCACCAACACTTTAAAACACACCTAAGATAAGAAAGGTTCAAACTTGCATAATACATTAGTAGTTAGGAAAAATAAAACTTAAAAATTAAAACTGAAAATCATCAGGTCAGTCGATGCGCCGTATCTTATTAAAGAAGATACGCCGTATCGAGCCTGGAATAAATACGGATCAGAATAAAGATGTGCCGCATCCTTAACCAGGGATGCGCCGCATTGAAAATAAACTGATAAATAGTTTTAAAGTCGAAAATAAAAATGCAGAAAAATTAAAATAAGATATGACCATTGCAGGAGATGCGTCGCATCTCAGAATTGAGATGCGCCGTATCCTCATGCGGGCCTGACTGACTCGACACAGAAAACAGAATAATTAAAAGATAAATCCGGGTTGTCTCCCGGTAAGCACTTGTCTTTATTCCAGAGTCTTCAAGTTAGACTCACGTTCAGCTCAGCAATAAGTCCTTGTCACGGTCCATCCTTCGTCCTTCATCCGAAAGATTTTCCCGTATATCTCTGCGACGTTTTCTTCCGTTCGACTTAATCTAGTATAACTCTTTGTCTTCACCGCAGTATATTCTTCATCAGGACCCAAAGAATATTTGATGATTTTAAATTTTTCAGAAATAATCATGGGTGGCTCATTGTAAGGAATCCCAAGTAGTTGACACTTTCTTTTGGTGAACTCTTCCTCGTCTTTATCAACAAACTTAAAATAAGGATCCTTAATCAAATAATCATCTAGTTCTTCAATTAATGACTTATCGTCTTGAATCGCCTCCCATTCTCTTTCCAAATCATATTGTAACCGTCGACTAAGCTTCGTGAAATCATCAAACTGTATATGCACCCATTCCCAGAAAGTAGTATCCGATGTCCCCTTAAGTCCTTTCAAGCGTTCAATTCTCCCTTTTTCTTGTAAAGCCTCCGCTTTTTGTGGGCAGTCTTCAACATTATCGTACCATTCATAATCTTCAAAGGTTACATCGTTTCCAACCCGTTTCATCCCAATTATACTTCCCCCATTACAGGTTCCGTCACTCTTATAATCACAGGTCGGCCAAACACTACTCCCGTCCTTGAAAACGAAGGGTGTACAAGTGTGATTAATGTGCGCAAATTCCCATGGTTTATCCCAAACCCATGGTACTTGGTCATTCCATTCATAGTACCAGGTGTTTTTGAAATCGTCATAAGTCTTAAATCCTGGTAGATCTCCAGTAAGCACATCATCGTCGACTTGAAGAAGGTAGTTAAATTCCTTGAACTGCTTGCACAAGGGTGTCTCATAATCGAACACATCAATGTCAATCCTGAAAAGTTCTTCAATGCCCTCATTGATTGTTGAATTATGAAGTGACGACCCATAATCGCTTTCTACTTCTTCGTCTTCTCCTCTCATCCAATATACCCATAATGCATCCTTAGTAGCACGATCCATGCTCTTATGGTTATTAAACTTACTAGACAACCATTTTGAAAAATCAACATCGTTAGGATCGTGGTTAACGTCAAAGCAAACCTTTCCAATCATATTCTTTTTTATCTCCATGAACTCGTTAAATTGCTTCTTAAAACTCCGAGTCAACCATGAAGTCATAATCTCCTTGACTTCATTTGCAGGGGCAAATTCTGGACTACCATATTTGAGTTCTAGCCAATCATTGAGGGAGAGGTCTATCAATCTTACCAATCTCCCATGAAATAGTAACTCCGCCAAAGCATAATTCATGTCATTATCCTGATAGTTCTCATTCAATCCCCAGTACTGTTCGGAATAAGGCATGTAAGAGATTTGGGCATTGCCTCCACCACAGCTTTCGTTGCTTGAATCCATGTATGCAAGATAGAATTTCCCATCATCTTCTTCGATAGTAGTCCAGTTCAATTCTTTGGCTTCAATGATAGGCCATAAGAGCGATAATTCTTCTCCAGTGTACCTCACAAATACATCATAAGAGAATACCTCTTTGTCAATGTTGCATAAACGCATGAATTCCTTAAAAGCAGCTTCAAGAGGGGTCTCCCAAGAGAATAAATCTGCATCGATCATGAGTACATTGAATGAATCTGAAAACAAACATTCCTTAGCAAGATATCCGTTAACTGACATGTCTTCCATAGCAAAATCTGTCATCCAAGGTAAAATCATCAGTAGGATTTGTTCGCTAGAAGAGAAATTAATGAATATAGAAACGGATATATGAATACAAATAGCTGATATCTGCAGACGATGCGCCGTATCCAAAAAGTTGGATACGCCGTATCTAATAATCGATAAAATTTAATCAGACTTTATTCAGAAAATAGATACGCCGCTTTAGAATTTAAGAATGCGCCGTATCGTATTAATTAATCAAAAATCAGCTTATCTAATTAAAATTAAATGCGTCGTATTAACGAAAGTTAATGCGCCGTATTTTCGTTACGTTTAAAAATAAATATCGATTTTTGATTCAGTAAGATGCGCCGTATCGACAGAAATCGATACGCCGTATCCGTTTAATAATTCGCAAACTGTTTTTAATTAAAATAATAGATACGCCGTATCTACGAAAGCAGATGCGTCGTATGGCGTCAACGTTTAGAAAATTTTTTTTATCAAAAACAGATACGCCGTATCTGCTAAAGCAGATGCGTCGTATTACTTTATCGCTTAGAAAAATTTTCTTATTAAAAACAGATACGCCGTATCTTGGGGAAAAGATGCGTCGTATCGAATTAATTAAACGCGTTGTATTTAAAAAAAATTAAACGCAATACGCCGTATCTGAGAAATCAGATGCGCCGTATCGTTTGATTTAGCACAGTACAACGATAGCAGAACAGAAAAATACGAAAAAAAAAAATAAAAAATAAAAAACAAAAATTAAACACACTAACAAAAATAAACACACAAAAATAAAAGAAAACAATTAACACACAATACAACAAATATGCAAAATAGTACAATGATGCAATTAATCTAATAAAAAGAAAAACCTAATTAAAATACTAATCAAATTAACAGATAATAACAATTCACTCCCCGGCAGCGGCGCCAAAAACTTGATGCGGGTGATGTGTCGTTGCGGTTTAGCAGTTTTAATGCCTACTCAAGTTTTAAATTTATATTTAGCCGACTTATCAATAACACACACACTTAACGAGCAGTGTACCCGGTCAGTATGAATATAATGGTAAGTAGAGTGTCGATCACTAAGAGTGGAACGTATTATCTAGTTATTCTAATCAGTATTTTAATATCCTAACGCAAGGGGGTTTCAGCCTGAGAGACTGGCACGATTTGTTTGCAATTAAATAATAAAATAAACCAATAGGCACGAATCAGCAAGTAGCACACACGTACACAGATAGATACTTGAGACAATAAGAGGGCTGTCCTTATGATTAAGTAGTTTGTCACTTGTTTTATTGATAGCTTTATATGAAGTGTATGTAGTTAACCCTTTCTCGTTGGTCCTAATCTTATCGGCGAGTAAACCCTTAATGATTACTTATGTCTAAAAGTTATTCCTAAGTGATCAATTTAGTAATAACCGTGGGAGCCACATTATGTCCCGCAGTCAAATGCCCGCAAGCCACTAATAGACACAGAGGTTATCAATGCACTAATAAGTAGTAACCAAAGACATCAACATATAAACTTTAATTGATGGGAAAGCAAGTATTAAAGGGAGTGCAATCTTTCGTTGTCACATTACACAAGCCACCAATCCTGATGAATTAAAGTTTGCTAACACAATAAAACAAAACTACTTAATGAATTAAACACATGCAGCACCTTCTTACAGCTCTTGTATCTTTGATTTGGGTGTGTCTTGTGCTGCCTCCTTGACTGAATTCGTCCTAGGGTTTTTCCTGTTCGGTCTTCGAAACTCTGATAATGCACACGAAATTCGTCTGGCTTTGGGGTATTTATAGTTTCTGTCTGAGGGAAGATGCGGCGCATCTAAGGAGTAGATGCGGCGCATGTACTTAACTTCGCGTGGGGTCCAAGATTATAATATTCAGGAATATTCGTACACCGCCAGAAGATGCGGCGTAACTCCATGATTAGATGCGGCGCATGTCCTCTTGTGTCTTGGATCGTATCTGGTGATATCTTGATAGAGATGCGGCGCATGTCATGAGTGAGATGCGGCGCATCTGGAGCAGATTAGTCTTGATCTTCTTCATTTCAGTAGACTCTTCACATTATGCATGTTTTGCTCCATTATTAGTCCAAAATCGCTAAGTTTCACCAAATGCTTGTTTTTACCTGAGAATTACAAAAGTAAACGATTAAGTATCAATCCTCTTACATAATATAGTAAAACAAGTCAATTTAATAGGATAAATGATAGTAATAAAATGTACTTATTTGAGTTCATCCTTTAGTAACCTAGCCCTTTCATCAGTTGTATACTGATCTTCCTCTTCTTGTTGAAGTTTCTGAGCAAGTTTCCAATCAGCATCACATTGGGCTCTTTCATCATCCCATTAATTAATCAGTGCTAATCTTTGAGCTTCTTTGTCAGCTGCAATTCTCCTTTATTCTTCGATAATTTTGTTTTCCTCTTCAAACTCAGATGCTAATTTCTTTGCAACCTCAGCATCAAGTTGCATTTGCTTTTCTTTAGAAAGTGGTTTCTCCACAAGCTCTTCAACAAGTACAGCTTTGCCATTGCCTTTGGCTTGTGGAGATGGTTGTGTAGCTTTAGGTGTAGAAGATGGTTCTCTTATAACAACACCTTTGGTTGATGGTTTGGATGTCTTCAATTCTGTTAGTGCATGAGCCAAAATGCTCTCATCATCCATAACCTCAGCAGTAGAAACTCCATCTTTATTAGCATTAGTAACTTCTGGTGTAGCACTAGTATCTTTTACACTAGGAGCAGTAAGTTGCTCACTAGCAGCACTTTCATATTTACCAGCAGCACTATCCACCTTAGCAACATAACTATCAATAACCACTTCTTTCCCCTGATTATCAGCAACCACAAATTCCATTTCTTCACTCTCTGCACCAGCACCTTCATTTTCCTTAGCCTCCTCTAAAGCTTGGCCTTCATTCCTCCCTTGTTTGGGAGCATCCTCCCCCTAACTGATAGCTTTAGAAGATCTAACCTTTTGAGCTATGCCCACTTTATGTTCTCTTTTATGTTTTGGAGTTCTTGACCTTTTGATGCCTTCTAAGTATCTAACCCTTCTCTTCAAAGCTTTGATTTCACCACCTTGAGAAGCAGTTAGGTTTTGTAGATCAAGAACCTGTGCAGACAGTTTGTGACATGTTTCCATCAATTCAGTAATGAGTTCAATTCTATCCTCACCACTTCGGCTTGTGTTACCTAGCCCGAGAGGTAGATCATTGGAAATGTTAAGCTCAGTCTCAACCCTAGGTTGAACATCTGAACCCCCCATATTTGCCATGTGGCTGGGTCCTTCACCTGAATAAGTTCCATGGGGTCCTGACTCATTAGAAGTTGTCATGGTTTGGGTCTTATTTATGGTACCATTGGCCTGTGCTGCTTCTAAGGTAGTCACAGTAGTGGCAACCCTTACCAACATGTCACTCTCTACACCAGTGACAACCTTATCTGCAACATTGTGAGTAGAACCACTAGCCTGAGGTAGCTCAGTGTTCTTTGAGTGAGTCCTACGTTGGTATGTCTTTTTAGGTTGTTGTTGGGATGATGATGCCAAAAGTGTGGGTGTGTGATGGGTAATAGTTGGGATTGTTGAATCTTCACCCTGAGTTTGTTTAGCAAGTTCCAATATTGTAGGAAACAATGGTGTAACTGTGCCTAAAAAATCTTTTCCATCCCTCTTCATATTATTAAAAACCTTTTTAGTAAGGGAGGGAGTGGGTTAAAAAATTTTATGACTTTTTTTATTAACAAACTGATTGTCCAAAAAGAGTTGTAAAAACTTTGGATAGATAAAATATTTGCTTGAAGAACTATCCAAGTTCTTAACCATGCTATCAAAAATTAATTTATAAAAATTCAATCTTTAATCATTTTCAGCCAAACAAATTATAGTAGATGCTAAATTACTACTAAATTCATTCCAACCAGTGGTCTTTGGGGTTAGACACACTAAGACAGTATGGATTAAGAATTTCCACTGATGAGAGAAGTTTCCTTTGTAAAATTTTAAAGCATCAGTTTTCCTCTCATAGCCCATCAGTGAAAGTTTTTCAAAAATTATAGTATTTGGAAGATTCTCAATACCATTAGCATCTCCTAGATGAAGATCTCTTCTAATAGATGCCTCAGTAATGATTATCTTCTACCCATCTACAAGGGCATGAATTTGTACTTCCCCATTATGAGTTTCGACCTTAGCAGACGACCAAAACTGTATAATGTTGGAAATATATATAGTAGGTTTTACTGTTAAATCTACAGACTCATTAGACTTTTCTAAAAATGCAACATTATTATGTGTTTCGGTAAAAGTTAGGTGCAACATAATGATTTGATTTGGGGGTTTTTCGATTTGACGATAAAAATTCAATTAGGGCTTGGATGAGAGTGAATTATGTACGCGTGAAAGTGATTATATGTGAAACAATTTGGGATTTATACCCTTAAGTGAAAAGTTATGTAACCATACCCTACAATCTTAACCCTAGCAACAGAAACCTAGCAGTACTAAGTTAGACTTAGCAGCACTAAGTTTATGCTTAGCAGCACTAACTTTTAACAAAAAGAATTTTTCTCAGCAGTACTTTGCCAATATCATTTAAAACAATGTTGTACTCAAATATTTTGAAGGGATTAAGTGTAAAGGAAGACACTTAATCTTTTTCGGTTGCATTTAATCTCTGGTTGTGAGAGAACCATTTATATCAGTATAAATATTGCCTGTGATCAGGTAGACTCATTAAAAGAGCCTTCTTGACAGGGTTTTCAGCTCGTGGCAGGTGTTGCCTCTAACACAAATGCATTAGATTCACTTTTGCTCGCTGTTCTCAATACCAGATGTCCTTAGACTAACTCATTATACTAATGAAAGTATAAAATGGTAAAGAGTGAGTTAGTTCAGTTACTTTCTGACTAATTAGGACCATCAATACATGTTCAAAATGTTAGACCCCCAAAATACCTGATTTGCAGCGGAATGGAATACCTGGGGCGTGACTGCCATAGCATCACAGTTACAGTTATATTGAACGACCTAAAGTGTCGTTTAGAAAATACATCATTTGATTATTTAAAATATTCAGAGTTACAAAGTTTAGGTCCCAAAAGGTGAATCATGTTTGTGGAAATCAAGTTCTTACAAGTCAAACGATAGATAAGTGCATAAAATATAAAGTGAGACGCGTCGTCATCGCGACTCCATGATATGTCCACATGCAGGCCATGATGTAATGCCTTATTTACCTGAAAATACATTGCTAAAAATGGTCAACAAAAATGTTGATGAGTTCATAGGTTTATGTAAATGAAATGTTGTACGGAAACCATAAGTATAAAGTGAATGACAAAACAATGTCACATAAAAATAATACATTAGCTCTTAAGCTCATGACCCCGAAGCTAGACTGATAATGTACGCCCCAAAAGGGAGTGCTTTGCCGAACACTCTGAATGAATGAAATGAAATGCGTTCGTATGACTAGTTGGCGCTACCAACCCGAACGGAGGCGTCACCCTCGATAGATCTATCCACTCACCTTCGCTTGCTCACAATTAACAGTCCATGATAAATAAAAGGGGACTTTAAATTGGCAATGATGGTAACTTAAGCAATGTAAATGAGTTTGATACTTTGGTCCGTATAAAGAAATAATTGATGCAATGTATTCTCCCCCGAGAATTTAGAAATCAAATAATCAATTGAAAACGAGGCTATGAAAACTCACCTGATATGATAGCAACAATGATCACAATGGGTATGATGAAAATGAGGCTCGATTTCTAACCGCTACCTATTATAAATGATGTGATCTAATATAAGTAAATGAAATGCTTCTACTCATGCAATTACGTATGTTATCGATACCACTCGATGATTTCGGAAAATAACGTTTTTTGACGAAAAATTCATTTTTGACGTCTCGTTAAGTTATAAACTACTTTTCATGTAAATATGTTGAAACGGTACTCCACGATCCTTGTTTGGTGTTTTATTGGTAAATTTAGTGTTTTCGTCGCAAATTAGCCTTTTTCTCAAAGTTATAAAAATGACTAAGTAGCCTCGCAAAGCTAGTCGCAAAACAGTGTACGTTAGGAGTTAGGAATCAAACTTAGTGTTTTTGGAAAGTTTGTAACAATATCTACAACTCGTAGAACTGACTTTTTGTCCAGAAAGGTCTCGATCATAAAGATAAGTAGTCGTTAAGTTAGCTAGTCAGGCCAATTCAGCCATTTCTGGGCAGTTTTCGGGTAAATTGGAAGGGTCATAACTCACTTATTGCATGTCCGATTGACAAACGGCTGGTCAATTTGGGAACTAGGCCGGGTGTACTTCATTTTTGTTATTGATAAAAATTTCTCAAAACTGACTCGATCAATGAGTAATATGGCTCTCGACATAGTCACTCAAAATGACAGTTTACACTTGGAATATATTTCCCATTTTAGTGCTGGTAAAATTGTATATGTTTCGTCGGGTATAAAACGCTTGTATCTTGCTCGTTATAAGCTCGTTTTCTACGTTCTTTATATCCACGGATTCATCATAACATGAACTAGCATGTTTTCAGTAGCTCGGCTCTCCTAGATCACGCCTAACGCCTCGTTTTGTCCTTTAAAGTTCGGAAAACAGCAAGGTATTTTTCAGAAAATTAGTTTTCGTCGTCTAACTTGTAAAAATCATATCTCCTTCGTTATAAGTCGGTTTTTACTCATTCAAGCGCCCACGTTTTCGTTTTTGAAAGTACTAACTAGTAATGTTAATTGAGCTTGATTAATACTTGATCTTCACAAAATGATGGATTTCTCCCTTGGTTCTTGGTTTGGCCGTGGGTTTAGGATGGAGAGGGAGAGAGTGTTTGATCTTTGCTAGTTGAAATTGTGTAGTGAAGTGAAATGTTAAAGAAAATAATTCAAAGACAAGAAAACATATACATTTAATGAAGTAAGGGTTCAAGTAGAAAAATGATGGACTAGGGAATGGGGGGGGGGGGGGTGTCATTCATGGAAGAAAAATGGGGAAAAGCATGGCTAGTGAAGATTATGTCTAATAATAGTAGGTATTTGTGTAGTTTGGTGTATACATTAGGTGTTATCGGGTACCGAGTTATCTTGAAATAAATCATGACGAGTTAAAATAAATTACGACAAAGTTGAAAAAATTGAAAAATCATGTTACTGATAAGAATCGGGTGTTAAAATAATTATCGGGTTAAAATATCGCAAACCGACGGAGTTATAAGCTCCTAACGGAAAATATAGCGTTTGGTTTAAAAAAACCGGGTAAAGTAATAATATAATCTTTATATTATTAAAATTAGTATGAAAATATATTAGGATCATAGTCGGGAGTATCGGGTTTAATGTTAGTAATAATGACTGAGTGGTAACGTTTAATAAATAAACGAACATACGTAAATTTGAAATAATGCATATCCGTGCATGACCTAATGTACTGATGATGTTACTGATGATATGCAGACTACTCTAGTCTGTTTGATGTGTCCTTACTGATGATGCATGAATATGCAGCTAAACCATCCTGGTTACGCGCATTTGAATACCCTTAAACTAGGTTTACGAAATGTTGAATAATGATCATGAATGGAAAATTTTTTCCGGAAATGAATAGTGTCATGTGAATAGTAAAATTTTCGAAAGTTTCTCAAAATCACAAATTGACCTCGAAAACGATGAATAGTAAAATGTGAATAGTGATTGGTGAATAGTAAATAATGAATATTAACTTGTGAATAGTAAATTGTCGAGGTTTGGAAAAATGACCTGAAATTACGATTTGTGACAGTCACCCACCCTAATAGGAATTCAGTCCCTGAATTCAGCTAGTGTTGGTCTCTGTAGTGGACTCAGTGAAAAGATGTGGGTATTTGAGCCGCATCTGGTCTTCTCGTTCCTAAGTAAACTCAGGACCTCTGCGAGAATTCCAGCGAACTTTGACGATAGGAATTCGACTTTGTTTCAACTGTTTGATCTTGCGGTCCATGGTTTCTGTATGGTTCTTCTATGAAAATGAGCTTACAGTCGAGTAAATTTTCTTCTAATGGGATTACGAGCGATTCGTCTGAAAGTCATTTCATGAAGTTTGAGATATGAAACATGTTATGCACGCTGCTGAGCCCTGACGGAAGCTCAAGTCTGTATACCAGTCGGCCGATTCTAGTTAGAATCTTAAATGGTCCAATGTACCTAGGGTTCACTTTCCCGTATTTCCAGAATTATATCATGCCTTTCCAAGGCAAGGTTTTCAACATAGTTCGTTCTCCAACTCGAATCTTAATGGTTTGCTGCTTAGGGATACCTAATCCCAATGATATGCGTCATGCACCAACCTAACCTTTTTTTATCGTTCTCTTGTTGTTTGTAACTGATTCTTGACTTGTACCATTTGCTTTGTTGTTTCACCCTTAAGTTCTAGACTAGTGAATTTGGACTTTCTGATTTTGGTCTGTCAATAGATAATTGATTCTTCGACCATAGAGTGCCTTAAAGGGTGCAGTCTTTGTATTGGTGTGATGGCTATTGTTGAAGGTGAAATCTGTCAATGTCAAAGGATTACTCTAAACAATTCAAAGTTAATTATATGGCGCTAAGTACATCCTATAGTGCCTGGATAGTCCTCTTCAGTGTTCGTTGGTCTGACGATGGTAGAGCGTGTGTATATCTAATTGGGAAAATGAATACCTTAAAGGAATTTCCGAAAGTTTGAGAAGTATCGTCTACTGTATTTGATTTTCGCACAACGTGTCACGACTAATTCCATGATGATAGGTTTGCCGGAATGGCGTTATCAGAAGGAAGAAGTTATGGTAACAGTTTCTGATTCCTGGTGTCTTGTGCTAACTAGTGTCATGATATGAGTCTCTCTTTACCCAAGGCGCTTGGTCTTCCTTACCAAGATTCTTACTATTCAATAGTATTTCCCTAGATCTTCCTTTATCAAAATTTTCCATGTTATTGTTTGTCAATCACAAGGTTCTAAGTGTATAGAGTGTCGTAGTATGGTGGTTGACTTTCAGAATTTTGACTCGATAGGGAGGGTTTTGATTTAAATCTTTCTCTGAATAAATTTACGAGTTTGAGTAATGAATCTTACGATTTGAATAAATGAATCCACAAGTTTGAATAAATGAAATCCTCCTCTCAATATGGAGTGTTCTGTTTGAAACCTTTTTCTGATTAAATGAGTTCACAAGTTTAAATAAATGAATTTCTATGTGTGAATGAATAACCTTTCGTTCGATGCAGAATGTTTTGGTTGAAATCTTTCTTTGGACAAATGAATTTACAAGTTTGAATGAATTCCCAAATTTGAACAAATGAAATTTCTCTCTCGATATGGAGTATTTTGTTTGAAATCTTTTTCCTGGATAATGAATTCGCACATTTGAATAAATGAATTTTTCAAGTTTGGATAATTTCGGTGGTTATGCAAGATTGGACTGTTCACGAATACGACTCAAGGTTTTGTAGATAGGTATTCGTCATGAGGTGGATAGGAATGTTTTAGCAAAGTTTGGTGTTATATATTTCTTAGCGCCTAGTAGCTTTGTCAAAGGCTGACCATAAGGGATTTATTTGCTAAGATGGATACTTCAGATAGATACTTTCCTACAAGGTATATGGTTTGTATAAACGTACTTCAAATATAATTCGTTTGAATCGAAAGCGTCAAAATGATGAAACAGTCGGGTATGTATGTCTGCATGGATGCTTAAATGTCTGATGTTTCGTTTCTGGTGTTGAATAATGCCTAGAGGTTAATCTTGGGTAAGACTTGTAGGTATGTGTATCCAAATTACTTGGTCCTTTCTAAACTAGATCATGACTTAGGTTCGTTGTCCTACTTGGTCTAACTAGTACTTCTGAAATGATAAGGTTTGGTGACTATGCCAAGGATAATGTTTTGGATTGCCTCGTGAGATCTTACGTTTTCTGTTGTGATGCGAATCAACTTACTGTATGTTTCTAGTCCAGGTTTGTGATTCCAAAATCCTTTCGTTGTTTCCTCATGTCATTAATTTCTCCTCGTAGTTGGAAGGTCGCTCCTAGGAAGGTCAATGGTGAAGGGTTAACTTAACGGTTAAGTGAGTAACCAGTGGTGTAGGTATCTAGAGAGGGTTTGTCAAAAGAGACGTTTATGAAGGATTTACTTGTTTACAAAACATTACTTTTTGGGATGTTTTAAAGGAAGATTGTTATTAGAAATTTTGTAAAGGTAATTGTTCCCTTCATGGCATAATCCTTCCTGAATTAGACATAGGTGATCAGGCTATGTATAATTGAGGACTAATGATGCGATGCTCGGTTTAGTCGAAATAATGTTATGTTTCCCAAAAGTTTTAGATGGTGTTCAACGTGTTGTTTGATAAGATGGTAGTCTGAAATTTTGTTTAACAAGAAAAATCGGTTCGCATGGAAGTAAATAGTTGGTAGAACACTAGTAAATCAATTTATGATGTGAGGGTAATATAACATGGTTTAAAAATTCTGTGTAATAATTCCTTGCGATGGTAGCATACAGCTTGGGGTTAAGTTATGGGGAACATTTTTACAAGCGGTAATGAAATAGTTGGGATTAAAACCTATTGAATGGGTTACAGGGCGTATGGAATAATCTCATAGAATAGCACTAGTCTCTAGTCAAGTCGAAATTTGCCTAATCCCTTTTTGGATAACGATGTGTCGTTGCAGAGTGATTGAAAAGTGGGCAAATGGAATAGGAAGTGAAATAAACGTAGATTGTGCTCATGGTGAAGATGCTAAAAGATAGGGTTTACATAAGATAGAAGAATACATATACAACGAGGTTTCAAGGAAGTACTTAAGATAGGCTACTTAAAGAAATACAACCCTAGCGGGTTACCTCTATTGTTTATTATTAAGGCAGATGTGCTTTGTACTTAAACATGGTTGTCGTCCTCAAGGTTGTTGATGTCCTGGCAATCTCCTTCTCCGGTGATGTAAGCTTTCCCAAGAGCTATTCCACCCTGACTCCCGGTTTCTTGGTTCCTCTGTTTTGGACAATCACACCTGTAATTTCCTATCTCTCCACAACCAAAACATGTCACTGGAGGCTTCTGATTTCCGGTAATGATTGGAAAATTGCATTTTCTAATTGAGTGACCACTCCTCTTACAGTTGCCACATGGAGAAGGACAATACTCTGTGTTATGATGGCTTTGACACTTGTTGCATTTAGGTAGGGTACCCTTGTAAACTTTCTTTCCAGTTGGGCCTGCAGCATAGGCCTTAACAACTTCTTGTTTCTTAGGTGGTTGTGGTGTAGCATCGTCACCCTGAGGGTTGTCCCGTTTTCTCTTGATGTGGTTGTTCCATTTTTGTTTGCTGTTGTTATTGTTTCCTATGTTCTTGGTGTAAGTTATGTGTTCCTCTACCTCGTTTGCCATAAAGACAGCTTCAAACATGGTGTCAGGTTCTGATAAGGTGACCAACATCCGAATTTCGGGAGAGAGTCCCCCGATATACCTCTCAAGTTTCCTGCTTTCCGGTTCATCCATTGCGGGGCCTAGTCATGCTAATTCATAAAAACGTTTAGTATATTTGGCAACCTCATCTCCTACCATGGTAAAGCCTAGGATTTCTGGTTCCATTGCTTGTAATTCGCTTCTTGAACAATATTCTAAGGTCATCATCCTTCTTAGTTTCTCCCAAGAGATTGAGTAAGCAGCGTCGACCCCTACTATCTGAACATGTTTAGTCCACCATTCCTGGGCATAATCTCGAAAAGTGCAAGTGGCGAACTTAGCTTTGTCTTCCTTGCGGCAGTCGCCACTTTGAAATATTGTTTCTACTTCCCCGAACCATTTGTAAAATCCCTTCGTGCCCTCAGTTCCACTAAAGGTGCGGGGGTTGCAATCCATAAATTCCTCATGGGTAAGATTTTTTGCGAAGGCTGTGGCTATGTCCTTGGCAATGGTTTGCTCAATAGTGGCTTGTGTCATGTCTGGAGTGGCTTGATGTAATCTAACTCTTCAAAATCATGAGAGACCATGAGAATTTAGAAGTAATAAAGATCATCATACTCACATATACACAACCATGACATGTATAAGTGGAGCGAAATTGCGACAAGATGAAATCATGAAATATCATCATAACATATGTGGGTATATAATGAAAATTTCGGTCAACACGGACCGGTATCATAGATAGCACAACCATATCCATATAGTAGAGTCAATACTTGGTGATTTCGTTGCACAACAATCGAAATACTATAAGCCTCTTTGAACTATGCTACTCATCCCGTGGTTAGGATGATAGTGAAAGCTAGTAAAGATATTAGTCTAGTCTAGAGGCTTCCTGGTGTCCCTCTGAGTGAATCAAGAGGTGCAGCATCATAGGGTTGAGGTGGGTCCCGAAGTGGGGTCCGGAGTTGTGCATCGATCATCTATGAGATAGTGTAGATTCCAAACCATTCTTGAGGAATCTGCTGATGTCCCTTTTGAGCCTGTGATCTTGGTATTATCCATAAGGTGTCATCTAATTCCTGATATGTGGGAGTGGAAAAGGGGAATGACAATGGTGGAGGTGGGAAGGAAGGGGCAGTCTCCCGAACCTCGAAAGTCTCGGTGGCATATCTGGTAGTATCTTCTAAGTCCGGCTCAGGTAGTGCTAATACCTCAAATAGATGGAAATTATCATCCAACAATGGTGAGTGATATGGAAATGTCAAGGTATAGGAAGGTAAGAGTGGTGATGTAAGTGTATTAGTGAATGAAAAAGCATCCTCGATATCCGAGTCTGCTGGAATGATAATAGGGTGGTTGAGTGAAGACATCTGTGTGACAACCGAGGTGAAATAAAAATAAATAACTCCTCACATTATGCGAGTTATGACGAAATGATGTATGTATGAAACTGCATGTATAATGAATATGCACTTATGGTGAAATGATGAGATGCTATGATGATGTGGTTATAGTCTAGGGTCCAAGATACAACCTAGTTCGCTATAACCTTAGCTCTGATGCCAATCTGTCACACCCCCAAAATACCTGATTTGTAGCGGAATGAAATACCTGGGGCGTGACTGCCATAGCATCACAGTTACAGTTATATTGAACGACCTAAAGTGTCGTTTAGAAAATACATCGTTTGATTATTTAAAACATTCAGAGTTACAAAGTTTAGGTCCCCAAAGGTGAATCATGTTTGTGGAAATCAAGTTCATACATGTCAAGCGATAGATAAGTGCATAAAATATAAAGTGAGACGCGTCGTCATCGCGACTCCATGATATGTCCACATGCAGGCCATGATGTAATGCCTTATTTACCTGAAAATACATTGCTAAAAATGGTCAACAAAAATGTTGGTGAGTTGATGAACTCAAATAAGTACATTTTATTATCATCATTTATCCTATTTATTTGACTTGTTTTATTATATTATACATGAGAATCGATACATTAATGTTTACTTTAGTAATTCTCAGGTAAAAACAAGCATTATGTGAAACTTTGCGATTTTGGACTAATAATGGAGCAAAACAAGCGAGATGTTAAAAGTCTACTGAAATCCAGAAGATGCGCCGTATCTCACTCAACAGATACGACGCAATATCATACTTAGATGAATTCGAAGACCATTGCCTGACTTTGAAGAATGCGCCGCATGCAATTCTGTCATGCGCCGCATATGAAACTTTGGTCAAAGAAGAAGATCAAGCTCGTTCTACTCCAGATACGCCGCAATATACTTCTAACATACGGCGTATCACTATCAAGATTTCACTAGTTACAATCCAAGACAGCTAAAGTACATGCGCCGCATACAAAGATCAAGTTACGCCGCATCTGAAGACGGTGTACGAATATTCCTGAATATATTAATCTTGGACCCCACGCGAAGTTAAGTCAATGCGCCGCATCGATCCCTCAGACAGAAACTATAAATACCCCAAGGCCAGACGAATTTAAGAGATAGATAGAGACCTTAGACATAACCCTAGAGCCGAATTCAGACGACCAAGCAGCACAAGACACACCTCAAACAAAGATACAAGAGCTGTAAGAAGGTCCTGCATGTATTCAATTCATTAAGTAGTTTTGTTTTATTGTTTTAGTACACTTTAATTCATCAGGATTGATGGGCTTGTGTCATGTGACTACGGAAGATCATGCACTCCCCTTAATATTGCTTTCCCATTAATTAAAGTTTATATGTTGATGTCTTTGGTGACTTTTATTAGTGCATTGATAACCTCTGTGTCTAGCTGAGTCTTGCTTGGGTCGCCATGCCCCTTCCTCGCCTATTTATTAGAGACGCTTAAATAAATAGGATAGACATAAGTAATCATTAAGGGTTTACTCGCCGATAAGATTAGAGCCAACCAGAAAGGTTTAATTATATACACTTCATATAAAACTAGCAATAAAACAAGTGACAAGCTATTTAATTATCAGGACAGGTCTTCTTATTGTCTCGAGTATCTATCTGTGTACGTTTGTGCTAATCGCTGATTCGTGCTCATTAGTTTAGTTTTCCACTTAATTATAACCAAACCGTGCCAGTCTCTCAGGCTGAACCCCCTTGCGTTAGATTAGGTTGTATAGCTAACTTAGGATATTAAAATACTGATTAGAATAACTAGATAATACGTTCCACTCTTAGTGATCGACACTCTACTTACCATTATATTCATACTGACCGGGTACACTGCTCGTTAAGTGTGTGTGTGTTATTGATAAGTCGGCTAAATATAAATTTAAAACTTGAGTAGGCATTAATACTGCTAAACCGCAATGACACATCACGCACCATCAAGTTTTTGGTGCCGTTGCCGGGGAGTGAATTGTTATTATCTGTTAATTTGATTTAGTATTTTAATTAGGTTTTTCTTTTTAGTTTTTTTTTTTTTTTTTTTTTTAGATTCTAACCACTAACCCTGTTATATATTAGATAGATTGCATTCATTGTATAATTTGCATATTTTATGTTTTTTGTGTGTTTTTTGTTTTCTGTAATTTTTGTTTCTTTTTGTTTGTTCTTATTTTTGTTTTTCTTTTTTCTATTTTTCCGCATTCTGCTATCGTTGTATTGTGCTAATACAAACGATACGGCGCATCTGTTTTCACAGATACGGCGTATTGCGTTTAATTTTTATAAAATACAACGCGTTTAATAAATTCGAGTACGACGCATCGTTCCCCAAGATACGGCGTATTCTGTTTTTAATAAGAAATTTTTCTAAACCCTAACGCCATGCGACGCATCTGTTTTAACAGATACGGCGTATTTTCTATTTAAATTAAAAACAGTTTTTCGAATTATTAAACAGAAGCGACGCATCGATCTTTATCGATACGGCACATCTACTAAATCAAAAATCTTGTATTTTGAAACGTAACGAAAATACGGCGCATTAGCTTTTGTTAATACGACGCATTTAATTTTAATAAATATAATCGATTTTTGATAATTTAAACTTGATACGGCGCATTCTAATTCATAAGCGGTGTATCTGTTTTCTGAATAAAAGTCTGATTAAATTTTAACAAAATAAGATACGGCGTATCCAACTTTCTGGATACGGCGCCTCGTTTGCAGATATAAGCAACTTTTATTTTTCGTATTCCGTTTTCGTTGTTAATTTTCTGATATCATACTTTCTTGAACATACCCTACTGATGCTTTTGTGATGATTTCAGGAAGTGCATGACCAGGAGTTCAACTAAGAACTTGATTAAACCTTTCGAATATCCTGAACGAGCCTTACATTCGCTTAAAAGGCTTTTCAACACAAAAAGCTTTGAAATTTCAAGTTCGTTCGAGCTTGATTACTTTTCTGAAGAGAAGGAGGAAGAAGAAACAGAAACAATGACGGAAAACACTACTATGGAGGAATACATAAACAAAACCCGTGCTGATTACAGTTCAGGAGTTGCTAGACCGAAGTTTGATGAAAAGTCAAAGTTTGAGTTGAAGGGTCAGTTTCTCAAGGAGCTAAGAGAAAATGCTTTCAGTGGAACAGAACATGAAGATGCTAATGAACATGTTGAAAAAGTCCTCGAGATTGCAGATTTGTTTACTACAGAAGGAGTCTCTGACGATCAACTTATGCTAAGAATCTTTCCAATTTCACTTAAAGGAGCTGCTAATAAGTGGCTAAGGAATGAACTGCTAGTTCAATCACAACATGGGAAGATTTGAAGAGAAAATTCCTGAAAAGATATTGTCCACCTGCTAAAACTGCTAAAAAGATGGAGGCTATCAACAATTTCAAGCAAGAGCCTGATGAAACTCTTTATCAAGCTTGGTAACAATTTAAAGACTTATTGATGAAATGCCCTCAACATTATCTAAGTCCAATGCAGGAGGTAATATTGTTCTATCAAGGATTGGACGTGCCTACTAGACAAATCTTGGATGCTAAGGGAGCTGTGCCTCAAATGAGTGCAGCCAATGCTAGAAAAGCTATCCAAGAAGCTGCTGATCATTCTCAAAAATGGCACGACGGAACCTCTACTAGATCTAAGAGCAGCACTAATTTTGACGGGTTTGCTGCTATTCAAGCTCAATTGGATAAAATTAGTAGAGAGATGAAGAAGCGTGATGAGAAAGTTTATGCTGCCCAAGTTGGATGTGAAAAATGCGAAGGACCTCACTACACTAAAGATTGCCCTAATAAGAATGAAAGTGAGACTTTTGAAGAAGCATACTACACACAATTTGGACAACCATTCCGACCTTCAGGAAGATTTAGGGAAGCAAATTATGGCCGATGCTGCTAAAAGACATGAAGAGAACACTGCTATGATCAAAGAAATCCGAGCCTCAACGGATACTATAACAAGAAATCAAGGAGCTTCGATCAAAGCATTGGAACAACAAATTGGACAAATGAGCAAGGTTCTTCAAGAAAGGGGATACGGAAGTTTACCTAGCTCAACTGAAACTAACCCAAGAGATCATGTCAAGGCCATATGCACTACTGAAGAAGTCACGCCTAACATACCTTTTCCTAGAAGATTGATGAATGGTAATGATGCTGCAAAGCCCGAATTTTTCTTTAATTCTTCAATCAGTTTAAGGAGGTTACTCAAAGAGAAGGCAAAGATTGAAGAGGAGATCAAGGCTACAATGAAAGAAGAGAGCTCTGCAACCGACTTACGTGCCTTGCCTCATAAAGAAAAGGACCCAGGAAGTTTTACTTTACCTTGTTCAATTAATGACATATCTTTCAATAATGCATTAGCTGACTTAGGAGCTAGCGTTAGTGTTATACCCCTTAAGACATTCACTACCCTAGGACTAGGAAAATTAGCACCAACTAAGCTGCTTATTGAATTGGCTGATAAAACGGTAAAACGACCTGAAGGGGTTGCTGAAAATGTGCTAGTTAAGATTGAGAAGTTTGTTTTCCCCGTAGACTTTGTTATATTAGATATGCCCGAGGATGTTAAGATTCCTTTAATCCTTGGAAGACCTTTCTTGTCTACCGCCCATGCTAAGATTAATGTGTTTAAAAGAAAAATCTCATTAAAGGTAGGGAACAATAAACTAGTCTATAAGTGCCAAAATCCTGCTAAAAGCATAATTAGAGGCGTCTATGTGCTAGGATTAAGAGAACGTATGGACCTCGATCTAGAAGCTAGGCTTATGGGAGAAACATTGATTCAAAACAACTCAACTAATCCTAATCATGAGAACCTCGAGGAATTTATTGACCTTAATGTACCTACCGAACTTAGGCGCGATATTGTTAATGATTCTGATGATGAGTGGTATGATTGCGAAGTGATTAACAAACGTAGGAGAATAGTTGAGAATACAAATTTGAATAATGATATGTTTATTGAACTACCACCCCACCTTGCATATTTATGCCTATATAATAATAAGAATTTCCCGTCTATCATTTTGTCATCTCTGCCCGAAAGGGACAGAACTTTGTTTATACAGATATTAAAGAAGAATGGCGTGGATATTAAGGACGAGCAAGGAGTGTTCAATATTACTGGACTGGCGATGAGGGAGCGCGATGCTTCCGACTCTTTCAGTGATCGGTAATAAGGAGCTGAACGTGAGTCTAACTTGAAGACTCTGGAATAAAGACAAGTGCTGACCGGGAGACAACCCGATGGAAAATTTTTTACTTTTCTGTTCTGTGTCGAGTCTGTCAGACCTGCAGAAGATGCGGCGCATCTACATCATAAGATGCGACGCATTACCTGCACTGGTCATATCTTATTTCATTTTCTGCATTTTTATTTTGACTTTAAAACTTTCTGTCAGTTTATTTAATGCGGCGCATCTCTGGTTAAGGATACGACGCATCTTTTATTCTGATTCGTATTTATTCCAGGCTCGATACGGCGTATCTTCTTCCATAAGATACGGCGTATCGACTGACCTGATGATTTACAGTTTAATTTTTTAGGTTTTATTTTTACTAACTACTAATGTATTATGCAAGTTTGAACCTTCTTAACTCAGGTGTGTTAAAGTCTAAATGGTATTATAGATTCCTGCTTTTTTGTGGATACATCATCTATTAAGCTTAAACGTTCTCATCCACAAGAAAGTTGATTTTTGCTCTTATACGAATAATGGAGGATCATACCGAGCAAATCTCAGGGGAGTTTTTCTGTTCTAATTCTTTTATTTTCTAGTTTTTAACCTTTGACACAAACAACGAGGACGTTGTTTAACTTAAGTGGGGGGATGGAGAATTAGAACACTTACTTGTCCTAAACTTTTTCAAAATATGCTTAAAATGCGCTTAATATATCAAAATTTAAAATTTTTTAGCATGTTTTTGTTTAAAGTCTAAATTACATAACCGCACACATAACTCTATTCTTTCAAAAATATTAAAACTTTAGTGTGCTGGTGACTTGTAAACTTTAGAACTTAGCTTGTATACTATTCGAGACCACCATAATGAGTATTATCTATATAATTGGAGTGACTTGTCTAAATTGGTAAATTTCTAGGATTACACCCAAATAGCCATTATATGTTATATGATATTAACTAACTACACTGGTTAGTTAACCCCGTATAAACCCTTTGTTTACTCTCACTTTTAGAGTAAGATACCCCTAGAAAAACCCTCAGAGCCATTCCTTTCGTTTCTTACACCTTTGTTATAATATTTCGATACACCCTTACACCTTAGCCTACCCTGTAGATTAAAATCTGTGGTTAATTGCTTTAGGCAAAATGTGTTTCCTTACATTACCTGTGTTCGCGTGCGTAATTCATTATCTTTGGTTAGGTCAGGAAATTGCACAATGCAATTGGTATGAAAGTAAATATTGTATAACTTTTAGTTTATTTTTCGTGTGTTTGCTACTTTCACTATTACAGTTATTTCTGAAAGTATGAAGAGTATGGAAAAATTATCCGGAAAAATAGTGATAGAGAAGTTGTGAAATTTTACACATATATGTTGATGTCAAAAAAAAAAATATATATATATATATATATATATATATATATATATATAATATATATATATATATATATTAATATATATATATTATATATATATATAACAATATGACCATGACGTCATTAATTGTCAGATTGCCCAGTAATGCCATGTCATATTCCACCTAGCACAATTTGTTTAAAATTTTCGATTTTCTTGCCACATAAGCATTATTTATTTCTTTAAATTTCGATATATATATATATATATATATATATATATATATATAATATATATATATATATATATATATATATATATATATATTGAAAAGAAAAAGAAAAATGAAAAGTTGGAAGTTTGTTTTAACCAACTTATGTAAAGTTTTGTATTAAGTGGGAGATATCACCACTATTTGTTGTTGTATATTATATTTATGGATTGAATGGGAGTTGGCCGTTATGGGAACGCCAACTAAGGTTATTCTTTGATTGAGATTTTGTTGAGTATAATTCGTGTCTACCTAAAGCGTGAGTTTCAAATGTTAAAGCGTGAGTTATTCAATGATATGAGTCTTATTCATGGGATGGTTGGGAAAGTGATTAACCACACTTAGGATTTTAATTTATCTGTTTTGTTTATTTTTCATTTTACACCAATTTGTATCCCAAATATTATCCATACCCTATATCATTCTTCATCCAAACCTTTGATTTTTTGAGATTAGGGATTTGAGCAATCTTAAGTATCGTAGTCATGGATTCGGCTATGTATTTATGATTTTGTCGCCCTTTTTGATATAATATTATTGGTGAAAATTACTTGGTCCTATCTTTAGCCCATTCGAGTTAAGGAATTGAGCAATTGCAAGTATCGTGGTCGTGGATTCGATCATGTATTTGTAATTTTGTCGCCTTTTCTGGAATGTGAGATCGATAGAGATTAAAAAGGATGATCAACCCTTAACCAACAAACCCTTTTTACCGCTTTAGACTTGTTACTCCTTGGCTTTAGTGGGGGAGATGCGTATACTTGCCAAGCCTATGATAGAATATTCGTCACGACTAAGCAACTAAACGATTTAGAATTGTTTTACATTAAAAATTATTTTGGTTTCTACTTCGTTAAGTGTTTGGTTGTATGATTATGACAAAACGAATACGTGCTTAAATATAAAATAAATCCTAATATCTTTTAGGATACATTTTCATACGATTAATTCTAAGTTTTACTTGGGGACAAGTAAAGTTCAAGTGGGGGAATATTTCATGAACTCAAATAAGTACATTTTATTATCATCATTTATCCTATTTATTTGACTTGTTTTATTATATTATACATGAGAATCGATACATTAATGTTTACTTTAGTAATTCTCAGGTAAAAACAAGCATTATGTGAAACTTGGCGATTTTGGACTAATTATGGAGCAAAACAAGCGAGATGTTAAAAGTCTACTGAAATCCAGAAGATGCGCCGTATCTCACTCAACAGATACGACGCAATATCATACTTAGATGAATTCGAAGACCATTTCCTGACTTTGAAGAATGTGCCGCATGCAATTCTGTCATGCGCCGCATATGAAACTTTGGTCAAAGAAGAAGATCAAGCTCGTTCTACTCCAGATACGCCGCAATATACTTCTAACATACGGCGTATCACTATCAAGATTTCACTAGTTACAATCCAAGACAGCTAAAGTACATGCGCCGCATACAAAGATCAAGTTACGCCGCATCTGAAGACGGTGTACGAATATTCCTGAATATATTAATCTTGGACCCCACCGAAGTTAAGTCAATGCGCCGCATCTATCAAGTCAATGCGCCGCATCGATCCCTCAGACAGAAACTATAAATACCCCAAGGTCAGACGAATTTAAGAGATAGATAGAGACCTTAGACATAACCCTAGAGCCGAATTCAGACGACCAAGCAGCACAAGACACACCTCAAACAAAGATACAAGAGCTGTAAGAAGGTCTGCATGTATTCAATTCATTAGTGGTTTTGTTTTATTGTTTTAGTACACTTTAATTCTCAGGATTGATGGGCTTGTGTAATGTGACTACAGAAGATCATGCACTCCTTAATATTATACTTCCATTAATTAAAGTTTATATGTTGATGTCTTTGGTGACTTTTATTAGTGCATTGATAACTCTGTGTCTAGCTGAGTCTTGCTTGGGTCGCCATGCCCCTTCCTCGCCTATTTATTAGAGTGCTTAAATAATAGGATAGACATAAGTAATCATTAAGGGTTTACTCGCCGATAAGATTAGAGCCCAACGGGAAAGGTTTAATTATATACACTTCATATAAAACTAGCAATAAAACAAGTGACAAGCTATTTAATTATCAGGACAGGTCTTCTTATTGTTTCAAGTATCTATCTGTGTACGTGTGTGCTAATCGCTGATTCGTGCTCATTAGTTTAGTTTTCCACTTAATTATAACCAAACCGTGCCAGTCTCTCAGGATGAACGACACTCTACTTACCATTATATTCATACTGACCGGGTACACTGCTCGTTAAGTGTATGTGTTATTGATAAGTCGGTAAAATATAAATTTAAAACTTGAGTAGGCATTAATACTGCTATACCGCAACGACACATCACGCGCATCATAAGTTCATAGGTTTATGTAAATGAAATGTTGTACGGAAACCATATGTATAAAGTGAATGACAAAACAATGTCACATAAAAATAATACATCAACTCTTAAGCTCATGACCCCGAAGCTAGACTGATAATGTACGCCCCAAAAGGGAGTGCTTAGTCGAACACTCTGAATGAATGAAATGAAATGCGTTTGTATGACTAGTTGGCGCTACCAACCCGAACGGAGGCGTCACCCTCGATAGATCTATCCACTCTCCTTCGCTTACTCACAATTAACGGTCCATGATAAATAAAAGGGGACTTTAAATTGGCAATGATGGTAACTTAAGCAATGTAAATGAGTTTGATACTTTGGTCCGTATAAAGAAATAATTGATGCAATGTATTCTCCCCCGAGAATTTAAAAATCAAATAATCAATTGAAAACGGGGCTATGAAAACTCACCTGATATGATAGCAACAATGATCACAATGGGTATGATGAAAATGAGGCTCGGTCTCTAACCGCTACCTATTATAAATGATGTGATCTAATATAAGTAAATGAAATGCTTCTACTCATGCAATTATGTATGTTATCGATACCACTCGATGATTTCGGAAAATAACGTTTTTCGACGAAAAATACATTTTTGACGTCTCGTTAAGTTATAAACTACTTTTCAAGTAAATATGTTGAAACGGTACTCCACGATCCTTGTTTGGTGTTTTATTGGTAAATTTAGTGTTTTCGTCGCAAATTAGCCTTTTTCTCAGTATTATAAAAATGACTAAGTAGCCTCACAAAGCTAGTCGCAAAACAGTGAACGTTAGGAGTTAGGAATCAAACTTAGTGTTTTTGGAAAGTTTGTAACAATATCTACAACTCGTAGAACTGACTTTTTGTCCAGAAAGGTCTCGATCATAAAGATAAGTAGTCGTTAAGTTAGCTAGTCAGGCCAATTCAGCCATTTCTGGGCAGTTTTCGGGTAACTTGGAAGGGTCATAACTCACTCATTACATGTCCGATTGACAAACGGCTGGTTAATTTGGGAACTAGGCCGGGTGTACTTAATTTTTGTTATTGATGAAAATTTCTCAAAACTGACTCGATCAATGAGTAATATGGCTCTCGACATAGTCACTCAAAATGACAGTTTACACTATTGCTGGTAAAAATGTATATGTTTCGTCGGGTAGAAAACGCGTGTATCTTGCTCGTTATAAGCTCGTTTTCTACGTTCTTTATATCCACGGATTCATCATAACATGAACTAACATGTTTTCAGTAGCTCGGCTCTCCTAGATCACGCCTAACGCCTCGTTTTGTCCTTTAAAGTTCGGAAAACAGCAAGGTATTTTTCAGAAAATTAGTTTTCGTCGTCTAACTTGTAAAAATCATATCTCCTTCGTTATAAGTCGGTTTTTACTCATTCAAGCGCCCACGTTTTCGTTTTTGAAAGTAATTTCTAGATATGAAGGCCAAAATAGCCCAAAAGTTACTGAAATTTCCAGACTTGGCGTTTTAGGACAGTAGCTTATTTACACTTGTTAAAAACTCATTTTCTTGGTTCTAAACTTGATCATACCACCTCAAACCAACTCCACAAGTACACAATTCCTACCATACACCTTCTTAGGGTGTCATGGGGTCCTAAACATCACTAATTATAGTGGGTTTCATGAGGATGTTAATAAAAACCATAGATCTAGTGTTTAAGGTGAAAAATAAGTAAAGTGGTATCTAAAACATAAGTAACTTGCATTACTAATTAATATATCTTGAAAATACATAAACTTATGAAGTAAATAAAAGTATGGAAAGATCATAAAGATGTTCTTGAAGTTTACTTACAATATTGGAATGTTTTGATGAGAAAATGGTTAAAACCTTGGGTTTTGATCACAAAGTCTTAACTAGTAATGTAAATTGGGCTTAATTAACACTTGATCTTCACAAAATGATGGATTTCTCCCTTGGTTCTTGGTTTGGCCGTGGGTTTAGGATGGAGAGGGAGAGAGTGTTTGATCTTTGCTAGTTGAAATTGTGTAGTGAAGTGAAATGTTAAAGAAAATAATTCAAAGACAAGAAAACATATACATTTAATGAAGTAAGGTTCAAGTAGAAAAATGATGGACTAGGGAATTAGGGGGGGGGGGGGGGCCATTTATGGAAGAAAAATGGGGAAAAGCATGGCTAGTGAAGATTATGTCTAATAATAGTTGGTATTTGTGTAGTTTGGTGTATACATTAGGTGTTATCGGGTACCGAGTTATCTTGAAATAAATCATGACGAGTTAAAATAAATTATGACAAAGTTGTAAAAATTGAAAAATCATGTTACTGATAAGAATCGGGTGTTAAAATAATTATCGGGTTAAAATATCGCAAACCGACGGAGTTATAAGCTCCTAATGGAAAATATAGCGTTTGGTTTAAAAACACCGGGTAAAGAAATAATATAATCTTTATATTATTAAAATTAGTATGAAAATATATTAGGATCATAGTCGGGAGTATCGGGTTTAATGTTAGTAGTAATGACTGAGTGGTAACGTTTAATAAATAAACGAACATACGTAAATTTGAAATAATGCATATCCGTGCATGACCTAATGTACTGATGATATGCAGACTACTCTAGTCTGTATGATGTGTCCTTACTGATGATGCATGAATACGCAGCTAAACCATCCTGGTTACGCGCATTTGAATACCCTTAAACTAGGTTTACGAAATGTTGAATAATGATCATGAATGGAAAATTTTCTCCGGGAATGAATAGTGTCATGTGAATAGTAAAATTTTTGAAAGTTTCTCAAAATCACAAATTGACCTCGAAAATAATGAATAGTAAAATGTGAATAGTGATTGGTGAATAGTAAATAATAAATAGTAACTTGTGAATAGTAAATTGTCGAGGTTTGGAAAAATGACCTGAAATTACGATTTGTGACACAAAAATAGATGGATTTCAAGAAAAGACTATAAAGAACGTCCTAACTCAGATGTAAACCTTTGTCAAGAGATTCCCAAATCCATTCTATCATTAATCAGATGCACCACAGTAAAGAAATCACCACTTTGCTTCTCACACCCCATCAACTCCAATCATATTGCTTGCTTAACCTGCAAATGTTAGTCCAAAACCAAAAAAATACTAGCAATGACATTGTATATCTAATTATACTCAGTAGTTGTTCAGAAAAACTAGCAGCATTAACTAGCAGTTCTAAGTATAACTAGCAGTTCTAAGTATAATTAGCAGTATTAACACATCAGTTTTAATGACACTAGCCAATACTAAGTATACTTAGCGGCAAAAACAATTTATTGACCTAATAACAGTACTAATCCTTTCAAAACTTTAAAAAAACACAAAGAGATAAGAATTTTGAAATATTTATCATTCCAATACTGACAACCAAAAATTCAAATCTACCCACATCAAAACCTTTTGTGAGAAAATCTACAACATTATGATCAGTATGGATTTTAACAATTTGAATTAACTTCTTTTCATAACAATTTGAATTAACTTCTTTGAATTAACTGCTATTATCAATATATATTTTAGTACACATAATCCAGCAACTGATTCTGAATCCAGAGCACTTGTCCACAGCAACTTGAAGCAGCCACATACTCGGCTTCAGTTGTGAAATTTGCAACCACAGTTTGTTTCTTGCATTGCCATGAAATCAACCTACATCCCAAAAACTGACAACCTCCTTTTGTTTATTTTCTATCCAAGCTAGCTCCAGCATAGTCACTATCAGTGTATGCAACCAAGTCAAAAGATGAATCTTTTGGATACCAAAGGCCTAATTTGGGTTGACCTTTCAAATATCTAAAAATTCTTTTCACAGCATTAAGATGTGAAACTTTTTGTGTGACTTGATATCTTGCATAGGTACACACTACAAAAAAAATGTCAGGTCTTGAAGTTGTAAGATACATCAATGAGCCAATCATTGATCTATATAAATGAACATCAACTTCTTCACCATTTTCATATTTGAGCAAGGGCTTGGAAGTATCCATAGTTATCTTTGCAGGCTTCACATCAGTAACCCAAACTTCTTCAAAATTTCAGCCACATTCTTATCTTGACTGATAAATATGCCAGCCTCCTTTTGCTTAACTTGTAACCCTAAGAAGAATGTAAGTTCACCCATTGAACTCATCTGAAATCTTTCATGCATTAGCTTCTCAAATTGAACACATAAAACCTTGTTTTATGATCCAAAGATGATATCATCAACATAAACTTGAACTAACAAGATATCATCTTTGTGCCTTCTGATAAATAAAGTTTTATCAATCTTCCCTCTACTAAAACCATTATTCAACAAGTATGTTCCAAATCTTTATGCATAATCTGAGTACTAGTAGATTGACCAGCCAAAAAAGCATAGATAACAGCATCACTCAAGTTATCAAGGGTTGTAGACCCAACAGCATTAACTTGTGTGCCAGCAGTACTAACTCCATGAGCAGTATTAACTGCTTCATTAGTACAGCTAGAACTGTTATTGGAGGAGGACACAAAAGCTAAGTTTTGTGTGCTTGAGGATGAGCTAGATGACCCTTTGACTTCAGGTTCATAAACTTTAAGATTGTTATACAGATCATCTAAACTCATGGTAACAAGATCAGCCTTGTTTCTCCATACTATAGTATGTGTATTCCACTCTGGTGACAAGCTTCTCAAAAACTTATGATTGATATCTTCATGAGGAATTGAGACTTCCACAAGTGCCAGTTGACTAATAAGTTTCTGAAGTCTGTCAAAGGTCTGATCAAGGTTCTCAAAACTTGGAGCAGCAAAATTCTCATATTGTTGCTTCAAGAGATTCTTCCTGGTCTTCTTGGTAGCAGCATTCCTTCCAAACCTTTCCTCAATTCCTTCTACCAACAATTTAGCATCATTGATGTAGTTGAAAGTCAACTGATGGTCATTAGGAATGCCTATCATAAGAGTGCTTCTTGCCCTTACTTCCATTCTTCTTTGGTCTTTTTCTTCAGTAGTTTTAATAGGCAAGATAACTTGTTCACCATCAGCATTAGTTTCTGTTTTAGGTAAAGAATTTCCATTCTCTATGACCTCCCACATAGAGTAATCAACCATATGAATGTACTGCTCTATTCTCATTCTCCATAGCTCATACTCTCCAGACTTGAGCATGGGCACCTTTGATGCAGTAATCATGTATGTAGATTCTGACTCCATGTCTTCAGTAAGATGAGTTAAACAGGTACTTCTTGATTCACAGTTTCTAGATCACAAGCTCTAATACCACTTGTTGATCCCAGTTGAACACTTGATCAAATTCCCTTAGCTTGTAAAGGTTAAGTAGTATTGAATAAATCCAATACAACTTATGTAGAAACTGTCTTTGAGTATATTAAAGTTTATGTAGAATCTAAACTTTAATCTTAAGAAGAACTTAACACATAATATCAAACAAAACACTTCAATATTATTAATAATATGAATACCCAAAAGTATTATGGTTTACAACCTTAAAGTTTTCTAAAGAATTGTATGAATCAATCATATCTATCTCTATGCCCTAGGACCTCCTTTTATAGACTAAGGAGTACTAGTCGGGTTACAATTACTTTCTATACAAGATAAATCTTTAAAAAAAAAGACTTTTCTATATTTATCTAACAGACTATACATGTTTATCTCATAAGCAGTACTAACTAAACATACTAGCAGTTGTATCTTTAACTCTAGCAGTCTTAACTCTTCAGCAGTAATAAGTTTGTACTAGCAGTACTAGCTTTTCTTCTAGCAGCACTAACTACTTAGAGTATTTTCCTTCAAGTTCTGCAGCAGTTGTAACTCTGAAAGCAGTTGTAACTCTAAACTGGCAGTTGTAACTTGTAGTCTAGCAGTAGTAACCACTTGGTGTATTTTCTTGAACATCTTCAGCAACACTAGCAATAGTAAAATACACAAGCAGTTGTAACCTTTTTAGCTAGCTGCAGCAACGACTTAGAGCATTTCCCATTAGCAGTCTTAACCATGCAAGCAACAGCAACTCTAGCAGCAGTCTAAAACCCAACACTATATAAGGCACTTGTTGATTCTCTTGGATACATGCTCCTATGTGTGTACCATCTATACATCCTACGCAATCCTAAATACAAATGAAATAGGTTAAGTCTTAATAAAGGTGTGATACGTTAAAATTATATTAAAAAACATACAATTTTGTACCTTAAAATATGGCATGTATCTTTGATCATTCATAATTTGAGATGGTATGAACTGAAATGATGGATCTTTAGGCCTTATTATGTCATGTGCTAGCCCTTGGAAACCATTGTCTCTACCAGTTATTGCCTCTAGAACTTCATGAAATGCTCTACTAATTGTCTCCCCCAAGCATTGAAAGCGCTCCCCAACATCCCTATTCGAGACACCTACCGCAAGGATATAGATAAATACCCCAACAACCGACATTTTATCACTTGACTTGAGTCCATATTCTGACTCCAGTTCTCCACATAGATTAATGAATACGGTTGGATGCATTCTAAATGCATTAACACATCGAATTGGATTACCATTCAAAACTTCATTCATCCAAACTTCACCTGTTTAAGGCGATGTCATAGATGGTTGCTTGTACATATATTTATAATAGTACGCGGCAGCTAGAGAACTTGTAGAATACGAAGCAAATAGCTATTGTACAAAATATATTTTCTTTCTCCCGTTTCTTCTTTCAATATCCATAGTAAACCTATCCAAATTTAGAAAGCTCAATATCCATAGTAAACCTATCCAAATTTAGAAAGCAGAAATATATATGTAACATATGAATGCGTTAAAGAGAATCTAAGAAAACAATAATATAGAAAAACATCAACTAACATACGATTATTCAAATTATAAAAAAGTCAAACTTAAAATACAATAAATATCCAAATAACAACGAGAAAATGAAATATAGGAAAGACAGTGTGATCCTATTGCTTCATGAAACTTTATTTTCCTAATTTTTGTTGATATTGTAGCCAAGCTACTCTACCAGCATCAGCTGGGAAATTCAGAAAGAACTCTCTTTTCACAGGATCCTCAAGTACAGTCATTCCAAAGCACCAAAAATCATCATATTTTGCTATTAGTTTTTGCTCGACCATGCGGTTCATCACACTTATTACTGACTCAACATTCGTTTTACTACCTTGATTAGTAGTATCTGATTCTAACAATTGTAAAGTACGCTTCTAGGTAGTATTTTGTTCACTCACGAGGTTTTTGAAAATTGAAGTACCGGCTGACTCTCTCCCTCTACGCTTCATTTGAGTACGTTTGGCACTAGTTTTAGCACTATTTTTAGATTGTTTAGATCCCCCTATTTGGTTCAATGTCGAGACATTTTCACTTCCAGCCCCATCCAAGAAACTTGAAAAAAGGGTGTCATTTTGATGTTCCAAGTTGTCCACTATAGAATAGTCCCGATAGTATTGAAATTAGCATCTAAGCCTTCCTCCATCTCTAGATCCTCGTCCTCATTGTCAAGATTGACATGATACGAGTCATTAGAAGTACTTGGATTAATTGACGGTGCCACAAAAGTACTTGGATTAATTGAGGGTGCCACAACTTCTACCCCTGTAGCAACCTTATCCCCAAATAATTGATACCTTGTCTCTTGTAGTTCTAAAGAAGGTTGTTTCTAACGAAGTCTTTTAAATTTGTCATTTTCCAGCATAATAGATAGTTAACTATTAGATTTCATAATAATAAGAAATACAATCTCTTTAAAAATAAGGAAATAGTAATATAGTGTGTTAAACAAATTTACCTGAATTTTTTTCTCCCACCATTCATCCGAACAGTTCAAGGTCCCCGTACATGCATCCCAGCCTAAACCAATTTCCCCATGTTTCAATGAAGTCCAAAGGTTGTACTCTTTCCTCTGATCATTGTAATTATTCTTTAGAACCCTAAAGCTATATAACTTTGTCTTAGCACTTTTCTCGAACTCCGATTGAATTTCGTTCCAATTGAATGGAGTGTTTCGACCATGATTCATGTAATACTTGTTTAGTATCCTACACAAGATTAGACATGTTTGATCTGTCCACTTAAATGTTCCCCTTTTCTTCGGATCATCGTTTTTTGTGCACCAACATTTTCTTTCGTAACATCATTACAAGAGGCCATCTAACAACATTGAGATTTAGAAACTTTAGTTTTTTTATTATCATTATTTTTTATTCTAATGTACTTTCACTATATAGAGTTATGGCATCTATCTATATATGATTATATAAGAAAAAAAATAATTATTGTGTTGTGGGTAATTACTTATTTCTATTGTGATCAAGTAAGTTCATATTGTGAGTATGTGACAGCAACACAACAAGACCGGGAAGAAGTAAATAGTGACTACTTAGTTAATGGCAACTAAAATAACTAATAGAATCTGCTATAAATAAGTGTTCAACTTGGAGACTCAACTCAAAATTCCAGATAAGTCATAATCTTGGAGCCTCAACAATGTGGTAGTGAAGTGCAAACATTCACGGGGTCAGCCCTGTAATAGATTTCATATCATAAACAATTTAAGGTGCTTAGAGCTGAGACACGGGGTGTGCAAACAATAACAGTTATTAACAATTTAAGGTGCTTAGAGCTAAGACACGGGGTGTGCAAACAGTAACAGTTATTAAAAATTTAGTTGAATCACAGGAAATGGTATTCACTGACACTAGATTATCAATATATTACGAAGGCACCTGCTTCTAGTATCCAACAACTCGAAGTGTCAATCACATATTTCTTGCCCTCACTATAATACAAATTAAAAATAACAAATCAAATATGCATATTGGTGTCTATACTTATTACTTGGAGTAATCACATATGGCTCGGAAGGTACATGTAAAGTTGATGTCAACTCTTTAGGTTTTTGGCTTGAAGGACTGTTGTAGCTATTCAAGTACTCCTTGTTTAGGCAACACTTATAGTTTCTTTTTCTTCTTACAATATCTAGTTAATATGAAATACAGCATATTTAACATAGTTAGTTACAACTATTTGAAGAAATTGATATTATGTAACCATTTATAATTATCTTATCAAATGCAGGAGACAGAGGAGATCCCACAAAGAAGCGCAGCGTGGAAAGGTAAAAAAAAGTAAGTACCGCCAACTTCCACCTTTGGGCAGTACCTGATCTCCTTTTCAATATCCTTTATGAAAGTATTCCTTATAAGTCATGTATAGACAGAAGATTCAGGCTTTCGTTTCACTGATGTATGGTAATGTAGAATGGCAGAAGCAAAGGGAAAAACAGAAACTCCAGCAACTTCACTGGACATACAGTCCATTTTGAATCGCTGTGAAACTCTTGAAAAGGAAGTGCGGTAACTCAAACTAAACCTAGCTTTCATGAACAGGTACAAAGACACATTATATCACCATATGCATACATGTAGAACTATCTACATGCATATAAAAGTTGCATGTTAGATCCAGAAAGTTATCCTTTCTTATAATTCTTATACACTTTCTTTAAAATCAATACTCACCAATTTTCAAGCAATAGATGTAGCACCCCAACCCGCCAAGAGTCAAAATGTCACATTATGGTGTCTATCAGAACATACAAAATAAATGCAAGCGGAAGACTTTATAAATAATGTAAAGTCAACAACATCATGACTTCCAAACTTACAAACTCCCAACAAGTCTAATCGAACATCAAATGAAATAAAATATCCAACATAAGTCTAATCATAATCCAAAACGAATGGGGAATCTAATCAAGGTAGGTCTTTTAAGCTCCGACTCTCATCACTCATGCCCAGCATCCCGCTTATTACCTGCCGCATGGAAAAGAAACGCAGTTGAGCTTAAAAAGCCCAGTGAACAAATATATATATACAAAAATAGATAGGTAATAAGCATAAATGAATGAAGATGGATCATACGAATCAAAGGAATAGATATCATAAGTCAAATGAAATGGGAAAATAAGATAGTGCGAATCAGATAATCATAATGAATCAAGGAATCAAATAGGAATGGCCACGAGCGTGTCTAAATGAGATACTCCAATAGACCACATAATCACATATACATATCCGTCAAATCATAAGTGCACGAAGAGGGGAGACCTCTAAGTACCAAATAGTGAGAGGGGTGTAAGGCACACACAAACCAATCACAACAAAACGAAATGAAATACCTATGATGCATCCATACGCCCCCTACAAAACAAATCATATATACACATGTACTAGACAAGTATACACACATAATATAATGGCCAAGTGATCACATATCATATCATATCATATCAAATAGGGACGTCGTGGACTTATCACACCGCCACAGATAGTGTCATGTCATTGGTGCCTCAATGACATGGCCATGGTACCTCCATGGCTAGTTAGCTCGGGCAACAGAACAGAACAAATCATATCATATCATAATCATATCAAGTCATCATATCATATCCAAATAGAACGTATCAAACTGAATTGAATCATATCATAGCAAATGGATAGCAACGAATATCATATCAACGAATAGTAAAACGAATATCAAGCCAAAGGATCATATCAAGGGAATCATAGCAAAGGCCCATATCAATGGAATCATAGCAAAGGATCATATCAATGGAATCATAGCAAGAGCTCATATCAATGAAATCATAGCAAAGCAAACGAATCAAAGTCAAGGATCGGAAAGTCATGAAAGAAAACACCCTTACTGAGAAAGGGTAGAATATCTATACCATATGCAAAGCAAATCAACAAATCGGGAAAGCACACGAAAACAGGAACTACTACTTCTTCACAGAACCTATACAAATTAATGACCACGTATTACTTACAAGCTCATTTTAATCCGATTACACATTTGGGGTTTCTTTCTATTTTAAGAATCCTTCCATTTTTAGTAACTTGCCATATTTAGTAAGTCTCCATATTTAATAACTTTCTAGATTAAATAACTTTCCATATTTAGTAATTTTCCCGAATTAGTAAGTTTCATAAATTAAAGTTACTATTAATAATTAAGTAAAGTTAAAGGTTAATAATGACAATTTCATAGTTTAGGGTTTATTATGCCAATTTAGTAAAGTTTAGAGTTAAATGTGTAAATTATCTTAGTTTAGGGTTCATATTGTAATTTAGTTCCATAATTGACTAAATTAGGGTTTAGTCGATTTCATGAATATTTTAGACACCTTAGGGTTAATTTAGCGTGAAACCCAACACACTCATTCACACATATACACTTCTCATTAAACATACACACACTCACTTGTATTTTGATATACACGCTCACACGTTACATATTCACACCCGATTCATTATCTATTAACTCACACCTCATGTTTTATGAATCAAAATGAATCACAGCTTACACCCAATAAGACCCACCATTTAACCAACCTTCGACCAAGACTCTTAACCATCATCGACCCTTTTTTTTTAAAATCAGTTTGTACACAAGCTTTTAGACCTCATTCGACCCACTAAACTTACGCACAGCCCCACCTTTACAGCCACAATAATGACGCCATACAACCCTATGCATGTCCACATTTAAATTCGATTACTAAACGCACATACCCATGCTTTCACTCTTGTTTAATACACATGTTTTTCTTTTGTTTAATATACAACTTGCATGCATGCTTTCGAGCCTCTATAGCTTACACATACGAAACACACACAACACAACTTGTATGAAAAGAAGACAGTCCCATGTCGACACCAATTAACCCAACACCCCTTCTAATTACTTGGGGTGGAAACGAGCCGAGCCGCTCGTGAAAAGCTCGGGATCGGATCGGTAAAAAGCTCGAACGAGCCGAGCCTAAACGAGCTCGAGCCCGAGCTCGAGCCTAAGTTTGGGCTCATTTAATAATCGAGCTCGAGCCGAGCTCTATAAAAAAAGCTCGAATAGGCTCGCAAGCCTAAACGAGCCCTAGAAATATTACGTATATATATTGTCTATACATATAAACGAGCTTAAAAGTAGTAAACGAGCTCGAGTCTTATGTAATTAACGAGCCGAGCTCCATTTTAACTTTGTTTTCTTTAAAAATCATACAAATTAGTCGAGCCCGAGCTCGAGCTCGAGCTTGTGAAAATTTTCACGAGCCGAGCTCGAGCTCAAATATTAGGCTCGAAACGAGCTCGAGCTCGAGCTCGAGCTTTCTAGAATATAAACGAGCCGAGCTCGAGCTCTGGCAGGCTCGGGCTCGGCTCGGCTCGTTTCCACCCCTACTTCTAATATTTACTTGAGCTTCTAACTAGTTTAAGCATATATATATATATATATATATATATATATATATATATATATATATATATATATATATATATATATATATAGATTGCATGCATGTTATCGCCCTTATCAAACCACACATACATGACTTATATTCCCACAATTTAACGAGCCAAAACCTTACACGAACTCACCCTTAGACAAACCTTATTGGTACCATAATTATACACATTCCACCTTATTTTTACTTGAGTTCTCTCCAGGTCTAAAGGTTGAATGCAGGAGCTTATATTATGTTTTATAGAACCATGCCCAGAACTTATATAACCAGTATCTTCGAAAAGCAAAATCAAAACAGAATTGAAAAACATATCTCACACTTCTATGATTTCATGTAATTAGTTCCATTCGTTTTATCCTTCTTCTTTTAATGAAACAACAAATTAGGTTACATGTTATAGTCGTATATATAACAGATTCGAAAAAAGGAAAGCATTAACTGAGATCGACATACCAAAATTCAGTTTTAGAACATATAGTACTTACCATATTAGAATCTTAAAATCATATCATATGCATATATATAAATATATCACACAGGTTTTAAGAACTCCCAACAGAAATCAGATCACTTATGCGTTTCAATATCTTCTTATACATATATATGTGTAAATCAAAGATCAAGTAAACACAACGACGATCTTAGTGATACCTTAGGTTGGATTAAACGATGAAAATGTGAGAACCAGAACCAGAACTACGCCCCTATTAACCAAAACAAAGCCACACAATCAAACCAAGCATTAACCAATCACCACCCCACCTTCCTGGATTCACCTTCCCAGATTTCTAGAATGATATATGAGCTGCCATTTTCAGATTGTTTTAGGGTTTTAGTGTATGAAGCGAAATGTCATGAATCAGTTGGAATAAATGGGGAGATGGTACCTTAATATTTCCGAGTCAATAGGGAGGAGTGGATGACCAATTCTCTTTTTCAAACTTTTCACATAATTATCACTTGTTCAATGTATATAGTTGTGTACTAAATTAATTATATTCGGATCCTATATAGGACTTGTCATATGTGTGATAAGAAGTTTGTAAATGTTTAATGTTGAATTTATTTATACTTATAACCTAGGTATGTCGATTTAATGGAACTTAGGTTTAGGATTTATCATACTTGTAGTCTAATATTTTCATTTCGTATCTTAACTTATGACATAACATTTAAGTTAATTAAATGTTCAAAGATCCTATGAAATATTCGTATTCAAAAATTAATAAGGCCATCTCGTATTCCATGTTTAAATGTCGATTCATATTTTAGGTTATTATAATTCTTCCCCTCTAAAAAGAAAAATTTCGTCCTTGAAATTTGAAGTAGAAAGATCAAACAGAAACGTACCGAGTCACGGAAAGAAATGAGGATAACTAGCACGCATTGATTCTTCGGTCTCCCAAGTAGCCTCGCTCTCGGGATGATTCTTCCAAAGAATCTTAATGAACGGAATTGTTTTAGCTCTCATGACCTAATCCTGATGCTCCAAAATAACCTTAGACTCCTCAACACAAGATAAATCTTCCTGAATCTGATCCAATGGGTAGGAAACAACATGGAGCAGATGATAATTGTATCCCCTCAGAAGAGATACATGAAACACATTATGCACATGAGAAAGCTGTGGAGGTAGTGCCAAACGATACGAAACTATTAGGAATATAAATATTCATGTGAAAGACTCAGTCACCCCGAGTATCTATTAGCATTAAGTAGCTCGTAGGATTATTAGTATTAGTTTAGTTATCGTAGTATTCGTGGAGTTGGGTCAGGTCATTACCCACTGTCAGCTCACTCCACAGCCCACATGGGGCGCCTATGCTTGTTGTATAAATACCCTCTCCCACCAAAGGAGAGGGTTAGACCTTCTCATTCATCTAATCTAATCTCTTTCACTTTCTCTCTCTACATGGTTCCATATCCTCCTTCTTTCTCACTCTAGATTTGGCCAAAACCACAAGAACCATACGTGTTATGAGTTAGTGTTACTTACAATTGGTATCAAGAGCCTTGGTTTGATCTTTTAGTTTGTAGGTACTCGGATTTTTTTGATTGGTTTTGCGGTTCTTTTTTGGTTCGACTTGTTTTCATTAAAAACACCTTGGTTAGATCTTGGTTGTGGTTAGACTTGTAAGATGCTTGTACTTTCATGATTAGGGGTGTCATATGTGCTCAGTTTAGTATTTGGATAGCTTACTTCACTCGTTTATTGTGTGTTTGAGCAAATTCGAGTGGTGTTTTGTGTTTTTTCTTCTCTGCGATTTAACTCTCGGCAACATATTCATTGTCGCGATTTGAGTTAAGTTGGGTATTTTTGGGTTGCGATTTGGTGTATTATTCTACTGCGATTTGGTAGTTTGCTTGAAAAAGGAAATAAGACAAAACTGCAAGAAAGGGACTGTTTTGTCTTTTGTATGTTGCGATTTGACCGGTTGCGATTTGATCAAGCTGCGATTTGAGTATCTGCGATTTGATTAGCTGCGATTTGAGTATCTGCGATTTGATTAGCTGCGATTTGACTAGTTGCGATTTGATTAGTTGCGAGTTGACAAGTTGCGATTTGACTAGTTGCGATTTGACTATTTGCGATTTGACCAGTTGTGATTTGAAATTGTGAGTTGACACTTGCGATTTGACTTATTGCAATTTGGTTAGTTGCGATTTGACTTATTGCGATTTGGTTAGTTGCGATTTGACTTGTTGCGATATGATTAATTGCGACTTGACTTGTTGCAAGTTGATCAGTTGCGACTTGACTTCTGTGACTTGATTTTTTTTAAGACCAGTATTGCAATTTACCTTTGGTTATTCATTGTGATTTGCAAACCTTATCATATCACACTCAAGTAATCAGTATCTTACGGTTTCTTTTGTTGATTTTATAAAATCCAGCGAAAGATTCGATTTCTCGGTTTAAATCACAAGAGTTGTAAAATCCCGGGTAAGTTTACATCATGGCAAGCACTTCGTCTAATGACATTCAAGCTGCTGGGTCCGATACACGCCCTCCTATGCTTGATAGGACGGATTATGAATCATGGGCACAAAGAATACGACTTTATTGCTTGGGAAAAGAGAATGGATTCAACATTCTTAAATCCATTGATGAAGGACCCTTTCGAATGAGCCCCACTAGAGATGTTGTCACTACCGCTGAGGATGGAACTGTCACCTTTGGAATCGACAGGCCACGTACTTACAACGATCTTAATGAGGAGGAAAAGAAGTGTTATGATGCAGACATTAGAGCTTCTAACATTGTGATTCAAGGACTTCCCAAAGACGTTTACAAGCTTATCAACTTCAACACTGAAGCCAAAGCTGTTTGGGACAATGTCAAAATGCTTCTGGCTGGATCTGAACTAACCAAAGAAGAACGTGAATCTCAGTTGTATGATGAGTTTGAGCACTTCAAGATGAATCCTGGTGAAAACATCACTGACTATTATGTGAGATTTCACAAGCTTATGAATGACATGAGGATCATCAGGATGACAATGCCAAATATCCAGCTCAATTCTAAGTTTGTGAACAACATGTCACCTGAGTGGGATAGGTTTGTTACAGCCGTGAAGCTCAACAAAGGATTGAGACAAACCAATTATGAACAGTTGTATGCTTACTTACAACAACATGAAAAGCATGTTGTCTATGATCGTCAACTGAAGGAAAAAACTCAATCCAACAACAACAAATGATCCACTTGCTTTTATCTCAAATGTTCAGCCGTTCAATCAATCCTTACATAATCAAGTTTATCACCATCCCTTTTCATCACAGAATCAGACACCATTTGTCCAATCATCTTTGCACCCACCATCTGCTGTGAACACCCATCTGGATTCAGGATACTCTCACACTGACAAGATGATTGATAATCTCTCCAACCAAGTTTCTCTACTTGTCCAACAGTTCAGAGCAACACTCCCTCAAACCAACAACCAAGTTCAAACTTCATCAAATCCACGTAATCAAGCAACAGTGGAAGATGGAAGGGTTGTGGTTCAGAATGTGAATCAAAGAAATGTTGCTCGAGGTAATATACAGAACAGAGTTGGGAATGCTAATCAGGGACAGGGAAGGCAAACCAAGTGTTACAACTGTGGTGGACTAGGACACATAGCAAGGAACTGCACTCAACCAAAGCGTCCACAGAACTCTGACTACTTCAAGGATAAGATGCTGTTGATGCAAGCTCAAGAGAATGGAGCAGCTTTGAACGAAGAAGAGTTATTGTTCCTTGTTGGTGATGAGGGGAACACATTTGATGCTGGTGTGGATGATCAACCCGTTCAGGACTTGGCACTGAATGATCCCAATATCTTTCAAGCTGATGACTGCGATGCTTTTGACTCAGACATTGATGATGAACCCACTGCTCAAACCATTTTCATGGCTAATCTGTCTTCTGCAATCTCATCACCTCAACAAGCTGGTCCTTCCAATGCATCTATCATATCTGAGGTACTAAAGCTTTATGACACATATAACATGGTAGATGAACAGAAGATTCCCAACAAAGTACAACAGACAGATGTTGTTGAATCAGATACTGTCGATATGGGAAATAGTAATGTTATCCCATATGAACAATATGTGAGTCACAACGACGTGTCTGTTGTACCAAGTAGTGCATCTTCTATTGTTGATAATGCTTGTGAGTTGCATGAGAACACTGTGTTTATCCCTGATGACACCCTGACCACTAGACTTAACATCTATAAAGATCAGGTGGCCATATATGAAAAACGTGCAAAATTTGAGCTAACTGAACGTGAGCAGAAAATGGATAGTCCAATGCGTACATTCATAACAGAACGTAATTTAAGGGAAGAAACATTGAAAAAGGAGTTATATTCTTTACAAAAACAACTTGATCAAACTGTTAAACAAAAACAGGAGATCCAAGAAAGTGTAATTACACTAAAACATGATTTCAAAGAAAACGAAACAAAACTCTTAAATGATTTTTCCAGACTTTAAACGTTAAAGAATAAGATTGAAAACAAGTTGTACACACAAGACCAGATCAGACAAACTGCTCAAATGATTCAAAAGCATAAAAGGTTGTGTGATGAACATAGTGATAAGAATGTAGGTGAACCTAAATCTACTTTCCTTAGGAGTGCTAAAGTAGCCCAACCTTCCTTATATGATGGAAATGAACTGTTTAAGCCTAGTCATGCCCCTCCTGATGTGTCATCATTTGAAGAGAGTAATGAGGTAGAAGTAATAAATAGAGAAAGATTGGCTGAAAAATGAAGGATCCCAAATGTATAGCCAATCGAGTCATAATCAAACCCCATGATTACTATGAGGAGAACCGGTTGACTATTTTTGCACCTCAAACTAAGTTGACGCCAGAACAAATATTTTGGTCTTTGGACGTTGAAACGAGAAAGGCCGAAGAACTTAAAGCCAAAAATCCACCCTTTAGAAAGATAACTGCTGCAACGGTGTACCCACCCAATACACCCATGCACTTAGTTCTGTTAACTCTTCCCATAGAATGTAAAACTCTAATTAGCATATATGTTCTTTGTCAACTATTTGCTGATTTTGATATAACATGTAAGAAGAGAATTACGCCAATGGAAATTACTGAAAGGGAAAGGGGTTTTGAACTAACAAAACAGTGTTACTTAACTGAGGTTATTCCATTTTTTAAACTTCTCAAACAACATTTTGAGGGCATGCAAAAAACCTGAAGTAAAAGAGATGAAAGAAGTATTTAAAGATATGAAAAATGAGGTGTCCCAAAATGCAATAGAACTTAAGAGTCGTGAGATTGAGAGAAAGAACATTCTCATCACCAATGAGAATTTGATTGCTAGATGTATTGCACAGGATGTATTTCATACTGCTACTAATTATGCATTAACTGCTTGTCAATTTCATGAGTTATCTATTGCATTGAATGTTTGCCAGAATCGTGTTGTTGAGCTTGAGGGGGAGAATTTAAAATTGCATGAGAAAATCCAAAACGATGACCATGATAACATGGTCAGGCATTTTTCAAAACTAGAGGTTGATAATCTTAATTTGCAATTAAAATATCAACATTTAGAAAAAAGAGTTAAAATCGCAAACCAAAAAGTGAGAATTAACCCATGGATTCCCTATTACCTAAGGGGGACCTTCGGCGGGATAAAAGAGAGTGCGGGAAAAGCAGCTACAAATACAGGACAAAAGAAGGAGTGGCGCACATAAAGAGTAAAAAAGGCGCAGGTTGATCTCTCTCGTTAAACAATGCCTCCTTAAATCGTTTTTTAGTCTTCATCATTTACTCCCCTATGATCCGCTAGAGCCGGAGGACGCACTGCCATAATTAGCATATACACTTCTCATTCACACTCATTCACACATATACACTTCTCATTAAACATACATGATGAACTCAAATAAGTACATTTTATTACTATCATTTATCCTATTAATTTGACTTGTTTTACTATATTATGTATGAGGATTGATACTTAATCGTTTACTTTTGTAATTCTCAGTTGAAAACAAGCATTTGGTGAAACTTGGCGATTTTGGACTAATTATGGAGCAAAACATGCATAAAGTGAAGAGTCTACTAAAATGACAAGATCAAGTCAAATCTGCTCCAGATGCGCCGCATCTCACTCATGACATGCGCCGCATCGCTATCAAGATCTCACCAGATACGATCCAAGATTCAAGAGGACATGCGCCGCATCCAAAGATAAAGATACGCCGCATCTTCTGGCGGTGTACGAATATTCCTGAATATTATAATCTTGGACCCCACGCGAAGTTAAGTACATGCGCCGCATCTACTTACTAGATGCGCCGCATCTCACCCTCAGACAGAAACTATAAATACCCCAAGACCAGATGAATTCGAAGGGCAATATATTATAACCGAAGACCGAACAGGAGAAACCTAGGACGAATTCAGTCAAGGAAGCAGCACAAGACACACCCAAATCAAAGATACAAGAGCTGTAAGAAGGTGCTGCATATGTTTAATTCATTAAGTAGTTTTGTTTTATTGTGTTAGTAAACTTTAATTTATCAAGATTGGTGGCTTGTGTAACGTGACAACGGAAAGGTTGCACTCCCTTAAAACTGCTTTCTCATTAATTAAAGTTTATATGTTGATGTCATTGGTGACTTTTATTAGTGCATTGATAACCTCTGTGTCTAGCTGAGCGTTGATCGGGTCGCCATGCCTCTGCCCTCGCCTGTTTATTAGATGCCTATGTATTCTATGGTCTGTAGAAAAGTAGGAGAAAGGTAAACGGGATAGTCATAAGTAATCATTAAGGGTTTACTCGCCGATAAGATTAGAACCAACGAGAAAGGACTTAATCTCGGTGCGTTGCATCGAACTATACACTTCATATAACACTAGCAATAAAACAAGTGACAAACTACTTATCATAAGGACAGCCCTCTTATTTTCTCGAGTATTTATCTGTGTACGTGTGTGCTACTTGCTGAATTCGTGCCTATTGGTTTAGTTTATTATTTAATTGCAACCAAATCGTGCCAGTCTCTCAGGCTGAACCCCCTTGCGTTAGATTAGGTTGTATAGCTAACTTAATATATTAAAATACTGATTAGAATAACTAGATAATACGTTCCACTCTTAGTGATCGACACTCTACTTACCATTATATTCATACTGACCGGGTACACTGCTCGTTAAGTGTGTGTGTTATTGATAAGTCGGCTAAATATAAATTTAAAACTTGAGTAGGCATTAAAACTGCTAAACCGCAACGACACATCACGCGCATCAAGTTTTTGGCGCCGCTGCCGGGGAGTGAATTGTTATTATCTGTTAATTTGATTAGTATTTTAATTAGGTTTTTAATTTTTATCTAACCGCTAATTTTGTTGTGTATTAGTTTAATTTGCATTCATTGTACTTTTTTGCATTTTTCTGTTTTTGTATGCTTTTTGTTTGCTTTTATTTGTGTTTATTTTTGTGTGTTTTTATTTGTTTTATTTTTCGTACTTTTTTGTGTTCTGCTATCGTTGTACTGAGCTAAATCGAACGATACGGCGCATCTGATTTCTCAGATACGGCGTATTGCGTTCAATTTTTATAAAATACAACGCGTTTAATTAATTCGATACGACGCATCTTTTCCCCAAGATACGGCGTATCTGTTTTTAATAAGAAAATTTTTATGCGATAAAGCGATACGACGCATCTTTTCCCCAAGATACGGCGTATCTATTTTTGATAAAAAAAAATTTTTTTTCTAAACTTTAACGCCATACGACGCATCTGCTTTAGCAGATACGGCGTATCTAATATTTTTATTAAAAACAGTTTGCGAATTATTAAACAGATACGGCGTATCGATTTTTATCGATACGGCGCATCTTCTGAATCAAAAATCTTATATTTTGAAACGTAACGAAAATACGGCGCATTAACTTTTGTTAATACGACGCATTTAATTTTAAATAAATGTCGATTTTTGATTATTAAAATTGATACGGCACATTCAAATTTCTAAGCGGCGTATCTATTTTCTGAATAAAAGTCTGATCTAATTTTAACGATTATAAGATACGGCGTATCCAACTTTTTGGATACGGCGCATCATCTACAGATATCAGTTATTTTTATTCTTATATCCGTTTCTATATTCATCAATTTTTCTTCTTAGCGAACAGATCCTACTGATGCTTTTGTGATTATTTCAGAAGGAAGATGGAAGGATTCTACAATAGAGTGTTGAAATTGGGACCTGAATATATACATGACGAATTAGTAGCTAAATGGATCCTACGTAAGCAATGTGGGAATCAAGTATTGGAATGAAGAGCTGAACGTGAGTCTAACTTGAAGACTCTGGAATAAAGACAAGTGCTTACCGGGAGACAACCCGGATTTATCTTTTTATTATTCTGTTTATGTGTCGAGTCAGTCAGGCCGCTGAGGATACGGCGCATCTCAATCCTGAGATGCGACGCATCTCCTGCAAATGGTCATATCTTATTTTGTTTTTCTGCATTTTTTATTTTCGAATTTAAAACTTCTTATCAGTTTATTTTTAATGCGGCGCATCCCTGGTTAAGGATGCGGCGCATCTTTTATTCTGATCCGTATTTATTCCAGGCTCGATACGGCGTATCTTCTTCCATAAGATACGGCGCATCGACTGACCTGATGATTTTCATTTTTATCTTTTATGTTTTATTTTTACCTAACTACTAATGTATTATGCAAGTTGAACCTTTCTTATCTTAGGTGTGTTTTAAAGCCTTGGTGGTATTATAGATTCCTGCATTTCCTGTGGATACATCTTATACGAAGCTTAAACGTTCTAATCCACAAGAAAGATGATTTTTTGCTCTTATACTAACGGAGGATCATACCGAGCAAATCTCAGGGGAGTTTTTCTGTTCTAATTCTTTTATTTTCCAGTTTTTAACCTTTGATACAAACAACGAGGACGTTGTTTAACTTAAGTGGGGGGATTGGAGAATTAGAACACTTAACATTTACTTGTCCTAAACTTTTCAAAATATGCTTAAAATGTGCTTAATATATCAAAATTTAAAATTTTTAGCATGTTTTTGTTTAAGATCTAAGTTGCATAACTGCACACATGACGTTATTTTCAAAAATTGTGATTTTTCAAAATTCACAAATCTATGAGTGTGCCGGTGACTTGTAAACTTTAGAACTTGGGTTGTTTACTATTCGAGACCACCATAATAAGTATTATTTATATAATTGGAATGACTTGTCTAAATTGGTAAATTTCTAGGATTACACCCAAATAGCCTATTATATGTTATGTGTTATTAGCTAACTACACTGGTTAGTTAACCCCCGTATAAACCCTTTTGTTACTCTCATTTTTAGAGTAAGATACCCCTAGAAAAACACTCAGAGCCATTCCTTTCGTTTCTTACACCTATGTTTAAAATGTTTCGTTACACCTTACACCTTAGCCTACCCTGTAGATTAAAATTCGTGGTTGGTTAATTGCTATAGGCAAAGTGAGTTTTCTTACATTACCTGTGTTCCGTGCGTAATTCATTATCTATGGTTAGGTCGGGAAATTGCACAATGCAATTGGAGTGAAAGTAAATATTGTATATCTTTGAGTTTATTTTTCGTGTGTTTACTACTTTCACTATTACCGTTATTTCTGAGTTATGAAAAGTATGGAAAAATTATCCAGAATTATCATTATAGTGATGTGGTGAAATTTTACACATCTATGTTTATGCTTAGTTAAAAAAAAAAAAAATAAAAAAAAAAAAAAAAAAAAAAAATAAAAAAAAAATCGAAAAAATGAGAAAAGAAAAAGAAAAAAAAAGAAGAAAGTTGGATGTTTGTTTTAACCAACGATGTAAAGTTATGTAAGTGGTCGATATCACCACTATTTGTTGTACATTATATCTATGGATTGAATGGGAGTTGGCAGTTATGGGAACGTCAACTAAGGTTTATTCTTTGATTAAGATCTTGTTGAGTATAATTCGTGTGTACCTAAAGCGTGTGTTTCAAGTGTTAAAGCGTGAGTTATTCAATGATATGAGTCTTATTCATGGGATGGTTGGGATAGTGATTAACCACACTTAGGATTTTAATTTATTTGTTTTGTTTATTTTTTTTTTATTTTACACCAACTTATATCCCAAATGTTATCCATACCCTATTCTTTATCCAACCAAACCTTTGATTTATTGAGATTAGGGATTTGAGCAATCTTAAGTATCGTAGTCGTGGATTCGGCTATGTATTTATGATTTTGTCGCCCTTTTTGATATATTATTATTGGTGAAGTTTGGACCTATTTTGCATTCGAGTTGAGGATTTGAGATTGAGTACGTTTGGGATTTGAGCAGTTTTATTCTCGCAGTTTCTGAATTTATATTTAGCGATTAATAATTAACACTACAAACTTTACGAGACTGTTATCCTAGCTAGTGTGGAGATGTAATTGAAGTTAGTGATCGATACTAAGAGATGGACAGTAGTTAATTTGTTATTTAATCGAATATTTTTATATTCTAATCGCAAGGGGTTTCAGCTGAGAGTTACTGGGCAGGATTGATTTGCAATTAAATATAAAATAAATCTTAATATGCAGAATACAATTACACAAGATTAATCAAAATATTACTTGAGGACAATAAAGCAGGGTGTATTATGATTAAGTAATTGATTGATCATTTTTTTATTGATTGTTTTTATATTATGTATGTAGGTTACCCTTTTCGTTTCTTTTTATTCAGTTAAAACCATTAGATGAATACTTGGTTAATGTGACCTAATGTTGATCAATTTAGTAAATCACTGGAATGAGCAATAAGTCCGCTGTCAAATGCCCGCATGCCACTATGAATCCACGATGGTATCAAGATCACTAATAGTAGTAACCAAAGACATCAACATATAAACTTTAATTGATGGGAAAGCAAGTATTAAAGGGAGTGCAATCTTTCGTTGTCACATTACACAAGCCACCAATCCTGATGAATTAAAGTTTGCTAACACAATAAAACAAAACTACTTAATGAATTAAACACATGCAGCACCTTCTTACAGCTCTTGTATCTTTGATTTGGGTGTGTCTTGTGCTGCCTCCTTGACTGAATTCGTCCTTTGTTTCTCCTGTTCGAACTTCGGTTTTAGGTTTTTCGGGACTTGTAATTCGTCTGGTCTACGGGGTATTTATAGTTTCTGTCTGAGGGAAGATGCGGCGCATCTACTAAGTAGATGCGGCGCATGTACTTAACTTCGCGTGGGGTCCAAGATTATAATATTCAGGAATATTTGTACACCGCCAGAAGATGCGGCGTAACTCCATGATTAGATGCGGCGCATGTCCTCTTGTATCTTGGATCGTATCTGGTGATATCTTGATAGAGATGCGGCGCATGTCGAGAGTGAGATGCGGCGCATCTGGAGCAGAATTGACTTGATCTTGTCCATGTCAGTAGACCTTCAACTTTATGCACGTTTTGCTCCATAATTAGTCCAAAATCGCTAAGTTTCACCAAATGCTTGTTTTTACTGAGAATTACAAAAGTAAACGATTAAGTATCAATCCTCATACATAATATAGTAAAACAAGTCAAATTAATAGGATAAATGATAGTAATAAAATGTACTTATTTGAGTTCATCAAATATCCCCCCACTTGAACTTTACTTGTCCCCAAGTAAACCTTAGAATTTCTTTTATGAAAATGTATCCTAAAAGATGTTAGGATTTATTTTTATATTTAAGCATGTATTCGTTCATTTCATAATCACACAACTAAACACTTAACGATTCAGAAGTAAAATAAAATAAGTCGATAAAAGCAAATCTAATCGTTTAACTGTCCAGTCGCGACGAATATTCTATCATAAACTTGGCAAGTATACACATCTCCACCACTAAAGCTAAGGAGTAACAAGTCTAAAGCGGTTAAAAAGGGTTTTTAGGCTTAAGGGTTAATTATTCTCTTTCACTATCGATCTCAAATTCCAGAAAAGGCGACAAAATCACAAATACATGATCGAATCCACGAACACGATACTTGCAATTGCTCAAATCCTTAACTCGAATAGGCTAAAGATAGGTCCAAACTTCACCAATAATAATATATCAAAAAGGGCGACAAAATCGTAAATACATAGCCGAATCCACGACTACGATACTTAAGATTGCTCAAATCCCTAATCTCAATAAATCAAAGGTTTGGTTGGATAAAGAATAATAAAGGGCATGGATAACATTTGGGATATAAATTGGTGCAAAAATAAAAATAAACAAAACAAATAAATTAAAATCCTAAGTGTGGTTAATCACTATCCCAACCATCCCATGAATAAGACTCATATCATCGAATAACTCACGCTTTAACACTTGAAACACACGATTTAGGTAGACACGAATTATACTCAACAAGATCTTAATCAAAGAATAAACCTTAATTGGCGTTCCCATAACTGCCAATTCCCATTCAATCCATAGATATAGTACAACAAATAGTGGTGATATCGACCACTTACATAACTTTACATAAGTTGGTTAAAACTAACTTCCAACTTTTCTTTCTTTCTTTTTCTTTTCTCATTTTTTGATTTTTTTTTTTTTTTTTTTTTTTTATTAAACATAAACATAGATGTGTAAAATTTCACCACATCACTATAACTTTTTTTCCGGATAATTTTTCCATACTTTTCATGACTTCAGAAATAATGGTAATAGTGAAAGTAGTAAACACACGAAAAATAAACTCCAAAATATACAATATTTACTTTCAATCCAATTGCATTGTGCAATTTCCGACCTAACCATAGATAATGAATTACGCACGCGAACACAGGTAATGTAAGGAAACACACTTTGCCTATAGCAATCAACCAACCACGGATTCTAATCTACAGGGTAGGCTAAGGTGTAAGGGGTGTAACGAAACATTTTAAACATAGGTGTAAGAAACGAAAGGAATGGCTCTGAGGGTTTTTCTAGGGGTATCTTACTCTAAAAATGAGAGTAACAAAAGGGTTTATACGGGGTTTAACTAACCAGTGTAGTTAGTTAATAACACATAACATATAATAGGCTATTTGGGTGTAATCCTAGAAATTTACCAAGTTAGACAAGTCACTCCAATTATATAAATAATACTTATTATGGTGGTCTCGAATAGTATACAAGCCAAGTTCTAAAGTTTACAAGTCACCGGCACACTCATAGATTTGTGAATTTTGAAAAATCACAATTTTTGAAAATAACGTCATGTGTGCAGTTATGCAACTTAGATCTTAAACAAAAAACATGCTAAAAAATTTTTAAGTTTGATATATTAAGCACATTTTAAGCATAATTTTGAAAAAGTTTAGGACAAGTAATTGTTAAGTGTTCTAATTCTCCAATCCCCCCACTTAAGTTAAACAACGTCCTCGTTGTTTGTATAAAAGGTTAAAAACTGGAAAATAAAAGAATTAGAACAGAAAAAACTCCCTGAGATTTGCTCGGTATGATCCTCCATTAGTATAAGAGCAAAAATCAACTTCTTGTGGATTAGAACGTTAAAGCTTCATACTTGATGTATCCACAGGAAATCCAGGAAACTATAATACCACCAATACTTTAAAACACACCTAAGATAAGAAAGGTTCAAGCTTTGCATAATACATTAGTAGTTAGATAAAAATAAAACTTAAAAATTAAAACTGAAAATCATCAGGTCAGTCGATGCGCTGTATCTTATTGAAGAAGATACGCCGTATCGAGCCTGGAATAAATACGGATCAGAATAAAGATGCGCCGCATCCTTAACCAGGGATGCGCCGCATTAAAAATAAACTGATAAATAGTTTTAAAGTCGAAAATAAAAATGCAGAAAAATAAAATAAGATATGACCATTGCAGGAGATGCGTCGCATCTCAGAATTGAGATGCGCCGTATCCTCATGCGGGCCTGACTGACTCGACACAGAAAACAGAATAATAAAAATTCTCCGGGTTGTCTCCCGGTAAGCACTTGTCTTTATTCCAGAGTCTTCAAGTTAGACTCACGTTCAGCTCTTTAGTATCGATCATTGAAGGAGTCGGAAACATCGCGCTCCTTCATCGCCAATTCAGTAATATTGAACACTCCTTGCTTGTCCTTAATCTCCACGCGTTCTTCTTTAATATCTGTATGAACAAAGTCCTGTCCCTTTCGGGCAGAGATGACAAAATGATAGACGGGAAATTCTTATTATCATATAGGCACAAATAAGCAAGGTGGGGTGGTAGTTCAATAAACACATCATTATTCAAATTCGTTTTCTCAACTATTCTCCTACGTTTATTAATTACTACACAATCATACCACTCATCATCAGAATCATTAACAACATTGCGTCTAAGTTCGGTAGGTACATTAAGGTCAATGAATTCCTCAAAGTTCTCATGATTAGGACTAGTTGAGTTGTTTTGAATCAATGTTTCTCCCATAAGTCTAGCTTCAAGATCGAGGTCCATACGCTCTCTTAATCCTAGCACATAAACACCTCTAATTATGCTTTTAACCGGATCTTGGCACTTATAGACTAGTTTATTATTCCCTACCCTTAATGAGATTTTTCTTTTAAACACATCAATCTTAGCATGGGCAGTAGACAAGAAAGGTCTTCCGAGGATTAAAGGAATCTTAACATCCTCGGGCATGTCTAGTATAACAAAGTCTACGGGAAAAATAAACTGCTCAATCTTAACTAGCACATTATTAGCAATCCCTTCAGGTCGTTTTACCGTTTTATCAGCCAATTCAATAAGTAACTTAGTTGGTGCTAATTTTCCTAGTCCTAGGGTAGCGAATGTCTTAAGAGGCATAACACTAACACTAGCTCCTAAGTCAGCTAACACATTATTGAAAGATATATTATTAATAGAACAAGGTAGAGTAAAACTTCCTGGGTCTCTTTCTTTATGAGGCAAGGCATTTGAGTCGGTTGCAGGGCTCTCTTCTTTCATTGTTGCCTTGATCTCCTCTTCAATCTTTGTCTTCTCTTTTAGTAGTCTCCTTAAACTGATTGAAGAATTAAAGAAAAATTCGGGTCTTGCACCATCATTACCATTCATCGATCTTCTAGGTATATTAGGAGTGACTTCTTCAGTGGTGCTTATGGCCTTGACATGATCTCTTGGGTTGGTTTCAGTTGAGCTCGGTAAACTTCCATATCCCCTTTCTTGAAGAACTTTGCTCATTTGACCAATTTGTTGTTCCAATGCTTTGATCGAAGCTCCTTGATTTCTTGTAGTAGTGTCCGTTGAAGCTCGAATTTCTTTGATCATAGCAGTATTCTCTTCATGTCTTTTAGCAGCATCGGCCATAATTTGCTTTAAAGTATCGTCTAAAGTCTGCCTCCTCTCTTGATAAGCGGGATTGAAGTTGTTCTTTTGATAGAATCCCGGACTAGCTTCCCTAAATCTTCCTGAAGGTCGGAATGGTTGTCCAAATTGGGTGTAATATGCTTCTTCAAATGTCTCACTTTCATTCTTGTTCGGGCAATCTTTAGTGTAGTGAGGTCCTTCGCACTTTTCACATCCAACTTGGGCAGCATATGCTCTTTCATCTCGCTTCTTCATCTCTCTACTAATTTTATCCAATTGAGCTTGAATAGCAGCAATCCCGTCAAAATTAGTGCTGCTCTTAGATCTAGTAGAGGTCCCATCGTGCCATTTTTGGGAATGATCAGCAGCATCTTGGATTGCTTTCCAAGCATTGGTTGCACTCATTTGAGGTACAGCTCCTTAGCATCCAAAATCTGTCTTGTAGGCACGTCCAATCCTTGATAAAACAATATTATTTCCTGCATAGGGGTTAGATAGTGTTGAGGACATTTTATCAATAAATCTTTAAACCGTTCCCAAGCTTGATAAAGGGTTTCATCAGGCTCTTGCTTGAAACTATTGATAGCCTCCATCTTTTTAGCAGTCTTAGCAGGTGGACAATATCTCTTCAGGAATTTGCTCTTCAAACCTTCCCATGTAGTGATTGAACTAGCAGGTTCATTCCTTAGCCACTTGTTAGCAGCTCCTTTTAGTGAGATTGGAAAGATTCTTAGCATGAGTTGATCGGTATTGACTCCTTCTGAAGTAAACAAATCTGCAATCTCCAGGACCTTTTCAACATGCTCATTAGCATCCTCTTGTTCCGTCCCACTGAAAGCATTCTCTCTTAGCTCTTTGAGAAACTGACCCTTCAACTCAAATTTTGAATTATCATCAAACTTAGGTCTAGCAACTCCTGAAGTGTAATCAGCACGGGTATTGTTCATGTATTCCTCCATAGTAGTGTTTTCGCCCATTGTTTCTGTTTCAACTTCCTCTTTTTCTTCAGAAAAGTAATCAAGCTCGAGTGAACTTGAAAGATCAAAGCTTCTTGTGTTGAAAAGCCTTTTAAGCGAATGTAGGGCTCGTTCAGGATCTTCGAAAGGTTGAATCAAGTTCTTCGTAGAACTCCTGGTCATGCACTTCCTGAAATCAACACAAAAATATCAGTAGGGTATGCTCGAGAAAGTAGTATATCAGAAAATTAACAACGAAAACGGAATACGAAAAATTAAAGTTACTGATATCTGCAGACGATGCGCCGTATCCAAAAAGTTGGATACGCCGTATCTTAATACGTTAAAATTGAATCAGACTTTATTCAGAAAATAGATACGCCGCTTAGAATTTAAGAATGCGCCGTATCGAATTAATTAATCAAAAATCAGCTTATCTAATTAAAATTAAATGCGTCGTATTAACGAAAGTTAATGCGCCGTATTTTCGTTACGTTTAAAAATAAAAGATTTTTGATTCAGTAAAATGCGCGTATCGACAGAGATCGATACGCGTATCTGTTTAATAATTCGCAAACTGTTTTTAATTAAAATAATAGATACGCCGTATCTGCGAAAGCAGATGCGTCGTATGGCGTTAACGTTTAGAAATTTTTTTTTTTTATCGAAAAACAGATACGCCGTATCTGCTAAAGCAGATGCGTCGTATTACTTTATCGCTTAGAAAAATTTTCTTATTAAAAACAGATACGCCGTATCTTGGGGAAAAGATGCGTCGTATCGAATTAATTAAACGCGTTGTATTTTTTTAAAAATTAAACGCAATACGCCGTATCTGAGAGATCAGATGCGCCGTATCGTTTGATTTAGCACAGTACAACGATAGCAGAAAAGAAAAATACGAAAAATAAAAAACAAAAATTAAAACACACAAACAAAAATAAACACACAAAAATAAAAGAAAATAATTAACACACAATACAACAAATATGCAAAATAGTACAATGATGCAATTAATCTAATAAAAAGAAAACCTAATTAAAATACTAATTAAATTAACAGATAATAACAATTCACTCCCCGGCAGCGGCGCCAAAAACTTGATGCGCGTGATGTGTCGTTGCGGTTTAGCAGTTTTAATGCCTACTCAAGTTTTAAATTTATATTTAGCCGACTTATCAATAACACACACACTTAACGAGCAGTGTACCCGGTCAGTATGAAGATAATGGTAAGTAGAGTGTCGATCACTAAGAGTGGAACGTATTATCTCGTTATTCTAATCAGTATTTTAATATCCTAACGCAAGGGGGTTTCAGCCTGAGAGACTGGCACGGTTTGTTTGCAATTAAGTAATAAAATAAACCAATAGGCACGAATCAGCAAGTAGCACACACGTACACAGATAAATACTTGAGACAATAAGAGGGTTGTCCTTATGATTAAGTAGATTGTCACTTGTTTTATTGATAGCTTTATATGAAGTGTATGTAGTTAACCCTTTCTCGTTGGTCCTAATCTTATCGGCGAGTAAACCCTTAATGATTACTTATGTCTAAAAGTTATTCCTAAGTGATCAATTTAGTAATAACCGTGGGAGCCACATTATGTCCGCAGTCAAATGCCCGCAAGCCACTAATAAACACAGAGGTTATCAATGCACTAATAAGTAGTAACCAAAGACATCAACATATAAACTTTAATTGATGGGAAAGCAAGTATTAAAGGGAGTGCAATCTTTCGTTGTCACATTACACAAGCCACCAATCCTGATGAATTAAAGTTTGCTAACACAATAAAACAAAACTACTTAATGAATTAAACACATGCAGCACCTTCTTACAGCTCTTGTATCTTTGATTTGGGTGTGTCTTGTGCTGCCTCCTTGACTGAATTCGTCCTTTGTTTCTCCTGTTCGAACTTCGGTTTTAGGTTTTTCGGGACTTGTAATTCGTCTGGTCTACGGGGTATTATTTTAGTTTCTGTCTGAGGGAAGATGCGGCGCATCTACTAAGTAGATGGGGCGCATGTACTTAACTTCGCATGGGGTCCAAGATTATAATATTCAGGAATATTCGTACACCGCCAGAAGATGCGGCGTAACTCCATGATTAGATGCGGCGCATGTCCTCTTGTATCTTGGATCGTATCTGGTGATATCTTGATAGAGATGCGGCGCATGTCGAGAGTGAGATGCGGCGCATCTGGAGCAGAATTGACTTGATCTTGTCCATGTCAGTAGACCTTCAACTTTATGCACGTTTTGCTCCATAATTAGTCCAAAATCGCTAAGTTTCACCAAATGCTTGTTTTTACCTGAGAATTACAAAAGTAAACGATTAAGTATCAATCCTCATACATAATATAGTAAAACAAGTCAAATTAATAGGATAAATGATAGTAATAAAATGTACTTATTTGAGTTCATCACCTATCTTTAGCCTATTCGAGTTAAGGATTTGAGCAATTGCAAGTATCGTGTTCGTGGATTCGATCATGTATTTGTGATTTTGTCGCCTTTTCTGGAATTTGAGATCGATAGTGATTAAGAATAATTAACCCTTAAGCCTAAAAACCCTTTTTACCGCTTTAGACTTGTTATTCCTTAGCTTTAGTGGTGGAGATGTGTATACTTGCCAAGCTTATGATAGAATATTCGTCGCGACTGGACAGTTAAACGATTAGATTTGCTTTTATCGAAATATTTCTATTTTACTTCTAATTCGTTAAGTGTTTAGTTGTGTGATTATGACAAAAATGAATACATGCTTAAATATAAAAATAAATCCTAATATCTTTTAGGATACATTTTCATAAGATTAATTTTTAAGGTTTACTTGGGGACAAGTAAAGTTCAAGTGGGGGGATATTTGATGAACTCAAATAAGTACATTTTATTACTATCATTTATCCTATTAATTTGACTTGTTTTACTATATTATGTATGAGGATTGATACTTAATCGTTTACTTTTGTAATTCTCAGTTGAAAACAAGCATTTGGTGAAACTTGGCGATTTTGGACTAATTATGGAGCAAAACATTCATAAAGTGAAGAGTCTACTGAAATGACAAGATCAAGTCAAATCTGCTCCAGATGCGCCGCATCTCACTCATGACATGCGCCGCATCGCTATCAAGATCTCACCAGATACGATCCAAGATTCAAGAGGACATGCGCCGCATCCAAAGATAAAGATACGCCGCATCTTCTGGCGGTGTACGAATATTCCTGAATATTATAATCTTGGACCCCACGCGAAGTTAAGTACATGCGCCGCATCTACTTACTAGATGCGCCGCATCTCACCCTCAGACAGAAACTATAAATACCCCAAGACCAGACGAATTCGAAGGGCAATATATTATAACCGAAGACCGAACAGGAGAAACCTAGGACGAATTCAGTCAAGGAAGCAGCACAAGACACACCCAAATCAAAGATACAAGAGCTGTAAGAAGGTGCTGCATATGTTTAATTCATTAAGTAGTTTTGTTTTATTGTGTTAGTAAACTTTAATTCATCAAGATTGGTGGCTTGTGTAACGTGACAACGGAAAGGTTGCACTCCCTTAAAACTGCTTTCTCATTAATTAAAGTTTATATGTTGATGTCATTGGTGACTTTTATTAGTGCATTGATAACTCTGTGTCTAGCTGAGCGTTGATCGGGTCGCCATGCCTCTGCCCTCGCCTGTTTATTAGATGCCTATGTATTCTATGGTCTGTAGAAAAGTAGGAGAAAGGTAAACGGGATAGTCATAAGTAATCATTAAGGGTTTACTCGCCGATAAGATTAGAACCAACGAGAAAGGACTTAATCTCGGTGCGTTGCATCGAACTATACACTTCATATAACACTAGCAATAAAACAAGTGACAAACTACTTATCATAAGGACAGCCCTCTTATTTTCTCGAGTATTTATCTGTGTACGTGTGTGCTACTTGCTGAATTCGTGCCTATTGGTTTAGTTTATTATTTAGTTGCAACCAAATCGTGCCAGTCTCTCAGGCTGAACCCCCTTGCGTTAGATTAGGTTGTATAGCTAACTTAATATATTAAAATACTGATTAGAATAACTAGATAATACGTTCCACTCTTAGTGATCGACACTCTACTTACCATTATATTCATACTGACCGGGTACACTGCTCGTTAAGTGTATGTGTTATTGATAAGTCGGCTAAATATAAATTTAAAACTTGAGTAGGCATTAAAACTGCTAAACCGCAACGACACATCAAGCGCATCAATACACACACTCATTCACACACATACACTTCTTATTAACCTTACGGGTTAATTAAGCGTGAAACGCAACACACTCATTCATACATATACACTTCTCATTAAACATACACACACTCACTTGTATTTTGATATACACGCTCATACATTACATATTCAGACCCGATTCATTATCTATTAACTCATACCTCATGTTTTATGAATCAAAATGAATCACAGCTTACACCCAATGCGACCCACCTTTTAACCAACCTTCGACCAAGACTTTTAACCATTATCGACCTTTTTATAAAAAAATCAGTTTGTACACAAGCTTTTAGACCTCATTCGACCCACTAAACTTACGCACAGCCCCACCTTTACAGCCACAATAATGACGCCATACAACCCTATGCCTCTACCCATTTAAATTCGATTACTACACGCATACCCATGCTTTCACTCTTGTTTAATACACATGTCTTTCTTTTGCTTAATATACAACTTGCATGCATGCATTCCAGCCTCTACAGCTCACACATACGACACACTCACAACACAACTTGTATGAAAAGAAGACAGTCCCATGTCGACACCAATTAACCCAACGCCCCTTCTAATATTTACTTGAGCTTCTAACCAGTTTTAGCCTATATATATATATATATATATATATATATATATATATATATATATATATATATATATATATATTATATATATATTGGTTCATGAGAAAAGTTGATTTTGCTAGAAAAGTGAGAAAAGCGTACAAATCACCCCTTCCTTTCCCCCTCCTTCCCCTCCCTTTTTTTCCTCCCAAGTCCAAGGTCGTCTTTGTCACATTGATTATTTCTCAAGGGCTAGTTTGTAACTTTTCATCCCATTCATCATTTGTCCATTCTTTTCATTTTAATCTCTTTTTTTTCTCAAATTACGCTATAGACTTTTCATCTTTTATTTCTTTTTTTTTTTTTTTTTTTTTTTTTTTTTTTTTTTTTTTTTTTTGAACATGTATGTATGTATGAGCTCAAATATTCTCTGCTGTAAAGTAATATAGGAAACATACAAATAGAAAAGGAACGCTAGTTTTAATAAATGAAACATGTACTAGATTGAAACAACAAAAATCCATAATAAATAGTTATGCCACTAACAAACATCTATAACCCAATTGAATCTGTTTGGCTCATCAAAAATGTCATCTTCAAAATTCATTCCAAACACTGCAATTACAACAGCAAACATGGTAGCCAAAAAAAGTAGCAGCTGTCTAGAGCAACGCGAACTTGATTAGCTTGTTCTGGACATTTCCCTGGTCACATACATTTGTCCTTCCTAAAGCAAGGCCAATATTAATAAACTCTCAAATAGCGATGCCAAACACGACGTATTCCAAAGGAACATACTTACAGCTTGGATTGCTGAGCTTTAAAGTCCTGAAACAGATGTCATAAAGAGCCTCATTGTCAAGAACCATTACATTCATCAGCATTTTTGACCAACTAGTGGACCGATAGTGTGTCATTATAAGGTTCCACAACAATATCAGATACTTTTGGCGAAGGCAAAATTGAGAATGTAAGCATCATTCGGTCAGGGTATTCCTTTCTGACCTTTGAAATCAAGAGTGTCGCCATCCCAGAACCATACCACCTCCAAGTGAATGGTAGACCTGGAAACCTGTCATAATGTTAACCAAATGAAATTAGTAATCAGTGAGTCAATAACCATATTCAAATTCCAAACACATTACAAGCTGTAACAACAAAGCAATAATATTAGGCATAGTTAACTTAGAGATCTCAAAAGTCAGTGAGGCTCTATTAATAAATCTCACCAGTTAGTATTCAATATATAACTTTAAAGAAGTAACTGGTCTAATAGAGTACCAATTTCTCATTCAAATATGACTTTTCAAAATTTACATATCAATTTGGCAGTATATTCGTGAACAACAAAAATTATTTCAAAAATGTTTCATACATCATACATGTATAGTATACAACTTATGAAGATCAAGCAGTACAAACTCACATTTCAGATCTATATCACAACCATAAATAGATAAGATGAGTTTTCACAGTTGGACGTGGAATGACACCGGCTTTGTTTTTTCTTTTGCCCTAAAAAAACACAAAAGATCGATAATATAATTGATAAATTATCAATTCATAGATGTATTAACAATTATTTTGTAAAAAACAATTGAATTATGACGAAACTTTTAACAGGTTTTTGTGTTCAATCAGTTGTTTGATGGTGTCTGAGATCTGTATTATAAGTAAATACCTTTACTCGAGCTCTTTCAATGTTTGCATTTTTCTGCTGTAACGTTAGTTGGTTTCCATAAAACATACCAAGTTGCTTAGCTTCTTAGGCATTTGATCCTTTTCGATAGTTAAATCTTTCACACGCTGCTGTCAGATATTAATACATAAATACAGATACAGTTATAATTGTAGCATTCGCGCTAAGGCAATCCCTCCCTTATAGGTCTAAGTAGCTGCAATAACCGGCGACTTTCGACCCATTGATCATGATTAAGACACACTGATATTTTAAATAACACAGAATAATAGTAAAAAAGAAGCACCTGCATTGCAATTCTCAAAAGGTTTTGCGCTCCTTCTATGTCTTTTTTGCTTTTGGATTCGGTTGATAGGATTATCGTGTGTTCCATGGTAGCTTTATCGGGCACTATAACCTCCTAATCCTGCATTTTACCTGTAAGATCAGATACACATAGGACTGCACAGCATGTATATAGTTTAAAAGATGCATTAGAACTTGTAGTTGAGGGACTTTATGAACAATTTACTTATGAATGTGTCGATTAGTGTTGTCTTTTTCAGATCTAGATCACAACCATAAATAGATAAGACAACTACTAAGCAAAAAACCGACACGATCATTAACAAGAAAACCAAAATATATAGATCACAACCATAAATAGATAAGACAACGAATCACAATTCTCAGCCTCTTTCCTAACAACATCAAGCACCAAATCAATCAACTCCTTGTAACGAATCACAAGTGCAGCTACTTCAACGCTAAAAAAGGCTTCATCCAACAAATACCACCAAATTCCTTCATAACTAGCAACTGCCTTCTGTGCATCAAATTAAATGTAAATGGATGCACTAAACATGAAAATGGATGCATTAATATGTCCAAATAGATGCACTAAACATGCAAATGGATGCACTAAACATGCAAGTAGATGCGATAATGCTTATTTTAGACTCATTATTGGTAGTTGTAGGAGTATTTGATCCAATTTTTAATCCAGATTCAACAGAAACTGATAAACATTAAATATCTAATTTGGTAGTTGATGTCCTTCGCCTATGAGATGGCTTGAGTGATACAACAATATTATCCTGTTCATTGATGATTTATTCTCGTCTTTGAGATGGCTTGAGTGATATAGAAGTGCTATCTTGTTCAACAACGATTGATTCTCTCCTAGACTTGGCTGAGTCACTTGCAGAATTGTCTTGAGGCACTATACTAGGCACAAAGTAATAACCTTTAGCTTGCCGAGTAATTTTGGATGCAGGAACTTGTTTACGAGCAACCAAGTCATCAATATCTTTGGGGTATTCTAAGTTCACAATTGTTGGTACTGACCCAGATTTTTTTGAAGCAACATGAGTCACACCTGCAAATTGACATGAAACAGTAAACTATAGTAACATAAAGTAAATCACAAACATGGAAGTGAACGAGATAGTATGTTAGAAAACTGACTTTCAAGTAATCTGGTGTATGTCCAGTATAGTTAATATGAGGTAGTAGCCTTTTATCCCAAAGAAAACTGACTTTCAAGTAATCTGGTATGTTCAGTAAACTACACGTACGGTTTCAATTCTATCTTATTTTTAAATCACAGATGCACCTATCCTTCTTTAATAGGCAGCAGACCAAAACCACCCATTTTCATTTCTTCTTTTTCTATGTGTTTCAACTTCATGGTGTCCTACTCCTTCATAGCTGGTGTTTCTTCTTCAACCATAACTTCCTTCGATGTTGTTGAGTTCAGGTATAGAAGCTGCAAAAACAGATAAAAATATCAAACAAGGTGAATAATCCTGACGCACTAATTCATACAGATGCATTATTTTTTAATACTGATGCACTAGTAATGCACACATATGCATTAATATATAATGAGGATGCCAAGCGAACACCAAATTCTTGGAGTAATGAATCCTTGATCCCAGGTATTCTTATTTAGAACTAAAAAAAAATCAGATTCTAGAAATTATCTGATCTTTTCATTTCTATTTTTGTGAAGGATTTATAAAAGTCACCATTGCATCATTTTCATACCTGTTAGTCGCGATGAAAGGAAGGAATGTGATGTGACTAGCGTATATCGAGCTCTATCTGGTGGGACGCCTTGCTCCTGATATGCCAAGTGGCTGCCATCCGGTAAAAGTATACGAGTAGCTTTAGAGGATGCATTTGCAATTTTTCTATCATGGGAGCAGTTGTATTTCAAAGGTTACTAGTAGAACTGCAAATAGTAGACTGTTGTCAGTGAGATATTAATAGCCTTCTTGAAACAAACACAGCAAGCACATTATAAATTCATTGGGTAGATGTTTATAGTAAACATGATGCTTTCATAATATATAAAGGATAATCAGAATAGGAACATATTTGATCATCACATTATGAACTTCCAAGTTCCAACAATCCTATATTGATCATTTTTGGTTGAAATAAGCAGAACATAGACACTACCAAATAAACTGTTACAAACATGTTAAAATTAATTTGACAAAAGACTAATCATACTCATTGATGCCCTAAACTTACTAATAGATGCCCTACCATTACCAACGATGCACCAAACATACAAACAGATATACTAAACACACACACTGATGCCTTAATATGTCTAACAATGCACTAATCATACTCACTGATGCTCTAATATGTTTAATGATGCACTAAACATAATTTTGATGCACTAATCACACAATAGATGTCGTAACAAGTCATTTGATGCCATAATAATTCTAGTAGATGCTGTAACAACTATTCCTGATGCAATAATCATTCAACCAGATGCCAATTCATTAAACCCTGATGCACTAATCAAAAAACAAATGCTCTAATCATACTCAATGGATGTCGTAATGTATCACACGATGCTTTAATCATACACACTTGAAGCGCTAACGTTTCATGAGATGCCCTAATCATAAGCTCTCGATACCCTTACTTTTTAATTTCATGCTTTAATCACACACATTTTATGCCATAAATTTGTCACTTGATGCACTAACCATACACTCCGGATGCCTTAATATTGTAACTAGATGCTCTAATCATTCTAACAACTATACCATAATATTAATTGCTGATGCATTAATCAAACAAACAAATGATGAAACATGTCACGCGATGCTCTAGTAATACACAATGGATGCATTAATCTATCTCACGATGCTCTAACCTAACAAAAATATGTTGTAAATTAAATTCATTATAATCTAATCATCTACACTTGTTTACATAATGTTTATACTGATGCACTTATTCATACAAATAAATGCTATAACATATTATTTACTCAGATGCACTAATATTCCTTAAATATCATTCCATTCCACAATAACACTAATTATTTTATAATTTTCACAATTATGCACTTAAATAACATGAAAAATAAAAATAAAATATATGTAATTGAAAACTTACAGTTAACTGATATATGTGGTTCAATTTCAATGTTCTTCTGCTGTAACACGGATGTACGGCGGATGGTCTGGTGTGTGGTGTAGGTGGATTAAGCTACTCCGGTGGCGGTGGAGATGATGACGGAAATGAGTGTAGTTAGGGTTTTGGATAGTGGAGATGATGACGGTGGAGATGATGATTGTTGATGTTGTTGTGGTGCGTTGGTGATTGGCTGTGGTGATTGGCGGCGGTGCGGTGGTTGTGTGGTGGTGGCGATGTAGATAGTCATGGTGGGATGTATATGGCGATGTAGTTGGGTGTGTGTTGTATCTGATTAAATGACTCTCCCATTTACTTTTGTTCTTTTTTTAATTTTCTACCCTAAAGTTTCAGCTGTGTTCGCAATCTACCCTGTAACTTTTTTTCTCACTTTTCTATCTAATTATACTTTTCTCTAGAACCGGACCCTATATATATATATATATATATATATATATATATATATATATATTAATATATATATAATATATATATATATCGCATGCATGTTATCGCCCTTATCAAACCACACATACACGACTTATATTCCCACAATTTAACGAGCCAAAACCTTACGCGAACTCACCCTTAGACAAACCTTATTGGTACCATAATTATACACGTTCCACCTTATTTTTACTTGAGTTCTCTCCATATATATATATCGCATGCATGTTATCGCCCTTATCAAACCACACATACACGACTTATATTCCCACAATTTAACGAGCCAAAACCTTACGCGAACTCACCCTTAGACAAACCTTATTGGTACCATAATTATACACGTTCCACCTTATTTTTACTTGAGTTCTCTCCAGGTCTAAAGGTCGAATACAAGAGCTTATATTATGTTTTATAGAACCATGCCCAGAACTTATATAACCAGTAACTTCAAAAAGCAAAATCAAAACAGAATCGACAAACATATCTCACACTTCTAAGATTTTATGTAATCAGTTCCATTCGTTTTATCCTTCTTCTTTTAATGAAACAACAGATTAGGTTACAGGTTATGGTCGTATATATAACAGATTCGAAAAGAGGAAAGCATTAACTGAGATCGACATACCAAAATTCAGTTTTAGAACATATAGTACTTACCATATTAGAATCTTAAAAATCATATCATATGCGTATATATAAAGATATCACACAAGTTTTAAGAACTCCCAACAAAAATCAGATCACTTATGCATTTCAATATCTTCTTATACATATATATGTGTAAATCAAAGATCAAGTAAACACAACGACGATCTTAGTGGTACCTTAGGTTGGATTAAACGATGAAAATGTGAGTACCAGAACCAGAACTACGCCCCTATTAACCAAAACAAAGCCACACGATCAGACCAAGCATTAACCAATCACCACCCCACCTTCCTGGATTCACCTTCCCAGATTTCTAGAATGATATATGAGCTGCCGTTTTCAGATTGTTTTAGGGTTTTAGTGAATGAAGCGAAATGTCATAATCAGTTGGAATAAATGGGGAGATGGTACCTTAATATTGCCGAGTCAATAGGGAGGAGTGGATGACCAATTCTCTTTTTCAAAATTTTCACATAATTATCACTTGTTCAATGTATATAGTTGTGTACTAAATTAATTATATTCGGACCCTATATAGGACTTGTCATACGTGTGATAGGAAGTTTGGAAATGTTTAATGTTGAATTTATTTGTACTTATAACCAAGGTATGTCGATTTAAACTAACTTAGGTTTAGGATTTATCATACTTGTGGTCTAGTATTTTCATTTCGTATCTTAACTTATGACATAACATTTAAGTTAATTAAATATTCAAAGATCCTATGAAATATTCGTATTCAAAAATTAAAAAGGCCATCTCGTATTCCATGTTTAAATGTCGATTCATATTTTAGGTTATTATAATAGAAATATTTATAATAAATCAATGCACCGGTCAGAATTTTCATAAATAATGCAACAAGAACATAAAAAAGCTACAGTAAAACCTCCATAAATTAATGATGTTGGGACCGAGATATTTTATTAATTTAACGATGTATTATTATATCGATAAATTAATAATTTATTAATTTAAAGATGTTTTACGTATTGCCTTTAAATTTTCAAGTCCAATATACTAGTTACATTGTATACTAGCTAGAGATGAACAATAAATTAGAAAAACAAGTTCCAATTAACATATTATGAATTAACATTCACAAATTAATTGAATTTGTCATGTTCATTGTTTTTGAATAAGTAAAAAGTTAGTTTCGTTCGGACAAGTTCCAATTACGTATGACATTAATTGAATTAATTGAATTTTTACAAGTTCAAATTACGTATGACCTTTATATATATATATATATATATATATATATATATATATATATATATATATATATATATATATATATATATATATAAATATTTTAGTAATTATTAATTTATAGTTTCGTTGGTACCAATATATATACACTAGGGTTTCAAAAAAATTATTATCTTATTATTTTATCGATTGCGGTCCAAATTTGTACTTGTCCCAAGTTGGGACTAGACAAATTATTAATTTTATCGAGGTTATTAATTTATCGAGTATTAATTTATAGAGGTTTTACTGTACATGATATGCAAAACAAGTATTAGGCTAATAATGGATTTGAGTTACAGACCAATACATATATCACCAACTCAAGAAAAAAAAAAGATCATGCAATTAACTAAAAAACACAATGCTAGTAATATGAAACATGGTACGTACTTACCACAAGTGGCTCCAACAAGTGAAGACGATTGATCCACCAACAAATTGAGTGATTGACTGCTATGTACGAAGTTGTGAAAGATAAAGACTGCTAGGGTTACTATGGATTTATAATAGAACGTGGGTATTAGGAATGGTGTCTTGGTAAATTTGCAAATAATAATCTCTAGAAATTTCTGAAACGTTAGTTGGAGGAGTGTTCCAAATTAGGAGATTATTTGCTAGAGTTTCAATAATATTGTTCAACCAAACGAGGCTACTTTTTAGATGAGAACTTTCTTTTTTTTTTTTTTAAATAATCTTTAGCTCCCATAATCTTCTATAATTTTTGCTGCTAAACATACCTTTTGTTTTGTGTTATGATAGAGGAAGTATTTTGAAGTGGTAGTGTTAAGGTGATGTGGCACCTCGTGAGACCCAAATAAAGAGGTTGAGCTTGTCATGATACCTAATGCTCTAAAGTGTGTACATGCTACAATAGTTAAAACTTGAAAGCAAGGTTTTCAAAATCGGGATCCTACTTAGGATCGATTTCGTCTTTGTAAGATCGAGATCGTAAGATCGGATCAGGATCTTAAGATCCTACTATAATGTCATTTTGTTAATAGTTTTTGTAACATTATACAAATCTATAAATTAATATATATCATAAACACAAATTATGTAAATATTTCATAGAAATGTTTTCTTAAATTATAATTATGAAAATTTTAAGAATATTAACATGTTGTTTTTTTTTTAATTCTACAAAATACATTCCATAAATTTTTAGTTTTTTTAGTTTGTGGTTCAAGAAAAGTAAGATCGGATCGTATTACATCTTAAGATCATATGGTAAAGATCGGGATCCTATAAGATCTTAAGCTTTTAAAGATCCTTTGTAAGATCCGGATCGTTTTTGCTTTGCAGTATCGTATAGCACTACACACCTTGAAAGTATTATTTCATCATGCATTTGACATATAGTACTACGGAGTTGGATAATATGCTCTTGTAGCAACATATAGTAGTACTTTTTGAAAAAAATTTCTGTCACATTATCTTAATTTAGGATAAAATATGGTGCATCTTGATAGAAAATTTTGATTTCAAATAAATTAAAGGTTTGGCCAACGGAGCCTAGCTCAGTTGGTAAGGTGGGTTTACACGTAAGTGGTTCCCATCTTTGGGAGGTCTCGGGTTCGATTCCTGGCGTGCTCCATTGCTCAGTTTGGCCCGAGCAAGTACACAGGAATGAGGTTTAGCTGTTTAAAAAAAAATAATAATAATAAATTAAAGGTTTGATTCATTCAAACTTCAAACCCCACTAATTGACCTCACGTTCACTAGTATATGAGGGCGACAAATATGGAGTTGACTCTAATTGACTCCACATTTTCTCTTAAATGCAGTCATTAAATATGAAGATATTTTGAGTTCTATTATTAAGATGAAAATTTCTAAAATGTGCCCTCATTTTGATTCATTCAAACTTCAAACCCCACTAATTGAACTCACGTTCACTAGTTATATGAGGGCGACAAATATGGAGTTGACTCTAAGACTAAAAGGAGTGGGGCTACTCAACTGAGGGGCGTCTCGCGCCACGTGGCGCTGAGTCAGCAAGTTGGGTAGCCTGGAAAAAAAGGGAGAGTGGGGCTACTCAGGAGGGTGGGGCGAATCCTAACACGTGGCACTTCTAATGATTGTTTTTTTTTTTTTTTTCAACTTTTTTTTTTTTTTTTTCATATTATGTAAATAATAACTAAAATTACATAATATTTAAAAACAACAATATCACATAAATAATAATCCTAAAACATAAATATTACTTAAAAATTAATACAAACATAAATATTGTTCATAAAACATAAATAACAATCCTAAAACATAAATATTATTTAAAAATTAATAAACTACGCATCCCGATATTTTTGAATAAGATCTTGTTTCGCTTTCTCCATGATTGATCTTTCGGGTTCCGGAAGATGGCTGTAGTCAGTGCTCAACACTCTCAACTCGGCAAGCTTTATTTTACTTTCATTTGCCTTCAACTTTCGATCCCCATACTCCAATCTTTTTTTCGTGAGATCCATCAACCCTCTCAATTGACCCGAAATATCGTCCAAAGCATTATCCAACTTCCCCTTTCCCTTGCTCGACGAACCCCCCACACTCGAACTCGATTTCCTACTCGTGTCTCTTCTAACCGGACGTTCCCGAAACTCCAGCTCCTCATCCTCATCCTCGTCCACTGAGTTAAGATCGAAATTCACACGAGCATCCGAACCTTGACTTTGATAATCGCCGGATGATGAAGTTTTCGTTCTTTTCTTTGTTGGTTCTCCCCGACTTTTTCTTGGGTCGGATGAATCGGTAACGTAATGAAACTTTGAACTCAATCTTAACTTATCCCAAATGTCCACAAATCCAAAAGCTTTTCCATAAGTCCCCTTGTACTCAGCGATAGCCTTTTTCACCACGTCGGCGTCATTCGAACCACTTTGATGGTTGTTTGCATTTCTGAGCCGTGTATAGATCTCATTGAAATGTTGGATTTGTGGGCGTATTTTCCTCCACTTGGAACTCACCCCGTCCGGGTCACGATATCCCTCCTCCTCGCCCATGAGCTTCACAAAAACCTTCGTTATTCTAGACCAATATGTTTTCTCCTTTTGATAATTAGCTACAAAAAAATAAAACAACACTTCATATGTATATAAATATACGTAAATGTATATATAAATTTATAAAAAGAAAAGCAAAATTTAATACCTTCTAGCGGGTCCTCGGTAACCTCCAACCAAGCTTTGCATAGGCACATCTCCTCGTCTTTTTGCCACGGAATAGCCGGGGTTCTCACCCTCGGTTCGTCGGCGGGTTTCCGTCTGTGTACTCGTCTTTTTCTAGCTTGTATAGATCCCCCGGCTTCGACTTCCGGTTGGGTTTCTTCGACGACTTCAACGTCCGGAGAATTTGGCGTCCTAGGTGGAGTGTCAATGACTCGTTGACGATCTAGAAAAAAAAAATATGGGTTAAAAGAAAATATATAGATATAAATATTAATATATATATATATATATATATATATATATATATATATATATATATATATATATATATATATATATATAATATATATATATTTATGATATATATATACTATGAAAAAATACTAGGCGATTTATATGTTGTAACCAACCCTTAAAATTTTCGGCCAAAGTATGATTAAAAGGATTTGTATGCATTAAAGTTGAATTGATCTTAATCCCTAAAATCTTGGTCTTCCCTTATTTGGTCCAATCTTTTTACTCGGTCTCCATACTTCCCTATATACCGAACCATCATTGACATATAAAATTATAATTGCCTTATTTGTGAAAAACAGTCCATAGTTTAAGTAATCACCTCTCTAAAAATTCGGTCCACACTTCATTTTACATCAGAAACTTCGGACCCAATCACAAATCAATTTAAATAGGATATACACTTGCTTAAATTGTCTCCCCTTAAATCGTTTAAAATAAACACAAATAAGGCACTTTGCTTCTTACTTCATACGTACAACAACTCACGTTTGCTCCCTTACACTTTGATACAAACTCACATCCTCTCATTTTTTGGAACAAGTGCTCACACAACAAAAACAATTACCTCCGATCTGTTGTCCTTGGACGCGACCAAAAAGTGATAGTTCGATCGCGATATATATACTTGTTCGAAGGGTGCTGAATTCGGTCGTAGGAATGGTGCGATTGTTATGCATTTCTTGTTCTTGTGTTCCTCTCATTAAACCGACATAAGGTATTCCCATATCTGTTTGATATATAATTATATATCCATGTCACGATCACCAATATGCTCTACTTCGGTTTTGTTTAATAAGAGACACATGATGATGATCGCATGCCACTTATATATATGAAGACTTGATTGCTATGTTAATATATATAGGATATAACATGTCACATAAAGAATTCACATGCCATGTAAAAACAACAACAGACCATGTGTATAAGAGATCATACGCTTCATAAAATCAAATATGAAAAACAAACCTGTGTGTCGACTTTTGTTGCCATGCAAATCAGTTAATATACAAGAATGAAGATGAGCGTAAATACGTAGTATTTGTTAATCAGAACTAAAATCTTAAGATAGACTATTCTCATTAAAAGCTACTATTCTCATTAAAACGTGGCCTTACAAATCCGAAGATAAAATTAAAAACAAAGATGGGCGTAAATATTTGTGAAGGGTGACCGATCATGTCTCGCGGAGTGTGTGTCTTGGGTCGAATCTTGTCTAAAACTTGCTTTGATATTCTGTCACGTTAGCATGTTTCGAAACCGTTTTGGAAGAGTTATCATGGTGTCGTATGTTTGTAAAAGTGGGAGGACCTTGTGGGTATACATGCATGTGAACCAGTAATGAAATAGCCTAATGTGTCATGTGTGTAAACCTGTGTATGTGTTATATATGTAGAGTTGCGTGTGGAATAGGAATATCATGGGTGAGTCGACGTGGGGAGACCAGTTCGTGCAAAATTTTGCTAGCATATATTGCATGCATGGCTTGTTAAACAATTGTTAAATTGTATGTTTGAGCGTGAGTCAAATGGTAGGAAAAAGGGTATATACTCTGATCTGGGAAAAGGGCCTAGGGTCGTGGTGAGGCTTGGTCAAAACATTGAGTCATTTAAATTGGAGTTGTTTTGTGTTCGCAAAAAGGCATACGAGAAGGGGTTGGGTAACTTTGTTTTTCATTGGAAATATTAGAGTAATAAAAATCGTGTCTCGTAGGGTTTATTTTAAAACTTGTGTGTATCGGTGTAGGATTAATCGTATAAGGTGATATCCGAAATATATATATATATATATATATATATATATATATATATATATAATATATATATATATATATATATATAATAATATATATATATATATATATATAAGTAAATAAAGAGTAAAAATGTAATACCAAAATGTCCGCCCGGTGTGGTTTGCGGAGAAACCCCGGCGAAACCGTATCCCTCTTGTGACGCATTCCAAGGTATGAAACCCGGCATTGGTTGATTTTGGACGTTCATTTGTTGGATATATTGAAACAATGCCGGGTTATTAAGCAAATTTGGATCATTCATATCCGGTTGATTTTGGACGTTTGGACGTGAACGATACCCATACGGGCTGCGAAAATTATTTGGGTTTGGATTTTGATACATATTTTTTTTAGAGATTATGAAGTGAGTGAGTGTAGAGAATAAGAGTTTGTTTTATAAATGTGAGATATATTGTGTATATATAGAGGTATGAAATATAAAGGAAAAAAAAATAGAAGATGCCGTTTGAAACGGCTAGAAAATTTTGAAAAGAAGAGAAACGGTCATCAAACAAGGGCGTTCCATATGTATCGCCAAAAGGGCTAATCGCCCATAGGGGGTGGTGTAGATGGCGATTATGGGGCGATTAGGGGCTTAATCGGGAGTGAAGTTGCTTCATACCCTTTAGTCTAATTGACTCCACATTTTCTCTCAAATGCGGTCATTAAATATGAAGATATTTTGAGTTCTATTATTATAAGATGGAAATTTCTAAAATGTGCCTTCATCCACATGTTAACTAAAATATTTTAAAATCAAACTTTCCTTACAAATCAAAAAACACATTTAAATCATATTAATTAATCTTATAAATTTCTTTAATTAAATACGGTTATGCATTTAGTTTAATGAAACTTTACTTTTATATTTGTTTTAACATGTATCTTGAGGGCACATTTTAGAAAATCCCTTATAAGATAGTACTAATAGTTAATAGTTATGTAGTTATTATTGTATATTATTTTCGATTCTTTGCTTTCACATCCACATGGGTCAATAATTCTTAGGCCCGTTTGGTTGGAATGTATAATGGGAATTGAATGATAGAAATGAAAATTTGTGTGTTTGGTTGACATGGTGGGCTCACAAATTAGAAATCAAACAATCAAATCTCATTCATATATATATTGGTAAGTATAAAAATAATACGAAATATTTAATATTTATGTTTTGTCTTTTTTCAATATGAGTGGACCCCACTTTACTAACATCTCACATTCTTTTTGCATATTTTAATCAAATTTATATATAAGTTTTAAAAATAATTAATTACCAATTTTTATAATATATTTTATCTCTCTTACATCAAATCCAAATTCAAATCTAAATCCAAATCCTAATCCAAATCCTAATCCGAATCCGAATCCTAAACCCATAAACAAACCAAACGCACCCTTAACCTATCTCCCATTACACAATCCCTTCCAAATAAGTAACAACATCCCCTAATCATCATTTTTAGAGAGATCAAATATATACAATAACTCCAAATTAAATTATATGATCAGTAAAACTTATTAGGGTTTTGTTAAACACAACCCATAGGGTTGTGTATAAGTCTTTTATAAATATAAGAGTAAATTACACCATTGGTCCTTGTGGTTTGCGTTGACCGCAGCCAGTGGTCCTTTGACCAAAAAATTGCACCACTCAGCCTTAAGTAAAAAACGTTATGCATCGTTAGTCCCTCTATCCAACTGTCCCCATTTACATCCACTAACGCTCGTTAATTATGGATTTTAAAAGGGCAATTTTGTCACTTCACATTATACCCTAGCATTTAAAACTATCCAACCCCCGTCAGTTTGCCAATCATCCCCCAAAGTCAAACCTTTTCACACACATAGACCTTTTCATCTTCTTCTTTCCCAAATCAATTGTGCATCGTACGCTGTTAATTTGTGAACTGAAACTTTGCAAAGCATTCAGATGGTGGTCCCATTGTATGAAATTAGAGGAAATGATGTTGTTGATCGAGATCCCTATGCCATGTATCGTAAGTATATGGTTTTACAATTTTTTTGACAATGTTGTTAAGTGTTTTAGATTTTTAATCAATATTATTGAATTATAGTATGATTTTTTGGGTTTGCAAAACTTTGTTTGATGTTTTGATGTTTAAAACCCTAGTCTGATTGTTTCTTATAATTTTTTGCAAACATTAAGTCTACTCTATTTTCCATCAGGCTTAATCATGGTGGCTTTTTCACTAATGCACCTAACAGGATATACAAGAATGGTAAGATTACTTTTTTGGATTTAATAGACAGCGATGAGTTTTCTATCCATGAAATTGATTCCATGCTAGAAGACTTAGAGTATGATGGGAGGAGGGTGATGTTTTACCATTTCTTGAAACCTGGCTATGATTTAGACAATGGACTAGAACCTTTAGCATGTGACAAAGATATTCAGTTATTAGGTAAGTATGTGATAGAAGGTCTTAAGCTTGTTGAGGTATATGTTGAGCATGAAAAGACCAACCCTGATATTTACACACCAGCAAAGCCTAAAAAATTTGTAATAGAAGAGTTAGATGATGAACCAAGAACATCAAGGGCAGGGATTACCCCAGTGGCTAAGAAACTAGTGTTGGATATGAATGAAGGGTGTTTAGGTAAAGATATAGGTGATGGTAGTGGTGCAGTTGCTAATGATGGGTCTTCTCAAGTCCCTAGTCAGTTTGTCAATGACTTTTACTCTTCTTATGACCCTTATGTAGAGTCACAAGATCCTAACTTTGACCCATTTGTTGACTTGGACCTTATATCTCCAACAAACCCTGAGGTTAAGTTTCAAACTGAGGCTGTGAATGAAACTGAAAGTGACAATGAAACAGAGGTTGAGAGTGAAACTGAGGGAGAGCAAGAGGATAGTTCTGAGGATGATAGTGACAGTGATGATGATAGTCAAGACAATGATGATGATAGTCAAGACAGTGATTACATAGTAGATGAGAATAACAATGTGGATGAGGTGGATGTTGACATGAAGGATTTTAACTACAATATTGATGATACTGTGGAGTTTATGGGGTGCAAAGAGAGGGTAGCAGTTGATATTGAAGATGATGACCCTGATGGAGATGATGTTCATGAATTAGATAATGAATATTTTGAAAGTTCATCAGGTAGTGACAGTGAAGGTTGTAGATTAAGGAAAAAGAAGTTGAAACAATTAAGGAAACAAGCACATATGTTTTCAAGGCAACAAAAGACTGTAACGTGACAAATGTGGGAGCAAAGGTCACAACCAAAGAAGCTGCACTGGACCAAGAGTGCCAAAGTCAAATAAGAGGAAATCTGCAAGCAAAGGGGTGGATTTAGATGGTGATAATCCTACAGTCAAAAGATCATGCAGTCAACCTGCAAGCAATGCAACACAACAAGATAAAGGGAAAGCTGTGACAACAGAAGATGGTGCAAAACAGAAGAAAGCGCCAAGGAAGAAAAAGATTGTGTTAGGTTGAAGTTTGTGTGTTTTTAAGACTAATTCAGTTAAGTCATGTCAGTTAAGTTATTTTGAATGTTTTTAGGTCTGTTAATTAACTTATGCACAATATCAGTTAAGTTGTTTTTAATGTTATGGCATTCTATGCCTTCAAACTTGATTGATTAATGGTATGTTATTTCCTTTTGACTTGAATTTCTATCCCAATATTGGTTTTGTTTGGTTAATGGTGATTATGTTTAGTATGGGTCAAAACAGATGGTATTTTGAGACAGATGGTAATTGGTTTGGTGAATGGGTAGCTGGATTTGTGAATTGGTAATTGGTGAATTGGTATTTTGAGACAGATGGTAAGTGGTGAATTGGTCATTGTATATTGGTAACTGGTAATTTTTTTCCTTTTGACTTTACTTTCTTTAACTTTATTAGTTTTGGTAATTGGTGAATGTCTCATGGGTCAAAACAGATTCTAATGGGTCTAAACAAACACAAAACAGATGGTCCCAAATTAACTTGCTTTCATTACCAAATTTGCTTTCAATACATAGAACATACATCTTGTTCCCGAAATACATTTAACATTAAACCCCCAAAATACATCTAGCATTAAACCTCCAACATACATACTTACCTAAACATCTAACTAAGTCAATATGTTGTACATTACAGATACAAAAACCAAAACCCATGACACAATAAGATATTTCTTGAATCTTGATCTTTCTTGCTCAAAATCTTGTACCATTGCTTGATGATTGTTCAGGGACGTTAATAACCCAGGAATAATTGCCACAGAACGTTGACACATTTTGGGGTCTAACCAATCAATAAACCTGTTACAATCCTGTGAAAGAAAATAAAACAACAACTAATTATTTGATTTGAAGATCAACACAATATTTTGTTCAATTACATAGTAAAACCATAAATACATACCATTTGGGGACAACCATAAAACCTTCGACCTGGGTTTCGATTAGTCCATGATGTTTTGATAACTGCAACTGAATGACAACGAGGACATCTGGGCATTTTCTTGATTTGATTTGTGAATAGCTCTAGATTTGAAAATGGTGGTGGAACAATAACTTAGAGAGACGTTAGGTGGGAGGGTTGGTGGGTGGGGAGTAATAAAGATGGGGGGAAGCAGCTAGGGTTAAAGATATAGGCGGGAAAAAAATGTAATGCGAAGTGACGAAATTTGCCCTTTAAAATCCATACTTAACGAGCGTTAGTGTATGTAAGTGAGGCCAGTTGGATGGAGGGACTAATGGTGCATAACGTTTCTGACTTAAGGCTGAGTGGTGCAATTTTTTTGGTCAAAGGACCACTGGCTGCGGTCAACGCAAACCACAAGGACCAACGGTGTAATTTACTCTAAATATAAAATTAATATTTAATGAACACTTAATGAACTTTAAACATTTTATAATTAATATCACTTACCTCTTTTATAATGATTAAAAATATATAATTATGGAATATATGAGTTCATTAATTGTTATTTTTATAAATTTGAAATGCTTACACACAACTCTATGGGTTGTGTTTAACAAAACCCAACTTATTAAGCGACATAAAATATCTATGAAAAATGATGTGTAACCTTTTGAAGATACATTTTCTTTTAGTGATCGATAAGCGTAACATGGCAAAGATAATTAGTTGAATGTTTAAAGAAATATACCATTTTATTCTTATATTATAGTACTGTTTTACATGTTTGTAACTAACATGATATTAGCAAACTCGATCAACTTACATATCTGTAAAAAGGAAACTACAGTACCTTTAATTTCTAGCTCTCTCAGTTATGTAAAATTATATAAAAATAAAATAAAAAATCTATAAAATGAAGGAAAACATTATGAGTAAAACTTCTAATATATATATAATGATAATTATTGTATAAAGATGAGAATAAAAAAAGTTCCCTTATTCAACCCTCACAAAGAATGAAAAAATCTACCTTAACCCAAATTCGCTAAGAAGAACCCAAAAAAGTGTGTATCAAATCAAAAACCACGAAAAAAAGAAAAGAAAAACTAAACCCTCTTAAATATTGTTAATTAATTGCCTTGACAACTTGAGCTGTTGACTTTATTGTTGCCATTGGTATTATTGTTGCTAGTAGGTGTACTGCCATTGTTGTTGCTGGTGGTGGCATTGACATTTCCATTATTAGCATTAGTACCACCACCTCCGAAAACCGACGAAATAGCCGCGGCTAGAGCTGCTGAGAAATTCGGATCAGAAGTGAGTGCAGTCACGGTATCAGCCAAAGCAGCCGGTGAGGCCCCTTGGTTATGCAAAGGGGAAAGCCCGAGTTGTGAGCTTCCCCCGGCCTCCATATCTTGAGACATTTGAAGCCCTGAAAATTTAGACTGATTGTATAATGCCTGCCCGAATATTTGAGGCAGTAGGGCCACGTTTTGCCCAGTAAAATTCTGGTGTTGGAATGAAGGAAAAGATGGCTGGAACTGGCCTCCGCCCCGTTGCAACTGTTGTAACGGGTTTGGAGATTGCGTCAGGTCCAATGAAACAGTTGGAAATGGGGCGGAGGCGGATATTGTTGCCATACTTGATGAACAAGAAAGGAAAGTTCTCGCTAAAAAGTTAGAATTAATCAAACCATCCGAGCTCGGCATAGACCCTGATAATAGCATCCTCGCGGCAGATGAGGTAGTGGACGCCATCGCCATGGCTGCTGGCGGTAACGGGTGATTATGAGTGCCTTCGTATGTAGTAATCAATATGGTTCTATCTTCAGCACATCTTTGCACCTATACATAATAATCATTTGGTTACCATTTATCACCAAATCATTATAAAAAAGTTAATAAATCACCATAATGAACCGAAAGTGGTTCATATCGTCTGAGTAATCGTACTTGTTTCCTAACGGGACAGCCCGCAGCCATAGTGCAACGATAATAAGCTCGTGGACATGGATTTCCTTTCGCCATTTTTTGTCCATATTTTCTCCATTGACATCCATCTGCAATCTAAAATATAACGAAATTAAAAAATCTAATCATAGATTCATGTGCAAGTTATTTGCAATGAATAAAACAGTACCATAGGAGCTTCAGATCGAGCCCGAACAGAAACCCTAGCCTTTCGAATAGTTGCTTCGGTAGCTTGATCAATACTAGTAGTACTAGTATTATTATTAGTATTAGTCTTGGAAGCACTCAACCTCGGGACCTTATTCGATCCAACTTTAACTCCTTGAGACCCTTGTTCCGGACTTTCGTCTCCTTGAGCAATCATTTTATTATTATGAATTGGTGGTGATCTTGAATTTTCATCATGCTCCGACGATGATTGAGAATTTTCATCCGTCTCAATCGCCGTCGGAGCAGAAAAACCTAGATCCATTAAAGGTACCATCACATGTTCACCCCCTCCACCGCCGTCATGAATTGTTTTACGATCATCGGTTACCGATCCACTTCTTTCTTTTTCTTGCATAATTGTAACAAGATGTGATTGAAGCATATTATAATCCACGGTTACTTGATTCAATACTTCTTTTAGTTTCTTATTCTCCATGTTCATTCTCTCTAGTTCGGCTTGAACAAGTGCTAACTACAAATCAAATAACACATATTATAACATTTAACAAGTATATATGAAATATGGTAAACAAATATTACGAATTATTAAAACCTCGGTTTTAGCTCGTTTATCTTCCGAATTCGGAGATAATCCATCTTCAACTATCGACTGATCACTACTTGTGTTCCCAGTTACAAGATGTAATCCAGTCTGTAAAAACAAAAAACCAAAACTAAGAAAACTAGCTAGGACAAAAGGAATACATAACAAATAGTTGCGTGTGTGAGTTTGCCTTTTAAAAAAACACATAATTCTATGGAAGTACACATACGTTGACATTAGACTCAAGTTCCATAACATGATCATCAGATGGATCATTCAACCTCGTACAATCTTCTTCATGTTTCTTATTAGCAAAGAAATCCATTTCGTTTAAGGTACGATGATCATGGTTGTTGGAGTTAAGGGTGAGTGGAAAATGGATGGTGGTAGAAGGTGGTGAGGAAGAGGTGTTGGTGTTGGTGTCCATGATAGTCCACGTGGCGGTGGTGTGACGGTGGTGGTCTGAAAAAGAGTTGGGTGGTGGTGTGTGTATTATATTTGTGGGATCTGAATCAAAGGAGAGTCCACTAGCCATTTATGAAGATAGAGAGAGAGAGAAATGTTAAGTCATAGATGAGGCAGTGGGACTCGGCAACAAAATGGGGAAGTTGAGACTCAAGACTTAATAGTTAATACTTAATACTACTAAAATATATTACTATAAGAAAAAACTTTTAATAATATGTTTGTTCAAATATTGCTAAACATGTTTTACATTGATATAAAAATATTGCTAAACATTTTTAAAACAAACCATGATTATATTTGTTGTAAAAATGTTTTGAAAGTTAATATAAGTTCACCTTTTCACAAAAAAAAAGAAGCTAGTTTAGTGAACTTTTTTATAAGCATTGTAAACAATTAATATATTTTCGCTCTGATTTTTAGTTGAAACTCAAAAGTGTGTGTTAATCCGTTTCTTTCAGGCTCTGAGAGTGCAAGACAAAATGAGTTTCAGCATATTGAATGGGTATTCATATATTTGAAATATACTTAATACTAATTACATCACCATATGATATTTGGTGAAACGGGGTGTTATTGATATGATGATTTGCTTAATCTTTTTTTTCTTTTGATTATACGATACTGTTTAAGGGCCTGTTTGGTAGGGGCTTTTTCAGGGAGCTGTTAGCTTTTTGTTACAAAATAATCTCATCTAAACTAAGTAGCTTTGTTTGGATACATTAACTTCAAGCTTTTATTTCAAACAAATAGCTCCTAAATGAAAAGCTGATTCATGAAGCTTTTTAAACATTTTGGAGTTGCTAAAACTTTAAATTACTGATATACCCTCCAAAAATTTGTTTACGATTATAGATATGTCATTTTATGTCATTTTACATCTTATAATTACATTTAACAGCTAACTTATCAAGCACTTTTATTAAAAAAAAAAAATACAGTTTGTAGCTCATGTTAACTCGTTGAAAGTTTGAGTACACCACGACATACATTAAAACCAAACCGATTCTAAGTTGACCGATATTGTTTTGGTACCAAATTAGAAATTTGTTCAAATTTGTGTACTTGTATGGTACTAGTAGATAAAATCTAACACATCTAAAACATATGTGTTAACTAAAAAAGATATTCAATTGATAACTTACCAATATGTTAGTACCTTAGTCTCAAAATAAGTGTGCAATTTAACTTTTCAGAGTCAAACTGGTTCAACTTTGACCTCATCTATTTTTGCGGGTGTTATATAGTACTTGATGCAAAATATATGAATAGATTGGGTTTTAAGTGTATTTTTTATTAGTATAATTTTCATCAAATATTATATAAAAAAAAAATATACAAAAAAGAGAAGAAAATAAATAAAAAATTAAGTCAAAGTTGAACCAATTTACTCAAAGTCAAACTGGACACTTATTTTGGAACGGAGGGGGTATTTCTTAACATTGTTTTTCTTATATGGAATGTTTTGTAGAGAAACTAGTGGGATTTGATTTTGTTTTTCTCTTATTCGAGAAACTTTGTTTTTATTTAAGTCATTAATAGACCAAGAAAATTGAATAAAATACTAAAAGATTATTTGAAAATGTAAGGAAATTATGGAGAAAGAAAAGGGCTCTAAGATGAAAATTGACCACACAACTTGGATGTAATCGTTTTATTTAACGCATCAGCCAATAGGACCGGAAGATTGTTGCGATTTATTTGATTTAATTTAATAATATGTAGGAGACAAAAGAATTATTGTCTGTTTTTACTAGCAATAATTGTTACAAGACGACCTTCACGTTGTTTTCATGATTTTATAGGTTTGATAATTGTTACATAGTGATTATTCACCTATTTGTCATTGCATGAACCTAGAACAGCTGAAAAGCGTGCTTATTTTGGACATTAGAATATATGTTAAATTGCTCATTTAATTTCTAATATAAATTTTTTTTTCCATTTTTCTAAAATGTATAAATACTATTTATCATATTGGCATTTCTATTATTAGCTATTAAAGTTTATGTTATTTTTTACTTATTCCAAGAAAATAAAATTTATTTGCATGAATTCAATCCACAAGATTTTGATACTTCCTATTAATAGAATTTTACTTTCCAATCAAAAATTAATTATTGTCTCATAAGAAAAGTAAATAATGAAATTTAATGCTTTATGAAATAAGGGACCCAAAAGAGTTACCGAAAATGACATTGATTGCGTCTGAAATTTGTCAAAGTTGAGATTGACCCGTTCCAGAAAAATTCACCGCCCCAAACGGTCCGGCACTTGCCCGTGATGCATAATAATCTTTATACTTCTTTGTATTGTTTTAGACCTAGTAAAACCAACTACATATATAGAGAAACTTATTAGTTTTTTAAAAACTTGCAAAACGTGAACTAATAAATTACTAATATACAATTACTTGAAAAATGTAATAATATCTATCATTAACTTAATAGTTTAAACATTTTTTTTAATTTATAAATTTCATTTTTTCTCAGTTCAAACCTATAAACTTTTTTTTTCCCTCGTAATGGCTACAATTAAACCTTTAAGAACTGCATTAAAGGTTGTACTTGAAACCGAAAGTTCATAAGTATAACTATTTGACATTACACACTGCTGTTATACGCGAATACTTGTATAGTACATTAAAGATGTGTACAGTATAAGTTTAAACTCTTCCTCCTTTAAAAAACTTAAAAAAGAAAAGGTTTTGTTAGATAACAAGGCTTGATTATGATTTTTCATAGAGTAGTCTTCAAAATAGTACTTGCATGCAAAAAATAGAACTTGACATGTTTAATAAAAAGGGTAAAAGTTTAACATATTTGTTTTAGGATGGCTAGTTTACAGTTTCATTTAACATCGTACTAATAATGCCTACGCCACAAAGTGTAAAGGTAAAAAGTGTACTTGTGACTAAAATTTTTGAAGGGGTCATGACCCCTCCTGTCCTCACTAAGTTCTGTCCCTTCTTACATGCTTAAAGTAGTTTAATAGCTTGGTGTTTTGAGATACAAAGACACTCACATATCTGTTGTATAAGTTTGGGCATATTAGAGAGCTAGGTGGAGTGTCCGAATAACATTATTTGTGTGGCATCTCATCATGTTATCAATAACATCATATCTAGCAATAACACCCAATAACTGTTATTGTGTATGTGAGTCTCATAACACACCACCAAATATACCTCACTCACTCACAGAAAAAAATGAATAACGCTCATCGGCGAATGGACGAATGGCGTGTGAACGACGCCAGAGAAGGTGCACTATGGCGGCGCCGTTAGAACAAAAAATTGCCAATGGCGTGCCAAACAACTCGTCACCGTGCTCTCTCAATAAGTTTTTTTGCCTTTGCAAGACAATTTAAAAAGTAATAATAATAATAAAAAAAAAATACTTCCACGATTATTATTCGAAATGGAAACTTTAAGCCAATTAGCATGCATGTATGATTTTCGGCCTATTAATATTTTCAGATAAGATGGCCAAACCTTTTAACTTACAAATTAGCCAAACCAATTAGCCAATTAGCCAAACCAGTCAAACTTACAAAATATGTTAAACGTTACACCTTTTAACTTTTTTTTTTATTTATTTATTTATTTATTTTTTATTATTTTATTTAGAAAGCCTGGGTTAGTACAAATATAGTTAGTGTAGTTAATGAGAGTCCACTCTCATACTCCTACAGGAGGAAACCACCACGGGGAGACTCGAACTCGAGACATCTCGCATGATGAAGAGCCTCCTGACCAACTCTGCTAGGCAGACTTTGGCTACACCTTTTAACTTTAGTTTGGCTAAGCCGTTTCGAAGCCAAGTTTATCAAGTTAATAAGGCATACTCCTATTATTATCTATAAAATTTTGTGTGTAATCTTTGACTTAAGTGTGCATGGGATCGATTTGAATTCTCTGTTCAAATTTAATATTGAGAATGGCCAAAATACTCGCTTTTGGCAAGACAAATGGGTTGGAAACTCACACCTTTGTCTCGTTTACCCAAGGCTATTTCAGCTAGAGACAAACCCATCATGTAAGGTATGTGACCGATCTCCCTTCCAAATATACACTAACAGTGCCACTGGTGTGTTGCCTTCTCAACATCTTACTAATGCAGCTAAGGGGCCTGATTTGCTGCCTTTCCCACCATCTTTTGGGCCTGCTCCTTTAAGTGTTAGTGGTTCTACACCTACTGCTCCAGTCGGATCTGATTTGGATGCCCATGGGCTTGCTATACCTCCCGGACTTTGATTTCATTGGGCCTGGTTGAGGTAGATGAGATCAGATAATGATCGTAACTGTAACACCCCAACCCGACAAGGGTCAAAATGTAACATTATGGTATCAATCAGAACATAATAAACGCAAGCAGAAGACTTAAATAAATAAATACAAGTCATGAAACAAAATGACTTTCAAAGAAATACAAATCAAATCCAACTCTAAAATGAAATAAATAACCAAGACATAAGTCATAAGCTAATTTCAAAAGATAAGGAAACTAAGGTTGGGTTGGTCCTCTAAAAGCTCCTACTCTCATCACTCAAATCCCAGCATCCCACTTGAATACCTGCCACAGAGGAAAGAAAAATGCGGCTGAGCTTAAAAAGCCCAGTGAACGAATATAAACGAATAATTAACTGAATAAAAATAGTATATGAAATGAAATCAAAAAGAATCTGCCGAACAGGATATCATAGGTCATGAGAATCAAATGAATAATAAATTAAGTGAAATGTAATGAAGGCAACGATTCATAAGCAATTATCCACGAGCTCACAAAGCAGCCACCTGCTTAATCACACAATAATATATCATAACATAACAAATGGAGACATGACCTCCCAAAAGTGACATGGGGTGTATGGCATACACCACCATTCACTACAAAGCCATAACATAATCATATCACAAAACAAACCTAGGTTGCATCCATACGCTCCCTGCAAAACAAAGTTATGTACACCACCATACACCTGTACTCAGACAAATATATTGGCGTACCAAAATGGCAATAAGCGCGCGAGCTCAATAATAATATACATATCACAAGGGAACACCGTGGGCCAATCACACCGTCACAGATAGTGTCATGCCATTGTTGCCTCAATGACATGGCCATGGTACCTCCATGACTAGTTAGCTCGGGTAATAGAATAAACAAGATATCACATTATAACGAATTAATCATAGTATATTTAAACAAAAGAATATTAACTGAAATGAATGCCATATTAAATGACATAGAACTAAATATCACATCATAAGAAATCGTATCAGACGGAAATCACCAACGAATATCATAATGAATGAAATAAATCCAAGTATCGAAGAGTTAATGCAAAACCCTTACTGAGAAATGGTAGAATATCCGTACCTTAGCAAGCAATGAAATAGAAACGAAAGAAAATGAACACGGGGATGGGAATCACTCCTTCTTTAGAGAATCTACATGAATTATGGATCAGTTCATTTATTATCTTTATTTAGGGTTTCCTTCCATTTTTAGTATCATTCCATTTTTAGTAACTTTCCTGTTTTAGTAACTTTTCGATTTTAGAAACCTTCCGATTTTAGTAACTTACCACTTTTAGTAATTTCCCTTTAATTGGTCGAACTAAGGTTTCAAAATGATAATCAGTTAAGTCTAGGGTTTAAATGCACTTAAAACCAACAAAGTCAGGGTTTAAGTATAGTAATTAGCTAATTAGGGTTTACATCGTATTTAATTTACATTGATGACCAATTTAAGCAAGATCAATTAAATATAGGGTTAGGTTGAAAGCAGGTTAACGCATGTTTAAGAGTATCCGAATTAATGTTACAATGTTATTAAGGTCAAAACACATTCAATGGGTTTTAGGTTATACTAAATTCTTAACTTGAAAGATAGTTCAGATTTTACCTCATTCTGGTCATGATATTTATGAATTTTAAACCATACTTAATTGTCTACTGGGAAGCTAATATTTTTATCACAGATACCTATAAATGTTGAGCACTTACTATAATTTTCTTAGATTTTATTTTCAAGTGATAGTACCCTTTCAAAAATCATTTTCCCAAACCTGCCCAGAAAGATAACTGCACAGACACCCAGAAAGTTTGCATTTGGCTACCCCATGAGAACCGTTCAGAAAATTCTATAAAATTTCAGTAAGTCCCATACATCCTAAATATTTTACCCCTGTAAAAGTAGACATCCTAATTCCTCACCGTTTGGAAATTAAATTTGAAAAACACCAGATGAATTTCCAGACTCCTAAACTCATGATCGACATCTAAGGTTCTAAAAATCAAAAAGTCATCTTCCCTTCCTTTAAAAATTATGAAATTTTATATGCAGATAGTACACAACCTAAAATTAGTTTTAGACTTAAAAATATTGAAAAAACACGTTGTCATCATCAATATATGACCCTCTAAACCCGACCTAAATTTCTGAACAGCATGCAGTTGAGACAGAAAACAAATCCTTAACCCCGTATAAACCCTAATCGAGCATTAATTAATTCTAAGGTTTCTTTTCCAGGTTTTAACACATATTAAATGCATCTTTAATGATCTTATTAGGGCTTCATAAGTTGTATCTTAGGGCTGTAAAAAGAATGACACAAACAGTCCACATATAAGGCACATAAAGTTATGATTTCATGTGTGATAAATTCTCTTTATACATATGCTTATATATTAATGACACAACAAACGAATCAAAAAGATTATAATGAGTACCTTATGGCAGTTTTAACGAGGCAATGAAGATAAAACAAGGACTCACGAATTAGTACACCAACATACCCAAGATTATCCCGATTCAATAAGCTTCAAAGCTTCCTTTTCCCACGATCTTCAAGGGCTGAACGAAAGAGAAGAAAGAGGCTGCTAGGTTTTTTTTTTTTTTTTTTTTTTTTTTTTTTTTTGAGAGGATCGGTATTGAGGGGGGGGGGGGAGATATATGGACCGAATGTTGTGAATAAAAGGGAGGAGGGGCGTATATTTTGTAGAGGGAAATCCGAGATTTGTGCTAAAAAGATGGAAAACCAAATCTTCCATTTAATGTTGAAAATCAATTTGTTTTTATCTCTTGTTGACTTAGGCGTGTGACATAAAACAAAAGGAATGGATGTGTATAATTTAAGAAGTAAAATTAGAATAGGATTTATACTTTGTATTATTATTTCAATATCATATAATATATAGTCTTAGTGTTTTAATTATCTAATTAGACTTTAGGTTATAATTAATAGTGTGTTTAATTTACATATATCATTTGGTTCAATGTCATTTCTTATTAATCATAATATAACTTAGGTTAAAAAATTGAAATTAGAAGAAAAAAACTGTGATGTCAAAATTTTGAGTTTTACAACTTTTCCCTTTTAAAAGGAAAATTTCTTTCTCGAAATTGAAGTAGAAATATCAAACGGTAACGTACCAGATTACGAAAGGAATGAAAACGATTTCAACAAATGGAAAGGTTGTTTCTCATGACCTGATCTTGAAGATCCAAAACGGCCTCAGGCTCACCAACAAATGACAAATCTTCTCGGATACGAAACATATATGTAACGGATGATAGTGTAACCTCTCAGGAAAGATACATAAAACACAATATGAAGATGACATAAATACGGAGGAAATGTCAAATGATAAAATCTTCAACGATTAATTAAAGCTGAGATATCGGACGAACAAATGAAAATGTGGTGAATAACTCCTATACTCGGTGATTAAGAACCACAAGATTTCTCATAGGAATAGAAATGGGTAAGGCATAATCTGATAGTGTAGGGGAAACCTTAAGGTGTTTAGCAAAAGCAGAGAAATCACAAAAATCTCAAACCATTCTAAACTTAATTGGTTACTAAACTTACGTTGTGTATCCTAACAGATTTTCTAAATTTCCGGAAAGAATGATCTTAACAAGGGCTCAAATAAAGGCAAGGATATGAATCAAAGTGATGCGAAGGAATGATACTTAAATAAATGTCTTATAGTTTACCCAATCCTCACCGGTCATAACTTAAGTTTCACAGGCGAAACCTAAAGCAAATTTCTCAAGGGTCAATTTATAAGCTCCTATAGTGCAATCCTAAGGGCCACATCTTCACAGGTCATAACTTAAAGTACTACAGGTAGAAGCCTAAGCTCTGATACTATAATTCTAACACCTTAACCCGACAAGGGTCAAAATGTCACATTATGGTGTCAATCAGAACATAATAAACTCAAGCGAAAGACTTAAATAAATAAATACAAGTCATGAAACAAAATGACTTTCAAAGAAATACAAATCAAATCCAACTCTAAAATGAAATAAATAACCAAGACATAAGTCATAAACTAATTTCAAAAGATAGGGAAACTAAGGTTGGGTTGGTCCTCTAAAAGCTCCTACTCTCATCACTCAAATCCCAGCATCCCGCTTGAATACCTGCCGCAGAGGAAAGAAAAATGCGGCTGAGCTTAAAAAGCTCAGTGAACGGATATAAACGAATAATGAACTGAATATAAATAGTATATGAAATGAAATCAAAAAGAATCTGCCGAACAGGATATCATAGGTCATGAGAATCAAATGAATAATAAATTAAGTGAAAGGTAATGAAGGCAACGATTCATAATAAACTATCCACGAGCTCACAAAGCAGCCACCTGCTTAATCACACAATAATATATCATAACATAACAAATGGAGACATGACCTCCCAAAAGTGACATGGGGTGTATGGCACACATCAGCATTCACTACAAAGCCATAACATAATCATATCACAAAACAAACCTAGGATGCATCCATACGCTCCCTACAAAACAAAGTTATGTACACCACCATACACCTGTACTCAGACAAATATATTGGCGTACCAAAATGGCAATAAGCGCGCGAGCTCAATAATAATATACATATCACAAGGGAACGCCGTGGGCCAATCACACCGTCACAGATATTGTCATGCCATTGGTGCCTCAATGACATGGTCATGGTACCAACATGACTAGTTAGTTTGGGTAATAGAATAAACAAGATATCACATCATAACGAATTAATCATAGTATATTTAAACAAAAGAATATTAACTGACATGAATGCCATATTAAATGACATAGGACTAAATATCACATCATAAGTAATCATATCAGACAGAAATCACCAACGAATATCATAACGAATGAAATAAAGCCAATTATCGAAGAGTTAATGCGAAACCCTTACTGAGAAAGAGTAGAATATCCGTACCTTAGCAAGCAATGAAATGGAAACGAAAGGAAATGAACACGGAGACAGGAATCACTCCTTCTTCAGAGAATCTACATGAATTATGGATCAGTTCATTTATTATCTTTATTTAGGGTTTCCTTCCGTTTTTAGTATCATTCCATTTTTTGTAACTTTCCGGTTTTAGTAACTTTCCGATTTTAGAAACCTTCCGATTTTAGTAACTTACCACTTTTAGTAATTTCCCGTTAATTGGCCAAACTAGGGTTTCAAAATGATAATCAGTTAAGTCTAGGGTTTAAATGCACTTAAAACCAACAAAGTTAGGGTTTAAGTATAGTAATTAGCTAATTAGGGTTTACATCATATTTAATTTACATTGATGACCAATTTAAGCAAGATCAATTAAATATAGGGTTAGGTTGAAAGTAGGTTAACGCATGTTTAAGAGTATCCGAATTAATGTTACAATGTTATTAAGGTCAAAACACATTCAATGGGTTTTAGGTTATACTAAATTCTTAACTTGAAAGATAGTTCAGATTTTACCTCATTCTGGTCCTGATATTTATGAATTTTAAACCATACTTAAGTGTCTACTGGGAAGCTAAGATTTTTATCACAGATACCTATAAATGTTGAGCACTTACTGTAATTTTCTTAGATTTTATTTCCAAGTGATAGTACCCTTTCAAAAATCGTTTTCCCAAACCTGCCCAGAAAGTTTGCATTCGGCTACCCTATGAGAACCCTTTATAAAATTCTATAAAAAATTCAGTAAGTCCCTTACATCCTAAATATTTTACCTGTAAAAGTAGACCTCCTAATTCCTCACCGTTTGGAAATTAAAATTCAAAAACACCAGATGAATTTCCAGACTCCTAAACTCAGGATTGACATCTAAGGTTCTAAAAATCAAAAAGTCATCTTCCCGACCTCCAAAAATTATGAAATTTTATATACAGATAGTACATAAGCTGAACTTAGTTTTAGGCCCAAACATTTTGCAAAAACACGTTGTCGTCATCAATTTATGACCTTCTAAACCCGACCTAAATTTCTGAACAACATGTTGTTGGGACAGAAAACAAATCCTTAACCCCGTATAAACCCTAATCGAGCATTAATTAATTCCCGGGTTTCTTTTCCAGGTTTTAACACATATTAAATGCATCTTTAATGATCTTATTAAGGCTTCATAAGTTGTATCTTAGGGCTGTAAAAAGAATGACACAAACAGTCCACATATAAGGCACATAAAGTTATGATTTCATGTGTGATAAATTCTCTTTATACATATGCTTATATATTAATGACACAACAAACGAATCAAAAAGAATATAATGAGTACCTTATGGCAGTTTTAACGAGGCAATGAAGACAAAACAAGGACACACGAATTAGTACACCAATATACCCAAGATTATCCCGATTCAACAAGCTTCAAAGCTTCCTTTTCCCACGATCTTCAAGGGCTGAACGAAGGAGAATACAGAGGTTGGGAATTATGATTTGATTATTACAAAACAAGAAGGACTGAAGATGACAGATGTTAGGAATCTGGGAAATACTTAGTGTCTCATTGCTGCCGATCTCATTGCTGCCGATAGTGGAGTTGGTTCCTGCCGATAGCTTTGGTTCCTGCTCAAGCTCATTGCTGCCGACAGTGATATCTTGTTCCTGCTGTTAGTGATATTACTGCGGGTATTAGTTATTGTTATCCCGTAAGTTTAGAGTGTTTGTTAGATTTATTTTTAGAAGAGATTGATGTTTATCTCTTTACATGTTTTATTAATAACAGGCTGTATTAGGTATTAGGGTTTCTTATCTATATAAGAAACATACAGCCATTCATATTGTAAGACTGAAAATAAGAAAAACATTCTTCAATATCACAATTCTTAGTTCATAGTTTGATCCATAGAGGATCATTGTCGTTTAGAGTTTTCTTCTTTATTATACTTGCTGTTTAGTTTCCGCATAAACGCTTGTGTAGCATACAGAGGTTCTTGTTTATACCAAGCTCAATCAAGCTCGAAGTACTCGATCCTACAGAGAAGAAAGAGGCTGCTAGGGGTTTTTTTTTTTTTTTTTTTTTTTTTTTTTTTTTTGAGAGGATCGGTATTGAGGGGGGGGGGGATATATGGACCGAATGTTGTGAATAAAAGGGAGGAGGGACGTATATTTTGTAGAGGGAAATCCGAGATTTGTGCTAAAAAGATGGAAAGCCAAATCTTCCATTTAATGTTGAAAATCAATTTGTTTTTATCTCTTGTTGACTTAGGTGTGTGACATTAAACAAAAGTAATGGATGTGTGTAATTTAAGAAGTAAAATTAGAATAGGATTTATACTTTGTATTATTATTTCAATATCATATAATATATAGTCTTAGTGTTTTAATTGTCTAATTAGACTTTAGGTTATAATTAATAGTGTGTCTAATTTACATATATTATTTGGTTCAATGTCATTTCTTATTAATCATAATGTAACTTAGGTTCAAAATTTGAAATTAGAAGAAAAAAAATGTGATGTCAAAATTTTGGGATTTACAGTAACGATCTCATGGAATTATAAAGTCTCCTCTTAAACCTCCATATCACAAATGAGCAAGACAAATGCGAATGCACTATGGATAACACTAGAACCTTCACGGTAAAAGGTTTGGGAAATCCAATCACCAATTCCTCATAATCTCCTTACCCGAAACCAACTAGTTGGAATACACTTGTACCAATCAAGGTCAATATCGCTTCTTGGAGGATCACAAATCAAAGAATGGAAACCAGAATCAACTTGGATCATAGGGGCATTGACCTTCACTCAGTTCGGTGCCCAATTTGCGATAATGATCTTGAGACGGAAGAGCACATCTTTATTAATTGTTGTGTTGCAAAAACTACATGGAAAGAAGTTCTCAAGTGGTGGAATTTACACAATATACTCATTGACAACCTTAACGATGTGTTTACTCTTGCAAGCCGTGCAAACGTTCCACCAAAAAGATCCATCTTGCTTGATGTCGTTGCTCGATCTACTCTATGGATCCTTTGGTGCTTCCAGAATGATACATTCAACTCCAAAAGACCAAATAATGACCTCATTCTAAATGATGGTAAGCAATACACGTTTACGTGGATCTCAAATAGATATAGGAAGGCGTCATTTGGTTGGTTTGAGTGGCTTTGTAACCCTTATAATGCTCTCTCCGACTCCTTATAATTATTTTCTAGCTCCTTGTTAGTTTTTAATCAAATTGTCGTTCGGAAAAAAAAATGTAATTTTTGACTTGTTCTAATTAAGAAAGATAAATTCATTTAAATTCAATCCCAAAGAGTTTGATACTTCCAATTATAATCTATCATGTATCGTATATATACATTATACTAACTAGACGAGTACCCGTGTTGCCGTGCATAGCAACATGATTTTATAGCGACAGATAGTTATAGTGATATTTTGCTTACACAAAACGTTACACAATACACTTAACCAAAATCTAATTATAACTGTATACCGCTTTAAAATCTCGTTTCTATGAACGCGTACTCACCTAGTATTAATAAACCGTGTTTCAGTTTCATGTATTCTCAAGTCAACTTTTGCATTAATGTATTCTAAACCCTACTTTTATATTAATGTATTTTCAAGTCTACTTTTATATCTTTGTGTGTTTCTTTAAATAAATTTTAAGTTTTCAAAATTACTGAATTTAAAAAAAATAAAATACATTCATTATATGTAGTATAGATATGTTATAAAACCATCTTTTGGATCTTTAGTACGTTTTTGAAGTAACACCTAGTGACCTAAGTGTAGTATTAACCACTTAGATGCTATAATACACATTACACAAGTATAGATAGCTAAACACTATATACCATAGATATTTATGTTGAACAATGGTATGAAACCGTGAAAACAAATGATCTATATTCATGTTATTCAGTAAGGGTGAGTTTTAACTTAAATGTACAGGATATAAACATAATTTTTATGACCGTTTCTGACCATTTTTTGACCACCTCCTGTAGTTTTTTTTTGTTCAACAACGGAGGGTTTGAAGATAATGAATATAAATTAGGTTAAAAAAAGAACAAAAGCCGAGTGTGAGGGGCTAAAATAACAGCTTGACAAATACAAAAGAAAAACAGAAAAAGAGAGATCAACTCTCGTCCTAGTTCTTGCTATGACAGTAGCCACAAGTCAACGAATTTCATGGAGTGGGGCCCAGTGACGACTTTGTGGACCCCTTCTTTTAGGACTTTTGCCACGTAAGATTATTCACCGCCTCTTCTTCTTGTTGATAACTTCGTTGACCCTTTCTATATTTAGACCGGATTCTTTGTTCAAAATTTAAGGGAAATTATTTTATTTTTTTATTTCATTATATCTCACAAAAATGTGCTTTTACATTGATTTGATATATTTTCTTGTTATATACAAAGCTAATTGTATGTGTAGTGATTTGATTGAAGAGGTAAAAAGTTGGTCAAGTTTTTCATGCTTTTTTCGTCAAATGGAGTAGGGGTGGTAATTTTTGACCCGACACGAAATCTAACCTGAAACTGACATAAAAATTAACAGGTTCGGGTTGAGCTAAATAGATTTCGGGTCAAGTTTGGGTTGACATATCTAACCCATTTATTAAACAGGTCAGGTTCGGGTTGAGAATAAAATAAACGGGTAGACACGCCAACCCGTTTAAATTTTTTTTCTTAAATTAAAAATTATTTATATTTAATTATACGGGTTAAATGGGTTAGACGGGTCGACCTGCTAACCCGTTTAACCCGTTTAACTAGTGTAATGTGCTAACTTTTGTATATAAAATGGGGTAAATGGGTCAACCCGAAACCCGTTTAACATATTCAACCCATGTAACCTATTTAACCCGTCAACCTAAGTATATATACGGGTTAAATGGGTCAGGTTCGGGTTACGTGTAACCAGGTTAGGGTTGATGTAGCTGACCCGATGATTTAAATGGGTCAGGTTCGGGTTGGGGTTTTCTGACCTGCCAACCTGATAACCCGAACCCGCCAACCCAAACCCGACCCGAATTGCCACCCCTGCAGTATGGAGTAAGAATATGTGCCATTAGAAAGATTGTTATAAATATTCTTAGAGTGATACATCGTTACTCCTAGAGAAAAATAGATAGAAAGCTCGTCGGCTTAATTGGACTCAACTCGACTCATTCAATAACTTTACATAGTTTAATGCTTGTTTTAAGCTAACAGATTGTTGCTTAAAATAGTTGAAAGTAAAATTTTATTTTCACTTCAGTTATTTATGAAGTTTGATAACTTATGTTTGTTGCCTCTACCGAGTACTAATTACTCGGGGTGACTAGAAACTAATAACTTTGATTATGGCGCTTTATTTTACGTATCTTCAAATTGCTGCATACAAATGGACAATTGTGGACCGTTCGATTATAAAAAAAAAAAAAGAAAAAAAAAAATTAAGAATAAAAAACACGTAGGGACCATTTATGTAACTTCTGCAAACTTACCCCACCTAACCCCACCCGCAAACTGATCACTTTCCAGAATCACAATTCACTATCACTTTCTCTCTCTAAATGAAAACTTCAAAATAAAACAAAAACATAACAAATCATCCAATTTTAACCGTCAAAATCAAAGAAAACACATAAAAATGAACGAATCAAGGCAATCAGAACCAGATACGGGAAAAAAAAACATGGTACGGCGCTTCCGATTCATTATTTTGTTATTTATTAACTATTTGTTGTGATTTTATTCTTATATTTCTGTTTTTGATAATGTTTATGAAGATTTTTTTGCTTTTTTGTTGATTTTAGTTGTTTATTAATATATACAGAAAAATGAATTTGTTTTGGTGTGTTTTTTATTGTGACTGTAACATGATTTTGGTTGTGCTTTTTAGTGTTTACATTTGGTTGAGTTTCTGAGTAGAAAGCTTTGTATACATGGATGCACACAAAGTGTTTGATGAAATGTGTGAGTGAAAAGTATCATACGTATGTATCACCAGTGATATTTGAAGTTGAACTGTATATGTGTATTATCACTAGTGATATTTGTATTATCACTTGCGAAATTTTGTTTATTTGATAGGTTTTTTTGTTTACTTGTTAAGCTTTATTATATGTCATGTATAGTATCACTTTTGATATTTCATTGTTATTTTTTAATAATCATAGTTAAAGTTTTTTTTTGTTAAAAGTTTTGATGATATACTATTTACTGTGTGTTTTATCACCTTTGTTTTATATTATAATTTTGTTGTTTTATGTGCTTTTTGTGGATGATAATTGTGTTTTAGTTACTGATAAGCTGTTTATTATAGTGCAATATTGCTTATTATTTAGGTTGTTAGATTAAATAGCTTAAACAGGTTTATTTTGCTTTAAACACATAGTTATTTAGTGTGATTTTGCTTATTATTTAAGTTGTGATTGGATTTGTCTATTTAATGGATACATTATGCGTATTTCAATAGGTTTTACAACGGGATTTGAAAATATATATGGTTGAATCAGCAAATTGAAGAAGCTATGGTTAAACAAAGCACAACATCTTTATAAACAAACTAAAGAAGCTCAAACACATGTTATATCACATGTGATATCACACGTGATATCACCAATTGATATCACCTGTGATATCACACGTGATTCAACAAATAAAAGAAGCTGACACATCTGTGATGTCACCTGTGATATCAAATTCTCCTCCAAAAAGTTGAATAACACGAGAATGAGATACATGAAAAATTAGCAATAAAAGTGTGGTAGTTAGTAGTTATTGAGGGATTGTTGTGATAATGTGAAAAATGTTGTGATAGTATGAGAAATCACAAGAGACATTGAGCTTGTAACATGCTTCTGTTAGATTTGTAATGCATTTATTTTCTTAATTGATAGAGTGTGTATGTTTCGATAGGTTTAACACCGTATTCGACACCAAATATATATTTATTAGGTCCCGAGCCACATTCCATGGTGCCCGAGTTTGTACTATTTTGGGAATGGTAAATGACTTGTATAATCATTTGTATGTAAACTGACAGTATCACACGTGATATTACTTTTAGCTAACTAAAATATTTTGGTTTACATTAAAATGGACGAAAACGTATGAAAACGGACGAAAATGGGCGAAAACGTAAGAAAACAGACGGAAACGTAACAAAACGGACGAAAACGTATGAAAGCGTAAAAACACATCTGAAAATGGACGAAAATGTATGAAAAATAGACGAAAACAAAAGAAAACGAATAAAAACGGACGAAATCGTATGAAAACGGACGAAAACGTATGAAAATGAACGAAATCGTAAGAAAACAGATTAAAACGTATGAAAATGGGCGAAAACGTAAGAAAACGGACGGAAACATATGAAAACGAAGAAAAAAAACGTGAATGTAAAAAAAAAAAAAAAAAAAAGTGAATTGAAAAAAAAAACGTGAATTGATAAAAAAAAAAACGTGAATTAAAAAAAAAAAAAAAAAAAAAAAAAACTTGAATGAAAATGGAAAAAAAAAAAAAAAAAAAAAAAAAAAAAAACATGGACTTAGGTTTACATATTAAATCTTAGGTTAATACACACCATTAGATCAAAGTAGATGGATGGTGGGGATTTGTCCCTTGGTAAGCAACAAAATAAGAGTAAGCATTTGAACTTTTATTTTAACGAGCATGGAAGCCCGCGCGTTGCAGCTGGTTGTTCATATAGTTGTTTTTTGTTGTACGATGTGTGTTTTACGTTTTGTAGGTTCACAATTATTTCGTGATGTAATTTCTTTTTCTATAACTTTTTTTTCAAAATTTTTTTTATAAGATTTTTTTTTCTTAAAGTGTTTTGAAAATTTTTTTTGAAAATATTTTTTTTTGAAAATATTAAAAATTTATTATTTTAGAAAAATTAATTTTTTTTCGAAATTAATTTTTTTAGAATTTTTTTTTAAAATTAATTATTTTTTTCGAAATTATTTTTTTTAGAAAAATTAATTTTAAAGTTTTTTGAAAATATTTTTCCAAAAACTTTTTTTTTTCAAAATTTTATTTTTTCGAAATTATTTTTTATGTTAATTTTCAAAATTTTATTTTATCGAAATTATTTTTTTCCGAAAAAAAAAACTGTAAAAAAAAATATTTTAATTTTTTTTAAAATAAAGTTTTTTGAAAATATTTTTTTAAAATATTTTTTCAAAATTTTATTTTATCGAAGCAAAAAAAAAAAAAAAAAAAAATTTACTGTAGCTGCACTGTAGCAGCGTTCCTACCTTTTTTTTAATATATTGATAATTACTATCATATATGTACCCCTGTAATTATCAGAATGATCTGTTTATTTCATCCACGAGCTTTTATATGTATATAGTTTATCGAACTTCTATGTTATCCTTTGTATAACTTCTACACAAAAGAATTCACTATGTTTTGTTTTCTGTACAAAGTCGCCAAACTAGTAGTGGTCACAGTCATAAATGTGATTGATCCACATTGTATACATCAATATATGTTTGGGCTATTGCAAGTTTCTCGTGACCCTCTTCAACTTGATAGCTACATGTTAAAGGGTGTGTTTGGCAAAAAGTGCTGGTGCTGGTGCTGGTGCTGGTACTGGTGCTGGTGCTGGTGCTGGTGCTGATGCTGGTGCTGGTGCTGGTGCTGAAAAATATTAAAAATGTAGCCTTTTTTTTTTGTAGTAGTGTTTGGCAAACTAGCTGTAATTGTAGATTAAAATTGTAAAATGACGTAATTGGACATACAAATAATAAACCCAATATGAATAAGAATAGTAAATAAAATTATTGATATAATTCATAAATATGTAGCATTGCATGAAAATCCATGTAAAAATAGAAACAACGTTAAAATGATGTTAAATTATCATCCACGATGCGCATTCCATATTGAAGTAGCAACGTTAAAATTATGTTAAATATGTAGCATTTCATAAATATGTAGCATAGCTTGATTAACCACTTCCTCTTTCAAGCATCTTGTAAAATGTGTTATTCTTAGGCTAAAGTGTACCTGATGCCCAAATAAAATCCTAGCTACGCACACTGAGCTCATATATAGACATAAGTGGTGTAATTTAATGTACATGCTCAAGAAAGTATTAGAAACGAATAAGTTAATTCCTATTGTTTTGTCTCTTACCAATAAAGTTCATAGTCAAGAAAGTTATCATCATAAGAAACAAAACATGATTATTTCAGTGCAGTAGTTATTGGATGTTCATGTGATGACGGTAAAATATAACAATTCATGCAGTTACTCGTGTAAAATTTAATATAATAATTAATTAGGAAGGGTATCTTGGTAAATTTATAAATTATAATCTCCATGATTTTCTGAAAAGTTCCTATGAGTAGCTTTTTTTTTTTGGAGATTATTTTGCTAAAGTTTCAATAATCTTGCGCAGCCAAACGAGGCTACTTTTTAGATGAGAGCTTATTTTTAAAAAAAATAATCTTTAGCTCCCATAATCTCCATAATAAGTTGCTGCCAAACACACCCAAAGTGTTTTAAATTGAATAGGTATGAACCATTACATGTTTATTTTTTGGTTGGACGAAATTTTATCTGACTCATTATTGGTAACAAACCTGGTAAGTGAACTTCGGACTCCAAAGACTGCCTCGCAAGATATATGAAGCTTGATATATACTCCATTAGCCTTCTACAATTTTTGATTATACGGTTGATGCAAGTGGTCTTAAAAGATACTCAATTAGCTGGATTCAAACTTCACACCTCTTATTGCAATTTCTTGTGAACCCTCTAGTTCCTAGCTAGCTAGCAAATTGTCGCTTCCTTTTAGTGTGTGTTGATTTATGGCGTTGGCAACTGGTCAAAAGTGATTTGGATAATGTATAAAACGAGCATATATTATGAATCATACAAATATGCCGTATAATCGAAGTAGTGATGTTCGATTAACGTCCACTCAAAATACGGCATATTATGAATCATACAAAAACCATACACTCAAAACATAACTGTAAATAAACGAAATTGAAATAAGATCATGATATAGGCCCAAATACCACACTAACTGATGCGGGCAATAAGGTAATTTCAGGATTAAGAAAAAGCACAAGACTAGTCAAACGTCCAACTAGATTTGATGTTTAGCTTGTATATTTTGTGTTGAATATTAACTAGAAAAGTAACATAGTTATGTTACTTGTTTTGTATTAAAATTATATATACTTGATATGTGAATGGGAAAAAGGAAGCAAAACTATCTATCACTACTTTTCATCTCATCTCTATGTTCTTTATCCTCCCCCTCTTTCCTTACTTTTATCCTCTTTTCCCCAAATTCTTTTTCTACTAATACACAGGGTGCGTCATTGGTGCTTTCATTGAATCTTCATCATGGTTGATGGTGTCCAAACTAGGGCACGAGCTACTACTGATGAACAAATTTTCAAGTTGAGTGAAGATGTGAAACAATTAGCTACGATTATGCAATCTCAAGCTGAAACTCTAGCTTCTCAAACCGAAACCTTGGCTAATACTTCAACAGCTTATGATTCAATTCAACAATCTCTCAACACCCAGCAAAAGGTTTTAGCTGATATGATGGTGCAATTCGCTAAATTGGAGAAACAACTTTCGTTGCCACTACATGGTAATCCCCTTTTTAAACCACCTTTTACATCTTCAACTACTAGACCTGTTAACTCCTCATTTACATCACTTTTTGTTAGTGATAACCCTAATTCTCAAGCTAAAACACCCAAACTTGAAATACCACTATTTTTTGGTGATCTAGTACTTGAATGGCTCTTTCAAATTGAACGTTTTTTTGAGTATTATCGAACCCCAACTTCGAATAAACTTCAGATTGCATCATTTTATATGGCTGGTGGTGCTCTTCAATGGTTTCATTGGATGTATCAAACACATCAGTTAAGTACGTGAGAAGCTTTTAGTCATGCTTTAGAGGTCCGATTTGGGAAGTCTAGTTTTGTCAATTATGAGGCTGATCTTTTTAAGTTGGAACAAACATCAACGTTCACCTCGTATCTCACTGAATTTGAAATACTTTCGACCCGAACACCAGGACTCACGCCTATGAATCTGCTTAATTGTTTTTAGTGGGGATTGCGTAATGATATTAAGCGAGAGTTGTATCTTTTGCAACCAACTTCTTTATCAGCAGCCATTGGCATGGCTAAATTAGTTGATGATAAATTGGCTGCTCAACGTACTTCTGACTGTACTCATCGATCACTATCTGACTTCCCACCATTTCCTTTACGTGCTCCTCAACAAAATCACTCAACCAACCACTTAAGCACCTAACTCCTGCTGAGATTGCTGATCGGCGTGGTAAAGGGCTTTGTTTTAACTGTGATGAGAAATTTGTTCCAGGTCACAGCTGCAAACCTCCATTATTTCTTTGCCTTCTTTCGGACGTAGAGGCATCCTCTCCTTTCGAGGATTCCCCTGTTTCACTACCAACTGAACCTTCGGTATTATCTGAGACTTTTGAGGCTCCACAAATTTCTCTTCATGCATTTACGGGTCAGTTGGTACCGATGACACTTAAAATCCCGGGCCTCCTCAACAATCACCAGATTACTGTCCTTATTGATTGTGGGTCAACGCATAATTTTATACAATCACGTTTAGTTTCCTTTATGGGTCTAACGGTGCAACCTTTTCCCCATCTATGGGTCACTGTTGGTAATGGAGAATCATTGAATTGTGGAGGATTTTGTGCACAAACTACCTTACTGATGGGCCAAAATGATTTTACAATGGATCTGCTAATTCTTCCTTTATATGGTGCAGATATTGTCCTTGGGGCCCAATGGTTAGCTACACTCGGCCCAACACTATTTGATTATAAAAACCTTTGGATGGAATTTGACTATGGTGGATATCGGGTCAAGCTTGACGGGATAAAAATATGTCTTTAACAGCTATGAGCTATTCACAACTCAAGCGATCAGTTGACACGAATTTCATTGCTTCATATTACGACATTTCAGTTCTTGACGATCCGAACCCAGCTAAGCAATTTGCCTCTTCTCATGCAAGTTTAAATCTTACAATAGATATTCATACACTTTTAGTTTCATTTGAAGATGTTTTTTTGATTCCACGTGGCTTACCTCCATCAAGCGAACTAGATCATCATATACCTCTTATTCCTGATTGTGCACCGGTTAATGTTCGACCATACCGATACCACACTTTCAGAAATCCGAGATTGAGAGGTTGACTGCCGAAATGTTGGATCAAGGTATCATTCAGCCGAGTCATAGCCCGTTTTCTTCTCCGGTCTTGCTTGTAAAAAAGAAAGATGGCACATGGCGGTTTTGTGTTGACTATCGAGCTTTAAATGCGGTCACTGTTAAAGATTGATTTCCAATTCCAACTGTTGATGAACTCTTAGATTAGTTACATGGGGCTACAGTATTTTCCAAGCTTGATTTACAGTCGGGATACCATCAGGTTCTCATTTCTCGTGAAGACATTGTAAAGACCGCTTTTCGGACACATGATGGACATTATGAGTTTGTGGTGATGCCATTTGGCCTCACGAATGCCCCTTCTATTTTTCAAGCTCTAATGACCTCGATCTTTTGACCATTCTTACGAAAGTATGTTCTAGTTTTCTTTGACGATATTCTCATCTATAGTAGTGACTGGCAAACACACCTCCACCATTTGCACTCAGTTCTGGATTTACCATGACAACATACTCTTCATGCTAAATTAGGTAAGTGTGATTTTGGTACAACCACCTTGACATATCTTGGCTACATAGTTTCATCTCAAGGAGTAGCTGTTGACCCGGACAAAATTTCATCCATTCGAAATTGGGCTTTGCCTCAAAACTTAAAACAACTTCGAGGTTTCTTGGGCCTTGCAGGTTATTATAGTCGGTTTGTGGCTCGTTTTGTAGCAATAAGTGCACCTCTTAATGCCATGCTTCAGAAATTTCTTTTGTTTGGACTCCAGATGCCCAACAAGCTTTTCATAGGCTAAAAGAAGCTCTCATAAATACCCATGTCTTGGCTCTACCAGATTTTAACAAACCATTTATCATTCAATTTGATGCGTCCGGGATTGGTGTGGGTGCTGTTTTATTACAAGATGGTTACCCAATTGCCTATTTCATCAAGCCGTTATCACCTAAACTCCATCTATCTTTGGCATATGATCGTGAAATGTTTGCCATAACTGAGGCTGTACAAAAGTGGCGTCAGTACCTGTTGGGGCATCCTTTCTCTGTCCAAACTGATCATCAGAGCTTGCGTGCTATGATGAACCAGGTTCTTCAAACTCCTTCTCAACAATGATGGTTAGCAAAACTCCTTGGATATGATTTTAGCATTACTTATAAGCCGGGAAGAGACAATATAGCTGCTGATGCATTGTCACGCTTACCATCTAGTGCGTGTACTCATCAAATGATATCTATGAACTCCATCTCTACACCGATGGTAGCTTTACTGGATGCTTTATGGTTGTTTTTAAAGACCCACGAGGGTTCTTCTCACCTAGTTGAATCTATCCTTGCAACACCTACTGATTTCCCTCTTTATCGGATTTCCAATGGATTGGTGTTATATAAAGATCGCATCGTTATTCCGTTGGAATCTGCATTTCATCCATTAATATTGGCTGAGTATCATAATTCCCCTGTTGGAGGTCATGCGGGAATGCAAAGAACTCTAGCCCGATTCTCTTCAACGTTTTATTGGCCAAAGATAAGTAAAATGGTACAAGAGTATGTGGCACAGTGTACCATATGCCAGGCTACTAAACCTTTCACTACAGCCAAGCAAGGGCTCTTACAACCCTTACCTATTCCAGGCCAGATTTGGGAGTCAATCTCAATCTATTTTATTACACAATTGTCTGCCTCGTCTAGTAAAACCACTATTTTAGTAGTGGTTGATCGTCTTTCGAAACATGCTCACTTTGCTGCCCTTGGATCCTCTTTAACGACTATTAAAGTTGCTTCTATTTTTGTTAAAGAAATTATGCGACTTCACAGACCACCCATTACAATTGTGTCTGATCGTAACCTGATATTTATGAGCTCATTTGGCAGGAGCTCTTTCGGCTTCAAGGCACTTTGCTTGCCACAAGTAGTGCCTACCACTCGCAAACGGACGGGCAGACTGAGGTACTTAATCGATGCCTCAAAGACTATTTGCTTTATTTTGTTGCTGATCATCCCCACTCTTGGCTTCAATATTTACCCTGGGCTGAATGGCACTACAACACATCATGGCACTCAGCGATCCGCATGACTCCATTTGAGGCGGTCTATGGTAGGGCTCCCCCATCTTTAAAAGATTACTTGACTGGTACCTCAACTGTTGCAACTTTAGATGATTTGTTATGCACCCGTACTCATCTCATAGATCAACTAAAGACTCACTTGCATAAAGCTCAACTTCGCATGAAAAACTTAGCTGATAAACATCTCACTGATGAAGAATTTAAGGAAGGTGATTAGGTATTCGTGAAGCTTCAGCCGTATTGTCAATCTAACCTTGCTCACAGAAAATAAAATAAGTTGGCACGTCGATTCTATGACCCTTTCCAAATCTTAGCACGTGTTGGCTGTGTTGCATATCGTTTAGACTTGCCTGATGTTGTAAAGGTTTATAATGTATTTCATGTTTCATTACTAAAGAAATGTGTTGGTGATCCTAAGGCTGTCGTGGCGTCTCTGCCTTCTGAATTTGTTGGCGCCCATCCTATATTATTGCCAGACTGCATCCTTGATTCACGAACCATTTTACAAAATTGTCGTTCCATCCAACAGGTCCTTGTGCAATGGCAACATCAACCTATCACAGATACTATGTGGGAAAACGTTCTTGAGTTCAGACATGATTTTCCAAGCTTCAACCTCGAGGTCGAGGTTTCTCCTGATGAAGGGGGCAATGATATAGCCCCAAATACCACACTAACTGATGCGGGCAATAAGGTAATTTTAGGATCAAGAAAGAGCACAAGACTAGTCAAACGTCCAACTAGATTTGATGTTTAGCTAGTATATTTTGTGTTGAATATTAACTAGAAAAGTAACATAGTTATGTTACTTGTTTTGTATTACAATTATATATACTTGATATGTGAATAGGAAAAAGGAAGCAAATCTATCACTATTTTCCATCTAATCTCTCTGTTCTTTGTCCTCTCCCTTTTTCCTTACTTTTATCCTCTTTTCCCCAAATTCTTTGTCTACTAATATATAGGGTGCATCAGATCAACTTCAACCCAACACGATTTTCACCACCCGGACGGGTGTCATTCCACCAACATGATGGAAAAATCAGATTCTTTAAAAGATTAATGTGAAAAAAAATAAGCAACAAATTTTTTTGATTCGTCTATCTCAGTATTTTTTTTTTTGTTTCGTCTATGTTACTAACGAGGAATACGACCCCGCCGCGTTGCAGCTGTCGATTGCTAAAAATTAAACTGCTACCTAATATTATAGAGGCTTAGTAAGCATACATATTCAGATAATCCCTAGCATATCCAGGTTACACATTTGTTGACAGCATTTGCCATTACATCTGTATGGCATTTCTACTACCCAGTACCTATATACATATTTTCTAAGAAGGATATGTTACATCGGATGGGTTTAGCTTCTGCATACCTTTACCAAAATTGCAACATTGTTTTGCGTAAACGTTGATTTGCGGTACACTTTAACTTCTAAAATTTGATTTGGAACTGCTGGGTTTATGTCTGAAATATCTACACCTTCCAAAGGTACAACAACCATTTTTCCTTCCCAAGATTCTTGCTTTGTTGTTGGTCAGTCATTTCTCTGCATCATAGTTTAATTATGCGAAGAGTATGGTAACAATAGAAAGGCACTAAACTGAAAATAACAAAAAGCATCTGCAATTCTAAGTGGCGCAAATATTTTCTTTGGTAGTTTGTATGTAGTTTGTGTAACAATTGGGATGACTTTGATATGAACGACAAAAGAAAACGCATGTGTAGCAATTTAAAACAAAGGTGGTCATATTCCATACCTGGTACCACATATCTGTGTCTAACAAACTTGTTAACGACTACGACTATATGTTGCTGACGAAACTGAACCGCTGCAGAAACCTAGTAGTGTTAAGTATGAGATGGATTATGTTTCGTGATAGATGAGCTTAAAGTTGATAAGTGATGAACGTGTTTTATGTGTTATTGTGTATGTGATAGAAGTCCGTGGAGGACTTGAAGTGTTTGAATAGTTAGTTAGCCGAGCACCTCGGTAGGTGCCGGTGAATGTATTGCGATTATTTGAATGTATGATAGAGTTATGGTAATGAATGCGAGTAGGAATGACAAGTGGTATTAGAGATGGGTTAGTAAGTGAACTAAAGTTTTATGATGCCTTAGTTATAAGGTAGATTAGTACTCGCGGCTAATTAGAATGTGAATGCTTAGACATGCTTTGATTGTGCAATTTGATGAATGAACCATAGACTACGTGAGTTGATTATGATTATGAATGTTAGAACACTTTTTGGACAAGTGTTAAATGTTAAGTGTTATCGTTTATGCGATGTTAAGTCTATGGTAGTTGGTTATATGTCTAAGTAGATGAGATTGTGTTTGATAACATGAATACATAGAAGTGTATGAGATATGATAGATGCATTTGAATGCATATTAAGTAAGACTTAATTGATATGTGAAAAGATAAGTATGGTAAGTGTTCAATAAAGCATAAATGCTTTGAAAGCTTGAGATAAGTAAGAATTAAATAATGAAGAATGTTTGTAGTTTGATGAATAGAAAGACACGATTTATATAATAACGATTAGATGCTTGAAGGCACACCATCTTATATGAGTAACTAAAATGAGAAAGTTGAAGTGTATAGTTAAGACGTGACGAAATCATGTTGCATATAAAACATGACAAGTAAAATGTGTTAGTAATAAATGGTTAAGTGTGATGAGTAGAAGTGATGAATGAGATGCAGATTGCGCTAGAAGTTATAAGTGATGTGAAGTGCGCTAGAAAGAATTGTAAAACATGAATATAATCATGTTAAAATATATTGGAATGTGTATAATGAGATTAATGAGAGTATTATATAATAAACCTATGTGAGGTTTATATGTGTAAAAGTTGAGTATATGGTCAACAAAGGGTTGATGGATATTAGTAAAAGTGTGTTGTAAGAACACGTAGAAATGGGCAAATTGTAATGGACAAGCATTATATAGAACTTGTCTAAAATAAAGATGGCATATAGTGAAGGTATGAGTCAACTGGGGTTGACGGATGAATGATATATCGCATTGTGAGAATGCAAATATAATAAATCGACAAGTGTTATATTGAACTTGTTGAGATGAAAGTAAATATGGTAGTGAATGTTGAGATTGCTTAAGGCAATGAGAATTGAGAAAATGATAGTTTGTACTTAATAGTAAAAGTACATGAAAGATAAAATGAGTAAAGATGACAAGGTAAATATAGCTTGGATCCAATGCTCTAGTTATGGTATCCTTCGGGATAGCCATGTGTTATAGTATGGTATCCTTCGGGATAGCCATGTGTTATAGTATGGTATCCTTCGGGATAGCCTAGCTTGCCTTCATGGCATGGATGTAAAGTTAGTGAGATTGGATCCAAGGCTAGAAAAGATGGAAAGTAAAGTAAGTATGATTGTTGTGTCAGAAACGTATAAGTAGGATGGTTTATGGTTTCTTGATTTAAATGGATTGGGACGCCTTTTCATTTAAATGAAGAAGTGTAAATCGCCGAACCATAAGTTTATAATTCCTTACTTACATAGATTGGGACGCCTTTTTATGTAAATAAAGAGTTATAAATGAGTGGACTTATGTGTAGCCGATATGACATGAGTACGGATAGTGATATAAGAGAAGTGAAAACTAAAACAGATTAGACGTCATAAGAAAAGATAGATATGAATGAAACTTATAGCGGCGTTAAGGTCATGTGTGAACCTTAAGATAGACGCCTAGAATGAATCGTGCTTTAATTTGATAAGTTATTGGTGAGCTTTCCCAAAATTTGATAAGAAAGATTGTTTAAGTAATGCATGAGAAAGATTTTGAAAGTGCCGTTTATATGGTGCCTTGTATATTTTAAATTAAGTTACCGGTTTTTGACGTAGATTACGTGTTGGTATTATGAAAGATGCGAAATTGGCCCGTATATGATTTTATGTCATGTTAGTCCAGGGGCATATGACGTGGTAATAGTGCCGAAGTTTGACTTATATAAAGTCAAAATAGTAAAATTTTCCACATGACAAGTAGTCATTGTTGGAAATTTTAGACAAGATTGTGATAAGAAGAGTAGCTAGAGTGGATTGCAAGTTATGTTTATGTATAGCAAGTTTAGAATTTGCACGATCATTTAAATCGTTGCAAGGAATTGACTTAGAAAGCATGAGAATAAGAACATGTATATGTTGTGAATTGGTTTTGGATAGCATTAGACGAGAGATTTCGAGGACGAAATCTAAATAAGGGGGGTAGAATTGTAAGACCCATTTCCCAGAATATAAATAGGCCCCACCCTAGATGAAATTGACTAAGGCTTAACATGATTGGCTAGTCAACGAATGTTTCGTTACAGACAAACCCGATAGTCAAAGAATGTGTTATATGGTTATGGAAAGTATTATGTGGCACAACTAGAAGGAAAATAGACTTTAAGGGCTAATGTTGTCTAGTATTAAATGTGTTATAAGTTAGTTGTGGCCAAAGTAGAAAGAATGGAACTTGAGGGACTACTATTGCCTAAAAGCCAAAGTGATTTCCTACATATGAAGTAACTTTAAAAAAAGCCTGGAAAATTGTTAGAGCTTTTGGGAGTCGGTTCTTCAGGAGAAAAGAGGAGGGAAAAACACTGTTTCATCAGTGAAGATCATACTTGATTTATAGAAGTGTTTCCAAGCTCTTTAGAACCCTTAATTTCAATCCTTATACAAGTAAGTAACTTTAATCATGTTGAAGTAATGATTTATGAATTAGGGTTCATGTACTCTAATTAAGGGAAATTGGGTAAAGATGTTTATAAGCTAATTAAAGATGTTACATGATTATGGAATAAGTTGTATTGAAAATAAGATAATAATCTTAAGGAATAATTATCATATGATCAATATATGATGATATGATAATTAGAAGTGTTGAGAGGTGAGCTAAGTTGTGGTAACCATTGTTATAGTTATTATGTTATGTGTTTTAATAGGTTCTATCTTAAGGATAAGAGATGATGAAGATTAATGATGATAATGGATGATAGTGATGATGATGTCCTTGATATTGATTAGCTTGGACTAAGGTAAGTAACTTGATTGATATGTGTTTAATATGATTGTTTGCATATTATGTGATTTTGAGTATGAAGGTTATGGTTGATAGCTTTGAATTAGTGAGTGTGGCCTTAATAGGTGAATTGCCTAGTTAGCCAACTCAAGTGATAGATTATGAGCATGGAATGGTTAAGGTATGTTGTGATGTTTATATGCTTAATGTGACTATAACCATATGTGCATAATGGTTGAGGTTTTCATTTTGCATATATGTGGATTAACGTGTTATTCATATGTTTATCTAGTTACTTACTAAGCCTTTATGCTTATGGTTTAGTTGCCTAACCATTTTGTAGGTTGTATGCTATTATGGAAAGCTTGGACAAAGGATAAAGGTTTGGTTATGTGAGGATGAAGGTAATATGTGTTTAGGAGCTTAGGTAGAATACCGAGCTCATGTGTAAAGTTTGTACCCCCGTTGGTCTTTTATTAGTTGGTAAAGTGTAGTCGTATGGTAAGTTGTATGTTAAGGTCATCCAAATGATTTGGTAGTCATTTGGCATGTTAAAGTATGTTATATGTGTTTAGAGTCAAAGTTAAGGGGGTGTTTGGCAAAAGTGTAAAAGTACCCATTTTGGGTGGTAAACGGGTCAAGTGTATATGAAACATGTCTTGTATGTTAAAGTAATGATAATGGTCAAGTTTGGTGGGAAAAGAAAGTGGTATGAGTAGTTTGTTGTGTAAATGGGTCAAAATGGGGTTTATACATAACCCGTGATCGTGGAAGTACGTTTTACGAGAGTCAAATGGTAAATGTTTTTATATGGAAGTGAGCCCATTGATATACTAAGTAAATCTGGAAAGTTTGGTTAGGTTTCGAGTTCGGGAGGTCGGACTTTCAAGAAAGGGTTTTGAAAGGTAGTTGGATGGAGGGTGTCTGTCAGATTTTTGGTAAACTTCCAAAAATCATATCTTTTAAACCGTAAGTCGTCACGGGTCATGCCACCCGTCATTTTGAAGATAATTGAGTCTAATTTCATTTAAAAATAGTCTAAATGGCAGAATGTTTATAGATTTTTTTCAGTTGTCAAAAGAGTAACAGGATATCCGTAAAAGTCAAGTGTTTCCGCGTAAAAAGTTTTTAATTTTTGGTCTAAGCGGGGAAACGTGTTTCACGGCCGCTGGTAAATCTTCTTATGGTCTGTCATAGTCGTCTACTCTTAAAGGATTCCTAAGAGTAACTTCCTACTGTGGCTGAGCTATTGCTGTAAAATTAAGACACCAAAGACATGAGTATGTTAAAAAGTAAAAAAGAAATTTAGAAACCTGGAATCGGGTAATTTTGTGAAGAAAATCTTTATATACTATGTTTTTTGTGGTGTTTGGTGGATGTCCCGCCTGAGAGCCTACAATCATTTTAAGACCGCCTAGAGATGTAGCCCTAGAAAGTGCCACATATAGCTGTCCGTGGCCGAAAATCAGTTCTGGTAAGTAAACTCCGATCTTCTCCAACGATTGTCCTTGACTTTTATTAATCGTCATCGCGTAACATAGCTTAACTGGAAATTGTCTTCGCTTGAACACAAAAGGCAGCTTCTCTTCCATGACCGTTAATGTAACACCCCAACCCAGCAAGGGTAGAAGTATCACATTAATGGCTTCATATCAGATCAAACAAAGCATACATTCAATAGTAATACAAAGATTCTCAAAGGTTACAAATGAAATATTGAATACACAAGGATACAAAGGAAACAAAAGCTAAATACTAAGTCTGCAAAAGCAATCCTTCTAATGACTTCTACTTCAGAATAACTATCAAGGTCTTCTAAGTCCAAAAGTGTCTGCACTCTTACCCAGCTTCCAACTAAAACCTGTCGCGGGAAAAGAAACGCGGCTGAGCTTAAAAAGCCCAGTGAACAGATATATAATGAACGGAAAAGAAAGTAAACGGAAATGAACAGAAGTAGCATAATGAATAAGATATAAGTAAAGGTATAAAGAGTAAAGGTTTAGGACAGTCATCCACCACGAGCCCAGAATCATATCATATCATATCTTCATAATCATATAGAGGGGAGACCTCTCAGATAATCAGATAATATGAGGGGTGTCCTCATTCTTCAAACCAAATATTATGAGGGGTGTCCTCATTCTTCAAATGGAGTAGCTAGCTCCCAAATTTTGTGAAAGACGTGGATTGCACCCATCATCAGTCACCAAATAACAAATATATCAAATTCACTAAACAAATCAAATCTAGGATGCATCCATACGCCCCCCAAACAAATCATATTGGCCATAACAAATCATAAAGCGCGCATATCATATCAAATGGGGACGGTGTGTAACATCACTCGAACACACTAGAGTCATGCCATTGGTGCATCAATGACATGGCCATGTTACCTTCATGGCTAGGAAACAAATTTGGCTCGTAGCATCAAACTGGGGTCAAAGGTCAAAGGTCAAAATCAAAGCAAAGATTCATATGTCATAATCATAGTCCAAATCTCAAGGTTCATATGTCAAAGTTCAAATGCCAAAGGTTCATATAAGAGGTTCAGAAATCAAAGGTTCATATCAAAGTGTAGGGAACATAGCAATGGTATAGGGAAACCCTAATACGAATCAAAATAGAGACCGAAGGCTCCTTATATAAAGAGCAGAATATCTGTACCTTATTTCAAATGCAAAACACGAACCAGAAAATGGATAACACAGAATGGATCAGGACCTCTCCTTCTTCACACCTAAAGGAGTAGAATAGAATTACAAATGATTCTTAACTTCTTATTTAGCTTGCCTTTCCATTGTTAGTAACTTTCTATTTTTAGCAGGTTTCCAAATTTAGTAAGTTTCCAAAATTAGAAGGTTTCCATATTCAGAAAGGTTTACACATCATAAATTAGGTTAAGTTCTCAAACAATTCATGCTCATGGTATTAAGGTTCATTTTAGCAAATTATCATAATTCAGGGTTTATATTGCCAACTTTCCATATTTTAGGTTTCAATGCCAAAATGCCAAGTTAAGGGTTCCGAGTGTAAATATGACTATATCCATATTTTATACAAATAAGTCCACAAGTTCACAATATCTATCTTTTAAATCCCTTAATTTACAAATATCATAATTTAAACCTTTAACTTACAATAATTACCATTTAAGTCCTTATCATTTACAATATTACAATTATAACCTTGATAAATCCATTTTAACACATTTAACCGATAATTATCCAAGTTTACATAATATACCCTTAATTTAACAAGTATTTAGAACACACCTTCAATTTTCAATAATTTACACAACAAGTCCCTCAAGTTATCAAAGTTACAAATTAAACCCTTAATTTACAATCTCAACCTTTAATTATTAATAATTACATATTAAACCATTAAATTACCAAAATTACACATTACCCCCTGAATATAATTTATTACTCAAATCAACCTTAAGTTTCCAGAAATTACATTTTTAGTCCCTATATTTTATTTAAATACAAATCGGATTACATATTTCCTAATTAGCTAAATAAACCCTTTTAAATACAAAATTTACACACGACACCCTCATTTAATATTTTTTACACTTTAGTACTGATCTTAAAAAATACCCCACAAGTTTCATAATTTACAAAACACACCCTTATCTATTTAAAATGTAAATCGTATAACATTTTTATTATACAAAAATAAACCCTAAAATTCCCCATCATGAGACAATCATTACCACTACCTTAAAATGCATTAATTGACCAGATTTAACCCATGGAACCCTAACCCTAATTCCTTTCTTTTTATTTTTATTTCTTTTCTTTATTTCTTAAATATCCAAAATACAAAATAGATTTCATGCCAATAAAAATCGTATAGAATTATTTAGAGTTTTATTACGTTTGTTAAGGTTTAATTCACAAATAAATTATAGATCATGAATGATTCGAATTGAACATTTTTTATAGACCTTATATGGTTTAGAGAACATGAGAAAAATACCAAATTGATTTTTGGACGTGTAGAATAGGCGTGATGATTTTTGTCCCACAAATAGCAATTCGACACAAATAATTCTCCACGAGCACACGAGCAACTCCACGACCTTATAGCCATTTTTCACAGATCATATACAATGTGAGGAATATGAGAAAAATGATAAACGAATTTTACAAAGGTCGAATGAATTATTTGGGATTTATACCTTTGCGACAAAGAAAAATGCCCACACTCGAATCAAGCAACACACGACCAAAACCCTATTTTTCTTGGCTTCCTTGGATGATGATAGACACTAGAAAAATACTCCCACAGATCTAGAAAATCGAATGAATGAAAAGTGAATTTTTGTGGGGTTTTAGGGATATTCGGTATATTATAAAAGGAAATAAATAGGAAATAATTATATGGGAGGAAATGCCGAGTCATAGGGGGGGGGGGGAATGGCTGAAATCTCGGCACAACTCAAGACTAAATCAGTTTTTAAATAATTTTGATCTTTTCCCCATTTAATATTGATATTATCTACATATTTAATAATTAAAAATCAATTTAAATAAACACAATGTATAAAATTCGGTCCATGTGACTTTGTATTGTGTTACAAATATTTTTGTGGCATGTACAAATATTTAATTGGTGTCTTATAATTATTTTATGTCATATATAGTTTAGTTACAAAGGTTTTGTGATTTAATTGTCACTTATATAGGTTTTAATTAAATATTAAAATTGTAAGGGCAATTTAGTCTTTTCACACGTTTTAAATTTTTGGGTTTTACAACTCTTCCCCTCTAAAAGAAAAATTTCGTCCTCGAAATTTGAATGGAAACCAAAACGAAGACACAACGGACTATGAACGGGAGTGCGATTGACTTGTTTCTCATGACTCTATCTTGCCGATCAAATAATTTCGGTTTCCTCAGAAAGACATATCGCTCAGGATTCACATCAAAAGAATGATATACCAAACGTAATAGATGATAATCGTATCCCATCAGAAGAGGTTCAGGGAAAATGTAGGATTGACGGATTTTTCGTCTGTGGAATAGAAATAGACAAATCAAATGAAAACTAATCGAATTGTAGCGAACATGAGAGTAATATATGAGTTCAAACTCTTCAGATTCTCAATTAGTCTCGGCTTCAGTATAACCTTTCATAGGTGTTCTCATAAACAAACAGGTCCTGCTCCTCAAAATCCAAAGCCTCAATCAACTCATAGCAGGTCATAATGAAACATAATCAACGGATGCGAAACGTACATATAGCAAAATGTAGGTGTACTTTTTAATAGAAACAGATCGGATCCATACTGACAGAAAACAGACGGTAGAAAGTTCTACTACATAACCTAAGATTCTTATCGGAAGTACAGAGGTCAACAAACGCGTGTCGAGTATCCAAACGTATCCAGTCGTATAACGATGAAAGCAGATTAAACGCATAGGTAGAATGAACCTAAAGTCTCACTAATCACGGATAATCCAACAGAGATCAAATTTTAAACTTCTTAGGTACTCCCCAAGATATCCTATGGCCATAATGAGTGCACGCTATATGGTGTAAGTATTATCACGTTGATCAGGCGTCATAATACTAGCACCACATAGAAATGCCTTCATGATGATCATACTTTATCTCAAGTCGTAATCAAAACCACCTATCTTAATCCACCTAGTACTTCTACAGTCTCGAGGTCAACAAAATCGAATGCCATAGTCAAGAGGAAAACAAAACTATTCGCAAGAGTATCAAAATCCCAGATTGCCTATCCGAAGTGAGGTACGCCGTCGCAAGCATCATATCTTCTACAACTCGCCAAAATCTCTCAAAACAAAGCCATCATCGAACATATGAAAAATGAGCACGGAACTGAAATACTTCTAGGGAACTTGAAACATTAAAGGATCTTATTACTATATAACGAAACTTAAGAGAGTCAACGGAATGAAAGTTAGTTGCCAAGAGCTTCGGCCTTCGTAGAATCAGTTCTTCGAAACCTAAAGGGTCAGTTTCAGAAGTCCACTCATTCAACACATCCAGTCTCTTCAAATCCGGTTAGTCTGTCTTCGTCTGTCCATCAATTCGGAAGTGAAACCAAAATTGGAAACTTGTGTCTGGTTTGTCGAGCCTCCTGCAGTTCTTCATGGAATGCGATGGAGGAATGTGAATTCCTGTCATGCTCTTCATCATTCAGTCTGCTTCCGCTCTCAATTCATCTTAGTACAACCAAGATGAATAGGGAAGTGAGACTGCGCATCTTCATCAGTTCCGGGTTCGCCGTCTTGACTAGATCTTCAGCCTTGCCAACACTTCTACCTTGTAAGTAATGTCTTCACTCTCCAGGTAGCCACCGTTGTTGTCAACTCCAGGTCAGGCAGTGAAGTAACTCTTCTGACGTGCTTCTAGTTGTCCTGCTGCATACGAAAAGCCTTCTGTGCTGTAAGGGAGTATAACCGATTCTCTTTCCGATTTATCCCAAAAATTTGCTCCGCCCGAGGGTGTGGAAGCTAATCCTTCTTCAACTTTTCTAAAACTCCATTCTAAATCAAACTAAGTTGTTTCTCTCTGTTCACGAAATTTCTCAATGGTATCATAAGTTGCAAACATCTTCCAGCATTCTTCTGCAAGGTTCAAAAGGTTTTAGTTCTCCATTCTGTTATTAGTCTTGACCACATGGCGATAGTTTTCAAAACTTGCGGGATTTAAAGAGATATCCTCGATTAAGAACATCGTTGCCTCTACAAATATCAATCTCTCAGAAAGCACCAATGACCGACGAATTTTCTAACGAAGTGCAAAGATGATTTTCATGCTCTTTCTCGTCTCCAAACGTACTATTTAGTCATACAATGACCATTTGTCCAAGTACTCACGAGAAAACATCATTCATCAAATTTGCAAAAACAATCGGAGCTTTAGCTAATACTATTAGCGTCACTAATCGTCATAGCATTTTTTTACGAATACTGAAGGCAATTCCAAGAATAAAATCTATTCCTCAGAAGGAAACTTCGCGCTCTGAAATTAAACAAGCACATAGTCGTTTCAGGGTGGAGGTATTACGGTTCAGCTTTCAGAAATCAACACGCCCAGAAGATACACTTAAACCAACTCACTTCTGGTCTTCGGTTCTTGCTCCTCTCGGTTGCTCAAACAAACTGGTAGGATCCCGGACACATCTGAAAGACACCTTCGCTTGGTGACTAGACAATCTCCTGGTATCAAGTCAACTCCTATTTCACGCTCCGATGGAAAATTTTGGTGGTTCGACAAGGAATCATATTCAAGATTCAGGGTGCCAAAAACGTTCAAGATAAGGTTCATTCATTGGTGTACGAAATGGGTTCTAGGAAAACTTCATAACCGCTAAATTAACACAAGAGACTCCAGAGTAATAGTGATAGCAGAGGGTTTATCAATCGGTAATCATGGTAGGGAGTTCAAAATTGTTGCAAACGTTAAAGGTGAGACATAGAAGGGAAATTGTCCATATTTGAATGCTCCATCAGCCGATTCCTTGTCAGAATAAAATTGAAGATAACTATCCCAAGATAGACGGATCACAAATCAAATCTTTATCATTTAAAAGTGGGGGAAAACATTTTATACTCGTGGTTACACACCACAAGACTTCTCATAGGGCAGAGATGGGTGAAACGAAATCAATTAGTGTCGGAAGATTTATAGTTACTTAGCAAAAGCAAGAGACAAATAAGAGAATACATCAAGTACGCCATTGCTAGGGGAATTCTCAGAATGATCGAAGAGGCATCAAAATGATTAACGAAAGGATCAGAGGTCAGAGTCAATATCTGAAGATAAGGATCAATTAGTGTCAGGCAATTACTATGCAGTTCTCAAAGCCTTCCAGATTTAATCAGATTCGAATTTCAGGTGGTGTAAGGTGTGAGCTTTCAATTTCCAAAAGTGATATCAATCGGATCTAACCAAAAGTAAGGCACGAATCAGAGTGATGCGGAAGCAATGATATTCAAACAAATGCCTTATAGTCTACCCATTCCTCACTGGTCAAAACTTACGTTCCTACGAGGGAATCTTAAAGCAAATTCTCAAAGGTTGTCCTATGAGTGCCTACAGGGGAAACTTAGTGGTCCTAACTTACACAGGCCAAGGGTAAATGTATTACGAATCGCAGCCTGTCTCTCTGATACCATAATTGTAACACCCCAACCCAGCAAGGGTAGAAGTATCACATTAATGGCTTCATATCAGATCAAACAAAGCATACATTCAATAGTAATACAAAGATTCTCAAAGGTTACAAATGAAATATTGAATACACAAGGATACAAAGGAAACAAAAGCTAAATACTAAGTCTGCAAAAGCAATCCTTCTAATGACTTCTACTTCAGAATAACTATCAAGGTCTTCTAAGTCCAAAAGTGTCTTCACTCTTACCCAGCTTCCAACTAAAACCTGCCGCGGGAAAAGAAACGCGGCTGAGCTTAAAAAGCCCAGTGAACAGATATATAATGAACGGAAACGAAAGTAAACGGAAATGAACAGAAGTAGCATAATGAATAAGATATAAGTAAAGGTATAAAGAGTAAAGGTTTAGGACAGTCATCCACCACGAGCCCAGAATCATATCATATCATATCTTCATAATCATATAGAGGGGAGACCTCTCAGATAATCAGATAATATGAGGGGTGTCCTCATTCTTCAAACCAAATATTATGAGGGGTGTCCTCATTCTTCAAATGGAGTAGCTAGCTCCCAAATTTTGTGAAAGACGTGGATTGCACCCATCATCAGTCAGCAAATAACAAATATATCAAATTCACTAAACAAATCAAATCTAGGATGCATCCATACGCCCCCCAAACAAATCATATTGGCCATAACAAATCATAAAGCGCGCATATCATATCAAATGGGGACGGTGTGTAACATCACTCGAACACACTAGAGTCATGCCATTGGTGCATCAATGACATGGCCATGTTACCTTCATGGCTAGGAAACAAATTTGGCTCGTAGCATCAAACTGGGGTCAAAGGTCAAAGGTCAAAATCAAAGCAAAGGTTCATATGTCATAATCATAGTCCAAATCTCAAGGTTCATATGTCAAAGTTCAAATGCCAAAGGTTCATATAAGAGGTTCAGAAATCAAAGGTTCATATCAAAGTGTAGGGAACATAGCAATGGTATAGGGAAACCCTAATATGAATCAAAATAGAGACCGAAGGCTCCTTATACAAAGAGCAGAATATCTGTACCTTATTTCAAATGCAAAACACGAACCAGAAAATGGATAACACAGAATGGATCAGGACCTCTCCTTCTTCACACCTAAAGGAGTAGAAGAGAATTACAAATGATTCTTAACTTCTTATTTAGCTTGCCTTTCCATTGTTAGTAACTTTCTATTTTTAGCAGGTTTCCAAATTTAGTAAGTTTCCAAAATTAGAAGGTTTCCATATTCAGAAAGGTTTACACATCATAAATTAGGTTAAGTTCTCAAATAATTCATGCTCATGGTATTAAGGTTCATTTTAGCAAATTATCATAATTCAGGGTTTATATTGCCAACTTTCCATATTTTAGGTTTCAATGCCAAAATGCCAAGTTAAGGGTTCCGAGTGTAAATATGACTATATCCATATTTTATACAAATAAGTCTACAAGTTCACAATATCTATCTTTTAAATCCCTTAATTTAAAAATATCATAATTTAAACCTTTAACTTACAATAATTACCATTTAAGTCCTTATCATTTACAATATTACAATTATAACCTTGATAAATCCATTTTAACACATTTAACCGATAATTATCCAAGTTTACATAATATACCGTTAATTTAACAAGTATTTCGAACACACCTTCAATTTTCAATAATTTACACAACAAGTCCCTCAAGTTATCAAAGTTACAAATTAAACCCTTAATTTACAATCTCAACCTTTAATTATTAATAATTACATATTAAGCCATTAAATTACCAAAATTACACATTACCCCCTGAATATAATTTATTACTCAAATCAACCTTAAGTTTCCAGAAATTACATTTTTAGTCCCTATATTTTATTTAAATACAAATCGGATTACATATTTCCTAATTAGCTAAATAAACCCTTTTAAATACAAAATTTACACACGACACCCTCATTTAATATTTTTTACACTTTAGTACTGATCTAAAAAAATACCCCACAAGTTTCATAATTTACAAAACACACCCTTATCTATTTAAAATGTAAATCGTATAACATTTTTTTTATACAAAAATAAACCCTAAAATTCCCCATCATGAGACAATCATTACCACTACCTTAAAATGCATTAATTGACCAGATTTAATCCATGGAACCCTAACCCTAATTCCTTTCTTTTTATTTTTATTTCTTTTCTTTATTTCTTAAATATCCAAAATACAAAATAATTATCCACGACTTATGCAAGCTTTAACAATTCGAATGGTTATTTTTCTGAGATCATATGTATCATATAGAGTTCACATAAAATAGATTTCATGCCAATAAAAATCGTATAGAATTATTTAGAGTTTTATTACGTTTTTAAGGTTTAATTCACAAATAAATTATAGATCATGAATGATTCGAATTGAACATTTTTTATAGACCTTATATGGTGTAGAGAACATGAGAAAAATACCAAATTGATTTTTGGACGTGTAGAATAGGCGTGATGATTTTTGTCCCACAAATAGCAATTCGACACAAATAATTCTCCACGAGCACACGAGCAACTCCACGACCTTATAGTCATTTTTCAAAGATCATATATGATGTGAGGAGTGTGAGAAAAATGATAAACGAATTTTACAAAGGTCGAATGAATTATTTAGGATTTATACCTTTGCGACAAAGAAAAATGCCCCACGCTCGAATCAAGCAACACACGACCCAAACCCTATTTTTCTTGGCTTCCTTGGATGATGATAGAAACTAGAAAAATACTCCCACAGATCCAGAAAATCGAATGAATGAAAAGTGAATTTTTGTGGGGTTTTAGGGATATTCGGTATATTATAAAAGGAAATAAATAGGAAATAATTATATGGGAGGAAATGCCGAGTCATAGGGGGGGAATGGCTGAAATCTCGACACAACTCAAGACTAAATCAGTTTTTAAATAATTTTGATCTTTTCCCCATTTAAGATTGATATTATCTACATATTTATTAATTAAAAATCAATTTAAATAAACACAATGTATAAAATTCGGTCCATGTGACTTTGTATTGTGTTACAAATATTTTTGTGGCATGTACAAATATTTAATTGGTGTCTTATAATTATTTTATGTCATATATAGTTTAGTTACAAAGGTTTTGTGATTTAATTGTCACTTATATAGGTTTTAATTAAATATTAAAATTGTAAGGGCAATTTAGTCTTTTCACACGTTTTAAATTTTTGGGTTTTACAGTTAACACAATACGTGGAAGGAAAACTTTCTCAGCTACCCTAGTACCGGTTATTATTTTAGCCTCGATGACCCGTGTTAACGAGTGAGTAACAATCATTCGCGTACCATTGCAAAGACCTCCAATCAAATTAAGATTCCTTAGCAACATAACCGGAACTTCAATTTTCACCTCTAGCATATGTGGAGGAATTCCTGGAAATTTCATCGTGTTTAGATGTTCAGTCGGGTACAATAACTCAGACGCACCTCCATCGTTTCCAACCGGTACTGCCTCATCGATACTCATATAGAACTCTGACGTTCCTGAAACGTTGCTAAGTATTCTTGCATTTATCTCATCAGCTGTTTCATTCTTGGGACAAACTATCGCTTTTTTTTGGAAGTCGCTGGCAGTTGAGATTTCCATAAAAGGCGTGTCATATATGAATCCAATAAGTTGAAGAAGACCCTCTTCTGTTGGTGGTAGACAGTACCTGTCTGGTATATGTACCCATGATACGTTCTGCGGGTCGTCTTCATCTCGTACACCCTCATCACCATCTCTAATGTTGAGCAACCATTCTGAGAAGTTTGTAGTTTCCTGTCGTTCCACGTCACTCATGCAAGGTCTATACAACCTCATATTTTCTAAGAGGGAAATGACCTTAAAATATGGCCAAAGGTATGATTCCGCAATCGATAAAGCTATTACTGCATCTTTTGAGGCCGTTTTCTTAACTGGCAAGGTTTGCCTAAAGTCACCACCCAAGATTACAGACTTTCCACCAAACGGTCTGCTGGAATCTCCAAGAATATCTTTTAAAGTTCTGTCGAGCGCTTCAAAACACCTCTTTTCGTTCATCGGAGCTTCATCCCATATGACTATCTCTGTTTGTCTTAACAACTCGGCAAGCTGAGTATTCTTTTTAATCATACAAACGGACTCGTCAGTTAACTCTAAAGGTATCTTGAATCTTGAATGAGCAGTCCTACCTGCCGGCAGTAACAACGATGCTATACCTGAAGATGCCACTGCAAGTACGATTTTCCCTTTTGCACGCAGAGTACTAATCAGTGCTTTCCACAAAAAAGTCTTTCCCGTCCCTCCATGACCATATACAAACACCAATTCTTTTTTTTCATACGTAACGACACTTATAATAGTATCGAATAACTGTCACTGTTGATCATTCGAAAGTGGTACCAACCTCCTACTCTCTGCAGCCATCTCATTTCTATCGTAGCTTTTTTCTTCCATAAGTAATCTGTTGCTAAACAAATTAAGTAAACCGTCAGGTGGCATTGGAAAACCAATCAATGTACCATGGTCTTACACACCAAAACATTGGCTACTCCAGTAGTGATGGCTATTGGTAATGAGACATCAAATCCATTAATTTTCAATGATTCACCTCTCACAGGAGTTAACACACCTGGATGTGATGAGAATAGTATGAAACTTAAAGTGATTTGATGTACACATTGTCATAGTAGCAGTCAAGATCAAATGAAGTTCATGGTAACCAGTTTAATTGGAGATGATTTCCTGTTGCTGCTGTTATATAGAGGTTGCTGCTGGAAGTTTTGCTTTAAAGATGTTGCTGCTGGTTACTTATTGATGCTGCTGCTCAAGTGCAATCCTCAGGCCCATGTGTTCCAAGCTCAATCAAGAAACTGGAACTTAACCTAGTCAAGTACCAGTTTAGGGGAGGATTGTTAGGAATTTTGGAATAATAGTTTATTTCCATTTCTGCTGGTAGTGCAGTTGGTTCCTGCTGGTAGTTATTCATTGTTGCTGCAATTGGTTTCTGCTCGTAACAGGCCTCGTCGTGCTACGTCGGCCAAGGAACCGTCGGGGCAGGTTTACGTCGGCCTAGGAAAGTTGGTCTACGACGTCGAGGAACCTTTAATGTGGCATAACTTTTGACTCGGGCGTCGGATTGACGATGTTTTTTTTGCCGTTTCATATTTTTTTCGCGATCTATCCGATGGCGTTGACGGATTTACGTGACGACTGTTACTTGAGTGTATCCGACGATATTTTGTGTTGTTGATATCAACGAACCACTTTGAGAATGATAAATACTTTTGCGAGAAATTATATTTCAGCTTGGCATGATCGACAAGTATCGCGTAACTCTCGCTGCGGCGAAACTCGGCCGTTAACCATAACTCTCGGTTTTGCAACAAGACCTGTCCGGATCAGCTGTTTCACTAACGTCGGCCGCGTACCGTCGAGCCAAAGGAACGACGTTCATACATTGGACGTACTTAGTTCCTTGCATGCCTTGGAATCCTACTATATAAAAGGATAGATTGCGAATACTATGACGGGTGCGATCATACCAGCACTAATGCACCGGATCCCATCAGAACTCCGCAGTTAAACGTGCTTGGGCGAGAGTAGTACTGGCTTGGGTGACCCGCTGGGAAGTCCCGTGTTGCACCCCTTTTTTTGAATCCGAACATCACAACTTTTTTTCCCTTCTTACTCGCTTTTGGTGATTTCGAGGTCGTTAGAATCCTTTTAAACCACCAACACGTAAGCGTCCCTCCAACGGTTTCTCAAAAAATGTTGCACAACACTTGGTCTTTCCGAATTCTTGCGTAGCTAACCTTTAGCTAGTTAACATTAACTCGAAGTATCTTCAACACAAGCTGTGTGTTTAGATCCGATCAAGGCTCTTATTTACTCTGATTTCCTCAAACAAGCTTCCTAAAGCTTGTTTGAGCCTGTGTTGTTCTGGATTCAGTATTGCAAGGTTGGGCTTGATAATTTGGTTTTAAGGAAAAAAAGGTATAAGCTGGATGATAAGCCTGATTTGGATGGGCTTATGGGACTTTACCAGCTCGTTTTAAACAAGCTGGAGCTTGTAGATATGCTTTATAGAGCATATTTAGTCCTTGTTTGAGCAAAGGACCAAGTGAGTACTACTTTTTTACTTGATAGATTAAATTCTGTCTTAGCTTATTATAACTGCTTATTATGTGCTTATTTATGCTTGTTACGTTTTTTTTTTTTTTTTTTTTTTTTTTTTTTTTTTTTTTTTTTTTTTTATCTTTTACATGTCTTATTTGCTTAGATCTAGTAATTTTAGCTTTATCTTTAAGTTTTTAGTATAAACTGTCTTAGTATAGCTTGAAACTGCTTATTCTAAATAGCTTATTGTTAAGTGCTTTTTAGTAGTTGTTAATTGCTTATTAGGTCTTATTTTGACAAGTTCATCAAAAGTTCTTCTGAGTTGATGTTTTTGAGTTCAAAACCAGTTTTATATGTTAGTTGAATCAATTGAGTCAAGTTTTATAGTCTAATTGTAGTCTGCAAGTTTTTTTTGGGTCAAAAATTAGAAAAACCAAAAAATAATGTAACTATCCTGTCTTATCAGCTTATTTTTAAGCTCAATTTTTGTTCAAATCATCTAAAAGTTGTTTTATGTGCTCTTTAGTTGGTGTTCTTGCTGTTTTAAGGTTTTAGCTTATTTCATTAGCTTTTGGTGGCTTAATTGTTACTTAGAAAGTAGAGGTTCAACTTGATTTTAAGTCTTTTAAGTCTTTTAAGTTTGATAGTCTCAACTGTCAGTTTTTATCAGCTTATTTTTAAGTTCAAATCTGTTTCAAAATGTCTGAAAATTGTTTTATGTGTTCCTTGGTAGGTTATTTTTAGCTGTTTAGAGTTTTTGAGGATTAGCCTATTGATTTAGTAGCTTATTAAGTAGCTTAAAAGTGCCCTTTCAGGCTGATTTGATAGCAGTTTTTGGCATATAGCTTAATTTAGTTTTTGAGCTTATTACTTGTTAAGAATTGCTTATTTGAGTTTAGAATTGCCTATTAAGTAAGCTTTTAGGTTTTAGAAGCTTTGTTTGCTTAAGCACAAGTTTATAGAAGCTTGTGTAATATAATCAGTTGGTTTCATAGCTTTTTAGTTTTTAAGTGTAACTGCTGTTCTTAATTGCTAATTCCAGCTTATTTAAAATGCTTTTAGAAAAAATGTTTTACAAAAAGTGCTTAAAATTAAGTTGTTAAAAAGTCTCAAAAAGAATTTTGGCAAAATAAAAACTCTGGGAAATTGCCAAGGGTGAGCTAGGCTCGAACCCGAGACCTCGACCAATCTCAACCAAAGCTTTAACACACACACTCTTAACCATCTGCGCCCTTGGGAATTTCCTGTCTGAGGATGCAAACCAATTATACTTAAGGACATTTGTCCAGTTTTGCTTATCAGCCCATTTAAGTTTATTTCCAGCTTATTTCAATAAGCTGGATCTTTAGTTTTCTTTTTCATAGAATCAGAATAGACAAAAGAACTTTTCAGATTTTTCGTAATTAGTTTAGTATTTTTAATAATATTTTTAGATTAAAAGTGTTTTTAATTCATAATAAATAAAATAAAAATCAAAGAAATATAATTCTTTTTTCTAAAATTATTTTTAATCATTTAGGACTTTTAAAAATTAAATTTACATTTCTAGGGTTAAATTTTGATAATTTAGGTTTTTATGCCCGTTAAGTTCCCGTTAAGTGCCCATTTTAAGTTTAATTTGCGTTTGGATTTAATTGTGCTTTGATTTCTTGATTTGTGTGCTTATCATTTGCTTCCTTGTTTATGTATTCTATTTTAAGTACCATAATCCAAAATATCTTGATTATTCAATCATCCGATCACGAACCGAATCCGATTTTCCATTCATACCTCGTTGGGACATTAACGACTCGGGAATATTAATTACTTCTGAAAATATATATAGTTTGACTTTCTTTGGCCATTTAGGATTTTCGCTCTTTGACGGGAGCGAATTGACTATTTGGTCGGTTAAGTATCACTTTCTATATATATATATATACTGTTGAGAAACGATCAGTTTTTGGCGCCGCTGCCGGGGAGGTGTGTAAACGAATTTCAAATTCCCGTTCGAAGATTATTGATTTGAAGATCCTTCCCCGTGAAGTTACTTGCTTATTTCTGTAGATATTTTCTTATATTATAAAAACCAAAAAAAAAAAAAAAAAAAAAAAGGAAAAAGAAGTTTTTCCATTTTTCTAAAAACCCAAAAATATTTTCTTTTTCAAAATTTATTTTTCGTTTGTTTTTAGTGCATGCGCACTCGTTCTCAATCAAATTTAATCGATAAATCTCCCAGAATATCGACTCAACGTTATCGTTGACGTAACAAACGAGTAAACCTACTCGAGATACGTACTCTTGTTGAAGCTCCCATAATCGAAATGGCAGATACGCGTACTATTTCGAAATTGCTCCTAGCACCCACCAAGGGTTACGGAGATGCTATAGTTTTACCACCGATTCTATTCGAGAATTTTGAGTTAAAAACTGGTTTAATTCAACTTGTAACGTCAAACCAATTTCATGGTTTCGAAGGGGATGATCCTCACGCTCACATCCGATGGTTTAATAAGTTAACTTCGACTATAAAATATCGGGATGTCCCTCATAGCGCAATCAAGTTGATGTTATTCCCATTTTCTCTCGAGGGGGCAACCCGGATTTGGCTTGAAAAAGAACCCCCTCGTTCTATTACGACTTGGGAAGATCTCGTCTCTAAATTCGTAAATTATTTCTTTCCTCCTTCTAAAACGACGAATCTTAAGAACGATATTACGAATTTTCAACAACGTTTTGATGAAAATTTTGGTGAGGCATGGGAACGATTCTAGGATCTCCTTCGTAAATGCCCACATCACGGTTTTTCGGAATTGAACCAAATCGATACGTTTTATAATGCTTTGACGCAAACCGATCAAGATTCGCTTAATGCGGCCGCCGGTGGCAATACTTTGAACCGTACACCGAGAGATATTTTGACTATTATCAAGAACAAATCTAAAGTTCGCACTGCACGAAACAAACCGGTTGTTTCCAAAGTGAGTGCTAATATGTTGGGAATTAAATTTGAGTTAATAATAGACAAAACATGAAAGATGAAGGAGACTTATGAAGACAAAGATGAAGGACCTAAAATGTATTAGGCTAAAGTTTTTGTAACCCTAATCTCTATTATATAAAGAGATGGGGTGTATGTTTTTAGATACAGATGTTAAAGATGTAACATCCAGGAAAGGTGTGTGTGTGTCTAGGCGTGTTTCTACACCATGTAGACGCCTAGGTTAGAGTTTTGTGATAAGCCTCAAGGATATTTGATCCCTGTTAGAGTAGGTAACCGTGCTACACTTGATCACGTAGCATTGAGGCTGTTTGTGTTTCTTAGTAGTTGTTAGAGATGATGATGAAGAAACCTTGTATTGATAATATTGATTCTGTGTTTGAATATTCCGCCTATGTTATCATGTTCCTAGATATGAGATCTAACCAATCGCGAGCTATAAACGATATTCACAATTGGTATCAGAGAAAAGGGGGCTTGTGATCGTGGGATTAAACAAGGTTTGGTTTGTCGAAGATCGAATAAAACAAGAAAAATTCGTAACTGGTTCAATTTTTGCAACTCACTGCAAGGCTATTTTCAAAGGACGGTAACTCCTTCGTTAACTGTTGGATCGGGCTAAAATTTTTACTGCAGATTCTCCATACATCAAGGACGATTTTCACTAGAGGGATCTTTCATCTGAGCTTTGGATTGGAAGATATAGCTCGTCGAAGTCTGCTGCATTATGACAAGATCTTGATTGCCTTAATTCAACAAATAATCCCTAGGTTTTCAAAGTTCATAATTAATTAGGGTTTATTAGGGTTTCATGTTCATTGTTTTGTATGCCTGGTATATATCAAAAGCGTGCTTCTCTTATATCTGCTACTGGAATTCATGATCATGGTATAAGGAAGCTGTACAGACGAATACTTGGTGCGAGTTTGGGGATTAGCTTATTGGTGCTCCACAATCAAAATCTTAAAGTAGGGTTTGTATAGTGATGTTGGTTATTCTAGAGAGTCGACATACGACTAATGTTTCTGCTATTCATCGACATATTAGCATAAGGAAGACTGAGGTGCACGCAAGGGTTGGTTTGTACTGCTGTCTATATGGGTAAGTTTGTACTGCTATCATTTTTAGTTCATACTGCTCCCAAGATACTTTGTACTGCTCGTTTATCTCGACTTAGTACTGCCTTGAAAGGTTTGTAATGCCAACGTTAAATTCGTACTGCTCGACAAAAGTGCACAAGAGGGTTTCATGCATCGAAGTTTTTGGTACTGCTACTCGACCATTGGTACTGCTTGTCGAAGTTCTGCTTAGTACTGCTATCAAGGTTTTAGTACTGCTCTCACTTTTGACTTTGTACTGCTAGCCGAACATTGAACCAAGATAGTACTGCTCTCACTTTCGACTTTGTACTGCTAGCCGAACATTGAACCAAGATAGTACTGCTGGCTCGAATTTGTACTGCTAACATCACGAGTTAGTACTGTTCGAAGTGTGTTCATGTTCACTTGTATTGCCGACGATTATTTGTACTACTACTTCTACGTTCATTTGTACTGACAAAGTTTATTTGCCTGACTGACTTGCTGCTCTTAAGCCTTTGCATACTGGTCGGTGAACATGCATGCTCTTATGGGTAGATACTCTTTTTATATTCCAACATTTGAACATGGGTCGGTGCTCTCTTTTTGCATGAATATTATCACTTATTCATCTATTATAGGGTCGCTTTGCATTATTCTTTTTGATCAGTTGCATATATGGCGCCAAGATTGGAAGATTCTTTTATTATGCATGCATTATGAAACAAATTGAAGATAATGGCTTTGATCTATTTAAATATTAGATCATGGGATGGTGAAGAGAAAGATTTAATTCGGTGGCTAGTAGTTCCTAAAAGACTTGGTTGTTCTTATTGCATGCAAAGTGGATTATGGGTTTTTTAGGATTTTATTATATGCAACATGTGCACAGTTCAATTATTTGCTGTTGTATTTCATTCACTATCGACCAATAGGTTTTCATCAAGTCAGTGGTTAGCATGAGATTACAAAAGGGGAAGCATATATAGTTGGTTATTACTTTGGAACAGGTTGGTTCCAACACACACACAAGAAGATTTTTGGATTTTGTTTTTGGTTCTTAAAAGACTTATGGCTCGTTATTATTTATTCTCATTGGCGACGAAGAAACCTTGTATCAATAATAATGATAGTTTTGTTTATTCCGCTGCTTATCATATTTATTCATTATTATTGTTTAATCCATTGCCTAAATGAACCTGTCTCTGATACCAATTGTGAAGTTATAATTAAACAAATTCATGGATCGTTTAGAGCAAGTGGGATTAAATAATAATAATGAATAAACACGTTACGCAGCGGAATAAACAAAACTATCATTATTATTGCTACAAGGTTTCTTCGTCATCATCTCTAACAACTACTAACAAACACAAATAGCCCCAATGCTACGTGATCAAGTGTAGCACGGTTACCTACTCTAACAGGGATCAAAGATCCTTGAGGCTTATCACAAAACTCTAACCTAGGTGTCTACATGGTGTAGAAACAAACCTAGACACACACACACCCCTTTCCTGGATGTTACATCTTTAACATCTGTATCTAAAAACATACGCCCGATCTCTTCATATAATAGAGACTATGGTTACAAAGACTTTAACATAATACATTTTAGGTCCTTCATCTTTGTCTTCATAAGTCTCCTTCATCTTTCATGTTTTGTCTATTATCAACTCAAATTTAATTCCCAACAAGTTTCTCCTAGTTGATAATGACAAAACCTAGTATGAAAGATCTTGACGACTTCCCCTTAAACCATGCTATATCATCGAGGATCTTCAAGCTGCAATCAACTATGTAAATCTTTTTCCCCTTTTTGTCATCATCAATTAGGGGACAAAAGTATGCAACCTTGATCTTCATAATCACGAATCAATATCATACATCCAATCTAGTCTTCTAATGTCTTGAATTACCCACCATTAAGAACACCAAAACGCTTACTTTTATAAATGAACTCAAGACAGAAAAATCATAAACCATCAGTTAAAATACCAACGAGCAATTCTGAAAACCTTCACCTCAATGTAGCATATAAATGGTTAAACGTTTTAACATTAAGCTTCTCCTGAAACCCATATGTTAACCATTTGTTGAATCTTCAATTCTGTAAGCTTTATGTAATGATGAAGAAAACTAACCATTACCAATTTGATGCTGAAGTAGAATAACCTAACCTTGTGTCTTATGTCTTGTACTAAATACGACTTTGAACGTATACCTGATGTATAGGGAGACCTCAATCTCTTGACAATAAACTCATCTTCAAGGAGACACTAAGCACAATAACGTAACTCCTTAAAGTGTTTTTCAATTCGTGGTCATCACTTGAACGAACACACAAGTTATCTTTAAATCTTACTTAAGATATGATAAGAACACAAACTTGAAAAATTCCACTTCATCGTCAAATAAGCAATAAATAATCTTCGTTGCCAATGAGAATAAATAAGAATGAGCCATAAACTGTTTAAAAATCGAAACCAAAATCCAAATCAAACAGCTTCTTGTGTGTGCGTTTTCCCCATGTGTGTGTGTTGGAACCAACGTGTTCCAAATCGCCAATCAACAACACAGGCTTCCCTTCATTTTTGTAATCTCATGCCACCATGGACTGGATGAAAACTTCCTTTAACTTTGCATGAAATCACAACGTCAAATAAGGGAATCTTGCACATGTTGCGTATAATAGTAACCAAGTTGTGTTAGGTACTGCCTTCAAATATATTTGTTCCACCGTTTCATGATAGAGCAAAGTTAAGAATATAAAAAGAGCACCAGCACAAGTTCACCGACCCATGATGGAGTAAATTTGTCAAATAATCACAGCTCCTCATATTAAGTTGTGCACCGTCCCACTATCTTCAATGATAGAGAAATAAAAAGATCAAGCAACGTCCCAATGATAGCTTAACATGAATATTAAAAAGATCACCGACCAAAAAGATCAAAAGCATGCAGTCGACAAACAGAAGTAAATTCCATAACATGCATGTATACCAACCAAAAACACCAAAACCTTTTCCCAGTTTGTCGATTCATGAACTATCAACTTTAATATGAGAAACCCTCGAACATTACAAACTCGGAATGGTAGCAGTACAAAGTTATACGATGAGCAGTACAAAGCGAGATCGATAGCAGTACAAACTGCTATAACTAGCAGTAACAAGTTAAGTCTCGGGCAGTACGAAGCGAACATGGGCAGTACTAAGTGAATCTTGGGCAGTACTAATCGCTATAGAGGAGTACTAACAAGTCTAAGTAGCAGTACAAACTTAACCGAAACAGTACCAACTACTATTTATCGAATCACTAGAAACAAAACAATGTAAACAAAACCAATTTAGGGTTTACAAAACCCTAACATTTAGAATCATTAGTTCCTTATAGGGTTTATAAAAATTTGCATTCAATTCATCATGACTGATAGAAAACAATATGCAACCTCTTGATGTCAAAGAAACCCTAATTAGCGATTTCTTCAGGAAACACTAAAAACAACTTTTCCAGATAAAAACCACGCCATTGCTGCTTCCATTCGTGTGTAATAGACACCAAAGAATCATATAAACCAACTTCCATAATGAATTAACACGAACAGAACCAATTACAAAAAACTTGAATCAAGAAAACCCTAAAAATTCAAAAATCATATACTCCTCTACAGCAGTTTTCAAAAATTTATACCTGATGATCTAGAGCTCAGATCGAAGATCCCTCCGGTGAAATTGTACCTTGGTATATGAAGTTATAATTAAACAACTTCGTAGATCGTTTAGAGCAAGTGGGACTAAACAACTTCGTAGATCGTTTAGAGATTGTTTAGAGCAGAGGTACTCTCAGTTAAAACTTGTTCAAAAAATTGTACTGCTCTTAAAGAATATGAAACTTTAAAGAAACATTATGATGAGCAGAGGATTGAATTAAACCAAACAAATTATAGTTTGTCTAATCATAAAAAAGGTTTAACAGTTCTAGAAGAACAAATTGTGCATTATAAGAACAATGAGTCTGTTTTTAATGAGGACATAGCTGTTCTTAAGAGAGACTTGACTCTTAAAAATGCTGAGATTAGTTTGCTTAAAGCTGAGTTAGATAAAATCATAAAGGCAAAAGAAAACATTCAATCAACTGTAGACACTTTGGAGTATGCATCAAAAGGTGTTAATAAAATTATAGGGTGTCAAATGGTTAATAAGGCTAAGTCTGGGTTGGGATATAAAACATGTCCACCTCCTCAAAGAGGAGTTCCTGCAACCGCATGAATTGACCTAGAGCATACAGGTTTACCTGAGTTTCAACAACCTAAGTTAGAATATGGTTGTAAGACTAAAGAAAGTATTAAAGTAGATAAACCTGATGTTTTGAATGAGCCTTTGAGAGTGCAAGTGACACCTCTCTTACTGAGGAGAATGTGTCTAGTGATAGGAACTCAGATGCTCCCATCATTGAGGATTGGGAATCTGATGATGAAGATCAGGTTGTAGCTAAACCTGATGTGCTAAAGTTAGAAGGAACCAATGTTCCTAAGGTGGTTAGTCATGAAACTGTTAAGCCTACAACAAATGTAAAACCAGTTAGGAAAACAATTAGGTACTCTGAAATGTATAGGTCCACAGGCAAGCCAAGAGGTAACCCGAGAAACTGGAATGACCTCAAGTCCCATCAACTAGGAAGTGACTTTGTCATGTATAAAAAGGCTTGTTTTACTTGTGGTAGCTTTGACCACCTAGAGGCTTTTTGTCATAACCATCATGGGAGAAAGATGGTTATAGGGAACAATAGGGTAATTGGGAACACAAGTCATAGGGTGAACTCAAACAGGTCTCAAACTCACCCTAATGCCAATAGAATGACTCCCAGGGCACTTTTATTGAAGTATGGCCTCAAACCTATTAGTACTGCTCGACCAGCAGTTAGTACTGCCAGACCATTTAAATCTGTTTACCCTAAACCAGCAGTTTCAAGTGCAAAACCAACTTTCAAATATGCATCACAAACTGTTAAAAGGCCTTTTCATAAGAAACCAGTGGTTCAAAATAAATTTTGGAACTCAAAGGTTCAAACTGCCAAGCCAGCAGTTCATACTGCTAGACCAGCAGTTAGTACTGGTAAGTCTAAAAATACTCCTAGGGATAAAAGGGCTAATGATGTTAAGGCCTCAACATGTTGGGTATGAAGACCAATCAAACCTAATGGTGCATCAATTGTATTAAATAGATTTGACTATATTGATGCACGAGGCAAACCTCAAGGAAACTAATTTCCTTATTTTATGTGCAGGGACATTCACAGGATGATGAGGAAGATCAAGGTTATGCAGACAGTGGATGTTCCAAGCACATGACAGGCAACATGTCCTATCTTTCAGACTTTCAACCAATGGATGGAGGATATGTTACCTTTGGGGGAGGAATATGAGGAAGGATTACTGGTAAAGGCACCTTGAAAACTGGTAAATTAGACTTGAAGATGTGTACTTTGTGTAAAAGCTTAAGTATAACATGTTTAGTGTCTCACAAATGTGTGACAAAAAGAAGAATGTTCTTTTTACTGACAATGAATGTCTTGTGCTTTCCCCAGACTTTAAGCTACCTGATGAAAGTCAGGTGCTACTTAAAGTTCCAAGAAAGGGCAACATGTACAGTGTTGATGTAACACCCCAACCCGACAAGGGTAAAGATATCACAACAATGGTGGCATATCAGAAGTCACAGAACATTCAATAAATAAAACCTCAAAAGTCTTAACATTAAATCCAAAATAAGTCAACATGACTTAAATCAAAATGCAAGACAAAATAGCTTAAGTACAAAATCAAATATTCAAATGCCTAAACAATGGCATAATAAAATAAATAGAAGTTCAAATGGTAAAGCGAAATAACTAAGGTCGACTCTGAAATAGATCGCTCTCATCCTAAAGCTAACCCAGCTCCTAGCTTAAGTACCTGCCGCAGGAAAAGAAATGCGGCTGAGCTTCAAAAGCCCAGTGAACAGATATATAGATAATGGAAACAAATAGCAAGTCGCAAATAAAAAAGCAAATCAGGAATACGAAATCATACCGATACGAAATCAAAATGAAAGAATGAGAAATGAATCATGAATGAAAGAAAAGAACAAAGTGAAATAAGATTTAAGAAAATGAAACACAGCAATTCATCACGAGCCCAGACTACTTACGATACCATAGCATACTAATATAATAAAACATACCTGTGTAGAGTGATCAGCTCTCAGACAAAAGTGAAAGACGTGTATCGCACACACAATCAGTCACCAGATATAATGACATATAACATATACAGATAACAGGTCAAATCTAGAGTGCACCCATACGCCCCACAGACAAATCAATAATCATAATTATAATGGCCATAGCAAATAATAAATAAGGGACGGAACAGGTCATCACTCTCCTGCCCTAGAGTCATGTCAGAGGTGCGTCAATGACATGGACATGAAACCCTCATGTCTAGTGATTGGCTCGTAATATTAAACTGTAGAACAAAGGTCGGGCGTACTATCAAATAATCAAAATTATATCTTAAGGGTACATGGCAAAAGATTCCAATCAAAGACCACATCGAAAGTTCACACAAAAAGGGAACATAGCAATGGTATAGGGAATCCTAATAAGGAAATGAATTCTGAAAGAAAAGAACTGAAAAGCCCTTACTGAAAGGACGGAATATCTGTACCTTATTAGCTAAACAGAAAGGAAACAAACACGAAGCTGAGATTAGGGTTTCTCCTTCTTCACACCTAAAGAAGTAGAAGACAGAATTATGAACTATTCAAAGCTCGGATTATTACATTTAGTTTTACCTTTCCATTTGCAACTTTCCGGATTTAGTAAGACGTTAATATTCCAGATTAAGTTAAGTTCTTATTTCAAGATCATTATGGAATTAAAGTACCCTTTTATCAAGTTACAAAAGTTCAGGGTTAGTTATGACCATTTTCATAATTTAGGGTTTTAATTGCAATTTCATCAACTTCAAAGGTTTAAAATGAAAATACTTTAAATTACTGATTTAATCCCTATGATACATTTATTTACCAAACAAGTACTTTATTTTACAAATTTACAGAACTTCATCCCAGAATTATATGAAATACGAATTTGACCCTCAAAATTTAATAATTACACAATTAGTCCCTTAACTTTACAAAACTTGCAATCTAAATCATAATTTATTTATCATTACATATCAATCCCACAAATACTCAAATTTACCCATTACACCCTGAATGACATTATTTACTCAAAATAACTTCAAGTTTCCCAAATTTACACCTTTAGTCCTTCTATTTTAATTAATTGCAAATCGACACTTATAAATATAGTTAATTCATTTTCTTGCATATTTACACTTAGGACCCTCAATTTATATTTTTCTCACCTTCCTACTGACTTTTATGACATTACAAAAATATCCCAGAAGTTTCAAAGTTGACAAAACAAGCTCTTATACTTTTAAAAACAAACCGTATAACCTTTTATTACACTAAAACAAACCCTAGTCTTAACCAATCATTAAACCATCATGACATCATCATTAAAACATTAATTACGTCAGATCTATTCATATAAAACCTAACCCTAATGCATTCTAGGGTTTTCTTCTTATTTTCTTTATTTTTTGACTAAACCGATTATGAACAATAATTCACATCAATTATTTTGAGCTTCTATAAATCATGTGGTTATTTTTCTAGGCTTATATTATCAGTATAGAACATATAAAAATTATATTTGCACCTCAGAAAAATCGTATAACATTATTTGGAATTCATGTGTATTTTAACTCTTACAAATTCGTACGCCTTGTTTAACTTGCATGATTCATGTTTGACATTTTTACTGAGTTATATACAATATATAGATCATTAGAAAAATGCTAGATCAATTATAGAATGTAAGATTTAGGCGTGGGATTTTTATACCTATCGAGCGAGTGAAATCGAACAAACAAAAGCACCACAATCAAACGAAAGCTTCCACGACCCAACTCTTATTTTTCCTAGCTTGCTTACACCTTGATCAACTCCAGAAAATTGCTAGATCACGTCCAGAATGTCGAATGGATTTTTGGTTGAATTATGTGTGTGTCGATATTTAGGGTTTCGGCAAAATAGGTTTTACAAAATAATAAATTGATTTTGTATATAATAATAACCGACTAGGAGGGGGAATATACTCAAGAAATTCGGCCCATAAGTTAGCTCAAGATCACACTTTGATTTTGCATATAATTCCTTAATTTATTTTGTAATTATCTAATTAAAATGATTTTGCAAAATATATATATTAAGTTAATAAATTAATTTCGGACCATGCATAAATGTATATGTGATTTTGCAATTTTTATACATTCAATATAATGTAATGTTGTCCCAAAATTTTAATTACTTGATATGTAGTTCATTTTCAGAAATTTGGAATTAATTCAGAATTGTTATAAGTGATTTTATTTAGTTTTATGGCTTCAGGGGTAATTTGGTCATTTTATAGGTTATTTAAATTTCAGGTATTACAACTTCTTCCCCACTAACAAAAAAAATTTCATCCTCGAAATTTGCAGGAAGTAGAAAGTAAAAGAGAGCGGAAACAAAACAAAGGAGAACGGAAAACAAAACAAGGACATACCGAATTAAAACGAGAACTGCGGATAACTAGCTCGTATCGACTCTTCAGTTTCCCAGGTAGCTTCACGCTCCGGGTGATTTTTCCAAAGAATCTTTACGAACGGGATGACTTTGTTTCTCATGACTCGTTCCTGACGGTCCAGAACCGCTTCCGGTTCTTCAGACAAAGACATATCAGGCCGGATCTGATCAAGCGGATAAGATACAACATGCAGTGGGTGATAATTGTATCCTCTCAGGAGAGATACATGGAATACATTATGCACATGAGATAGCTGAGGAAGTAAAGCCAAACGATAAGAAACCTCCCCAATACGCTCCAGGATTTCGAACGGTCCAATAAATCGGGGACTCAACTTGCCCTTGATTCCAAAATGCTTGACGCCACGGAAAGGAGATACTTTCAGGAATACCCGATCACCTACATTAAATTCTAGATCCCGACGACGCTTATCAGCATAGCTTTTCTGGCGAGCACGCGACTCTTTCAGTTTCTCTCTAGCAAGAGCTACCATTTCATTTGCGATTTCAATCATCTCAGGTCCTTCAATCAAACGTTCTCCTACTTCGTTCCAACAAGCAGGAGCCCTACATTTCCTACCATACAACATCTCGAAGGGAGCCATTCGAATACTCGCATGCCAACTGTTATTATATGCAAACTCTACCAAACATAGGTACTCATCCCAACTACCTGTCCATTCCAACGCACAAGCTCTTAACATATCTTCCAAAGTCTGAATGGTCCTCTCAGACTGACCATCAGTTTGGGGATGAAATGCAGTACTAAACTTAAGGCGAGCGCCCCAAGCTTTAGGAAGTCCCTTCCAAAAACGCGAAGTGAAACGAGGATCACGATCTGAAACAATAGACGAAGGCATGCCGTGCAATCAAACAATCTCTTGCTGAAATCTCTTCCGCCAACTTACTAACACTAAAGGTCATACGGATAGGTAAGAAATGAGCAGATTTAGTTAGCCGATCAACGACCACCCAAATCGCATCATGTCTTTTACGAGTAACGGGCAGACCACAAACGAAGTCCATGGAAATCTCATCCCATTTCCATGTAGGAATCTCCAAAGGTTGCAATAGCCCACTAGCTCGTTGATGCTCAATCTTAACTTGCTGGAAGGTCATGCATCTAGCGACAAATAACGCCACATCTTGCTTCATACCATTCCACCATAAATGTTGCTTAAGATCCCGATACATCTTGGTAGAACCAGGATGGATAGCGAAAGGAGAACTGTGAGCCTAAGTCAACACAGCCTCACGCAAATCGGAATCATTAGGCACACATAAACGATCCTCATACCAGACAACTCCATCGTCATCAACTCTAAACTCAGTTTGCTTACCCTCTTCAATATTCTGAACTATAGCCCAGAGTTCACCATCATCTTTCTGGGCCTCTTTAATACGCAACATCAGATTTGACTCAATCTTTAAACTAGCCCAGTAACCAACATCACGCCGAAAACATAACTCAACATCTAAATGCTCTAATTCCTTGAGGACATGCGGATCAATCACCAAACTAGAAATCACTCCAGATTTCTGACTAAGTGCATCTGCAACCACATTAGCCTTACCTGGATGATACTGGATGTTTGTGTCATAATCTTTCAGAAGCTCCAGCCATCGCCTCTGCCTCATGTTAAGCTCCTTCTGAGTAAAGATGTATTTGAGGCTCTTGTGATCAGTGAAGATATCACATAATTCACCATACAAGTAATGCCTCCAGATCTTCAATGCAAAAACCACAGCTGCCAATTCTAGATCATGAGTTGGATAATTTTCCTCATAGGGTTTCAGTTGCCTCGAAGCATAGGCAATCACTTTGCCGTGTTGCAAAAGCACACAGCCCAAACCCTTCTTAGAAGCATCACTATAGATTTGGAAACCTCCAGAACCCGATGGTAAAGTTAGAATAGGTGCGGACACCAAACGCCGTTTCAACTCTTCGAAACTCTGCTCACGCTCATCAGTCCATACGAACTTTTCACCCTTCCGCATCAATTGAGTCAATGGCAAAGCCAACTTAGAAAATCCTTCCACAAAACGCCTATAGTAGCCAGCTAATCCTAGAAAACTCCTGACTTCAGTCACAGTGGTAGGTCTCGGCCACTTGGTGATAGCCTCAACTTTAGATGGATCCATGGTGATACCATCTGCAGACACAATGTGACCTAGGAAAGCTACTTGATTCAGCCAGAACTCACACTTCAAAAATTTTGCGAATAACTTCTGCTGCCTCAGGATATCTAATACAATACGCAAATGTTGCTCGTGCTCCTCGGACGATTTAGAATACACTAGAATATCGTCGATGAAAACGATGACAAATTTATCAAGAAATTCATGGAAAACCCGATTCATTAAATCCATAAACACAGCAGGAGCATTTGTTAAGCCAAAAGGCATAACCAGGAATTCATAGTGTCCATAACGGGTGCGGAAAGCAGTCTTAGGTACATCCTGCTCCTTAACTCGCAATTGGTGATAACCAGATCGCAAGTCGATTTTGGAGAAAACTTTAGCTCCTTGCAATTGATCAAACAAGTCGTCAATGCGAGGAAGCGGATAACGGTTTCGAATGGTAATGCGATTAAGCTCACGATAATCAATACACAGACGCATAGACCCATCCTTCTTCTTCACAAAAAGCACAGGAGCACCCCATGGCGAAACACTAGGTCGAATAAATCCACAGTCCAGCAACTCTTCCAGTTGCTCCTTCAACTCTTTTAGTTCAACAGGTGCCATCCGGTACGGAGCCTTAGAGATAGGTTTGGCACCGGGAATTAGATCAATCGAAAACTCCACTTCTCTAGCCGGAGGAAGACCAGGAAGTACTTCAGGAAAAACGTCAGCAAAGTCCCGGACAATGGGAACACTAGAAATATCCGGACTCTCAACAGCCAAATCCTTAACTGAGGCTAGATAACCTTGGCAACCATGAGACATCAAGGTTCGAGCTTTCAAGGCGGAAATGATTTTAACAGTTTTAAGAGGGCGAGATTCATGGTAAATGAATTAGGATATTCAGATCACCGAAAATCACATTTCTGGCGTGGCAGTCAATGGTTGCTCGATGGAAAGCCAACCAATCCATACCCAGAATGACATCGAAGTCAATCATGTCTAGAGGAAGTAAATTTGCCAGACGAATCCGATCATCGAAGCGTAACGGACAGTTCAAATATTCATGGTTGATAAGAATGTGGTTTTTCATGGGGGTTGATATAGCAATTGGGTTATTTAGTGGTGTTGCAGGTATGTTCAGTTTCTTAGCCAATTTCATAGATATGATAGAATGCGTTGCTCCAGTGTCAAATAACGCGAAAACAGTAAAATCACCAAAATACAAAAAGCCAGTAATGGTACCTGTAGCCTTAGCTGCCTGATCCCGTGTAGTAGAAAATACACGCCCAGTGTTCGGAGGTGGAGGAGGCGGAGGAAGAAGATAGTTCTTAGCAGATGCAGGATTCTGCTTCGGGCAGTCCTTCATCCGTTGCTCAGCAGACCCACATCGGAAACACGCACCAGATCCTCTACGACACTCTCCTGGATGACTTTTCCCACAAGTAGTACAGATAGGAGATGTAGGTAAGTTCCCAGATGAACCCTTTGAGAACTCGATCCAGAACCACGAGTCTGCTGCTGAAAACCCTTAGAAGGCTGATCCTTCCACTGCTTCTGACCATTATCCTGCCTAGAAATTGAACCAGCATCCTGACCTCTAGAATCTGGTTTCCGCTGATCATAGCTCCTACCTGACTGACCCTGATAATCACGACTATGATCTGACTGACCCCGCTGTTCAAAGCCCTTACCAGAAAATCCCTTGTTGTCCCGATTCTGGCCTTGCGGCTGAATCCTATCGCCATCACGGTTTCTCTTGTAACCCACCTTCTCATGAAATATCTCAATGTTGCGAGCTGCGTCGCAACATGCTGACGGATCAAGTAACTCCTGATTAAGAAGACGATCTAAAACCCAACTCTTCAGTGCCCACTTATAATGCTTAGCTTGATGCTCAGCATCCCCAGCAACCGGGCCCACAAAGCTAACCAATCTCTGGAATCGCTCCAGAAATTCCCCTGCATTCTCAGACTCAAGCTGAGAGATAGTGTTGTACTCCCGAATAAATCTCTGTTGCTCGGACACAGGGAAGTACCTATTATAGAACGTAGCACGAAAATTAGCCCAAGTACAACCAAGAACATAAGCATCACCTCCCTTAGCTTCCTTGTGCGCCTTCCACCAGTTAAGCGCATCTCCTTCAAGCTTAAACGCAGCCAGACGAGTCTTAAACCCGTCTTCACAACCTAGTACCTCAAACAGCTTCTCCATGTGTGTTATCTAGTCCTCTGCAGCATGAGGAGTAGCAGCAGAACTGAATGACAACGGCTTAAGTTTATTGAAACTCTCAAGCCAACCATTAATGGTAGTGGGTCAGCCCCCACCACCAGTACCACCCGAACCACCAGCACCACTAGAGGGACCAGCACCACCAGAGGGACCAGCTCCATTACGAAACTCATTGATCATCCGAGTGATCAAGTCGTTAGCATTAAGTCCAGGTAGCAAATTGGCTATAGCATTAGCCACCAACTCCTCCAAATTAGGGATCTCCTCCTCCCCTTCAGAATAGTCACCACCACGACGAGTAACAACCATCTACAGGATTTTCAAACGATTAGAAAGATCAAACAGGAAATGATAGAGCAAAAGGAAAGCATGGCAGAGCAGGACAGGAAAAAGAGTGCGCGAAGGGAAAACCTAATGTCTACCCAAATCCTCACAGGTCGATAGCCTAAGCTCTAAGGTTTCATGAAAGCCTGTTCTCTGATACCATAAATTGTAACACCCCAACCCGACAAGGGTAAAGATATCACAACAATGGTGGCATATCAGAAGTCACAGAACATTCAATAAATAAAACCTCATAAGTCTTAACATTAAATCCAAAATAAGTCAACATGACTTAAATCAAAATGCAAGACAAAATAGCTTAAGTACAAAATCCAATATTCAAATGCCTAAACAATGGTATAATAAAATAAATAGAAGTTCAAATGGTAAAGCGAAATAACTAAGGTCAACACTGAAATAGATCGCTCTCATCCCAAAGCTAACCCAGCTCCTAGCTTAAGTACCTGCCGCAGGAAAAGAAATGCGGCTGAGCTTCAAAAGCCCAGTGAACAGATATATAGATAACGGAAACAAATAGCAAGTAGCAAATACAAAAGCAAATCAGGAATACGAAATCATACCGATACGAAATCAAAATGAAAGAATGAGAAATGAATCATGAATGAAAGAAAAGAACAAAGTGAAATAAGATTTAAGAAAACGAAACACAGCAATTCATCACGAGCCCAGACTACTTACGATACCATAGCATACTAATATAATAAAACATACCTGTGTAGAGTGATCAGCTCTCAGACAAAAGTGAAAGACGTGTATCGCACACACAATCAGTCACCAGATATAATAACATATAACATATACAGATAACAGGTCAAATCTAGAGTGCACCCATACGCCCCACAGACAAATCAATAATCATAATTATAATGGCCATAGCAAATAATAAATAAGGGACGGAACAGGTCATCACTCTCCTGCCCTAGAGTCATGTCAGAGGTGCGTTAATGACATGGACATGAAACCTCATGTCTAGTGATTGGCTCGTAATATTAAACTGTAGAACAAAGGTCGGGCGTACTATCAAATAATCAAAATTATATCTTAAGGGTACATGGCAAAAGATTCCAATCAAAGACCACATCGAAAGTTCACACAAAAAGGGAACATAGCAATGGTATAGGGAATCCTAATAAGGAAATGAATTCTGAAAGAAAAGAACTGAAAAGCCCTTACTGAAAGGACGGAATATCTGTACCTTATTAGCTAAACAGAAAGGAAACAAACACGAAGCTGAGATTAGGGTTTCTCCTTCTTCACACCTAAAGAAGTAGAAGACAGAATTATGAACTATTCAAAGCTCGGATTATTACTTTTAGTTTTACCTTTCCATTTGCAACTTTCCGGATTTAGTAAGACGTTAATATTCCAGATTAAGTTAAGTTCTTATTTCAAGATCATTATGGAATTAAAGTACCCTTTTATCAAGTTACAAAAGTTCAGGGTTAGTTATGACCATTTTCATAATTTAGGGTTTTAATTGCAATTTCATCAACTTCAAAGGTTTAAAATGAAAATACTTTAAATTACTGATTTAATCCCTATGATACATGTATTTACCAAACAAGTACTTTATTTTACAAATTTACAGAACTTCATCCCAGAATTATATGAAATACGAATTTGACCCTCAAAATTTAATAATTACACAATTAGTCCCTTAACTTTACAAAACTTGCAATCTAAATCATAATTTATTTATCATTACATATCAATCCCACAAATACTCAAATTTACCCATTACACCCTGAATGACATTATTTACTCAAAATAACTTCAAGTTTCCCAAATTTACACCTTTAGTCCTTCTATTTTAATTAATTGCAAATCGACACTTATAAATATAGTTAATTCATTTTCTTGCATATTTACACTTAGGACCCTCAAGTTATATTTTTCTCACCTTCCTACTGACTTTTATGACATTACAAAAATATCCCAGAAGTTTCAAAGTTGACAAAACAAGCCCTTATACTTTTAAAAACAAACCGTATAACCTTTTATTACACTAAAACAAACCCTAGTCTTAACCAATCATTAAACCATCATGACATCATCATTAAAACATTAATTACATCAGATCTATTCATATAAAACCTAACCCTAATGCATTCTAGGGTTTTCTTCTTATTTTCTTTATTTTTCGACTAAACCGATTATGAACAATAATTCACATCAATTATTTTGAGCTTCTATAAATCATGTGGTTATTTTTCTAGGCTTATATTATCAGTATAGAACATATAAAAATTATAGTTGCACCTCAGAAAAATCGTATAACATTATTTGGAATTCATGTGTATTTTAACTCTTACAAATTCGTACGCCTTGTTTAACTTGCATGATCCATGTTTGACATTTTTACTGAGTTATATACAATATATAGATCATTAGAAAAATGCTAGATCAATTATAGAACGTAAGTTTAGGCGTGGGATTTTTATACCTATCGAGCGAGTGAAATCGAACAAACAAAACCTAGCTTGCTTACACCTTGATCAACTCCAGAAAATTGCTAGATTACGTCCAGAATGTCGAATGGATTTTTGGTCAAATTATGTGTGTGTCGATATTTAGGGTTTCGGCAAAATAGGTTTTACAAAATAATAAATTGATTTTGTATATAATAATAACCGACTAGGAGGGGGAATATACTCAGGAAATTCGGCCCATAAGTTAGCTCAAGATCACACTTTGATTTTGCATATAATTCCTTAATTTATTTTGTAATTATCTAATTAAAATGATTTTGCAAAATATATATATTAAGTTAATAAATTAATTTCGGACCATGCATAAATGTATATGTGATTTTATAATTTTTATACATTCAATATAATGTAATGTTGTCCCAAAATTTTAATTACTTGATATGTAGTTCATTTTCAGAAATTTGGAATTAATTCAGAATTGTTATAAGTGATTTTATTTAGTTTTATGGCTTCAGGGGTAATTTGGTCATTTTATAGGTTATTTAAATTTCAGGTATTACAGTTGATATGAAGAAGATTGTTTCTAAAGAGGCTCTTACTTGTTTTGTTGCAAAAGCCACATTGGATGAGTCCATGCTATGGCATAGAAGACTTGGTCATATAAATTTTAAAACCATTAATAAAATTGTTAAAGATGGTTTGGTGAGAGGCTTGCCTCAAAAACGTTTTGAAAATGACCAGACCTGTGTTGCATGTCTCAAAGGCAAACAACACAAGTCTTCTTGTAAGCCCAAGTCCCACAACTCTATTAATCAACCTTTCTTTATGCTGCATATGGATTTGTTTGGCCCAACATCTGTGAGTAGTATTATGCATAAAAGGTACTGTCTTGTAGTTACTGATGACTATAGTAGATTCACATGGGTTTTCTTTTTAGGTTCTAAAGATGAGACACCTAGCATTCTTAAGACATTTATAAGTGAGATAGAAAACTTAGTGGATAAGAAAGTAAAAGTCATTAGGTGTGAGAATGGGACAGTGTTCAAAAATAGAGTTATGGATGAGTTCTGTAAGGAAAAAGGTATTAGAAGAGAGTTTAGTGTTGTTAGAACTCTTCTGCAGAATAGGGTTGCTGAAAGGTGAAATAGAACACTAATAGAAGCTGCTAGAACCATGTTAGCTGACTCTAAGTTGCCCATCGCTTTTTGGGCTGAAGCAGTTAATACTGCTTGTTATGTGCAGAACAGGGTTTTGGTAGTTAAACCTCACAACAAGACACCATATGAGCTGTTTAGGGGTAGAACTCCTGCATTAGGTTTTCTAAGACCTTTTGGGTGTCATGTAACTATTCTAAATACCTTAGACCATCTAGGAAAATTTGATGGCAAATCAGATGAAGGATTCTTGGTTAGGTACTCTCTAAATAGCAAAGCCTTTAGAGTATACAACACAAGAACAAGTAGAGGAAAACCTGCATGTTCAGTTTCTAGAAAATAAATCTAATGTTGCAGGTGAAGGTCGAAAATGGCTATTTGACCTTGATACTCTAACCTAATCAATGAATTATGTGCCAGTTGTTGCAGGAACCTTTTCAAATGATTTTTCAGGTTCAGAAGATGATGTTGCAACAAATGAAGCAAGCTTGGGTAAGGAGAAAGATCAAGATCATATACTGATGCCAATATGGAACAGTGTGGATTCATCTTCAAAGAATGGTGAGCCTTCTACTGATGAAGCCAAAGAAGGTTTTGAAGATGGAAACAATAAAGATGGAGCTGAAGATCAGGAGAATCAAGAAAACAGTACATATGGAGATTGTACTGTTGAGCCCCAAGTTAGTACTGCTGGGCAAAATATTCATACTGCTGGCCCTTCAGATACTTATACTGCTGATTTCTCAAAAGATGAGGTGGATATCAACAATCTACCACCCACCTATCCAGTTCCCACAATTCCACACACAAGGATACACAGAGATCACTCCTTAGAAAATGTGATTGGAGACATACAATCTGGTGTAAAGACAAGAAGATAGACCATGACTTCAGTTCAACAAGGTTTTCTTAGTGTTGTTTATGAAGAAAAGAAGCATGACGATGCCAACACATGTCTTTTTTTGTGTTTCCTTTCCCAATCTGAACCAAAAAATGTCCTTAAAGCCTTAGAAGACTCAAACTGGGTAGAAGCAATGCAAGAAGAGCTTCTCCAATTCAAGATTCAGAAGGTTTGGGTATTAGTTGATTTACCCAAGGGTATGAGGGTCATTAGAACCAAATGGGTTTTCAGAAACAAAAGAGATGAAAGGGGGATTGTGATCAGAAACAAGGCAAGGCTTGTGGCCCAGGGGTATACACAAGAAGAGGGAATAGACTATGAAGAAGTTTTTGCACCCGTAGCTTGGATTGAAGCCATAAGACTGTTCTTAGCTTATGCTTCTTTCATGGGCTTTACTGTTTACCAGATGGATGTCAAGAGTGCCTTTCTGTATGGTACTATTGAAGAGGAGGTATATGTCTCTCAACCTCCAGGTTTTGTAGATCCAAAACATCCAGACAAGGTGTACAAGGTTGTAACACCCCGACCTGACAAGGGTAGAGATGTCACAACAATGGTGACATATCAGAAACATACACAAGCATACATCTTCAATAATACAAAAGAATACAAAGGTTACAAGAAATTACAAGGAAATACAGAATTGCAGAGGAATAAATACTAAGTCTGAATATAAAAATAAAATAAAAATTCTTCTAGTCATCTATATCAAATGGCTATCACAGTGTAGTCTTCTAAGTCCAATGGTACTCTCCACTCATACCCAGCTTCCTACTAAAACCTGCCGCAGGAAAAGAAATGCGGCTGAGCTACGAGAGCTCAGTGAACAGATATAACGGTAACAAGCAGTAATAAAGAATTGTACAGAGTGTCAGAAATATATGTCATGCAGATATAATTAGAGTCAAAGGATAAATAAAGGAGTAAGGATAAAGGATAGGGAATAATAGATAGATAAAGGAAAAAAAAGAAAACAGTGTAAGGTATAACAAGGTCAAGGTAAGCAAAAGTATATGGTAAGGTAAACAGTAATCCACCACGAGCCCAGAAACAGAGATATAATAAATATAACCATGCCATCATCATCAATCAGAGGGGTGTCCTCTCAGTAACCAGATAATATGAGGGGTGTCCTCATGTATCAGATGGAGTAGCTAGCTCCCAGAGGTTGTGAAAGACGTCTATCGCACACACCATCAGTTACCAGAGATATAACAGATAATATAAACAGATAGCAGAAACATAACAAATCTAGGATGCATCCATATGCCCCAGGTGGCCAGAGTCTATCAATACACACCAGATAAAATAAAGTCAGGGACGGGACATGTCAACACTCTCCTGCCCTAGAGTCATGCCATCGGTGCATCAATGACATGGACATGAAACCCTCATGCCTAGTGAGGTGGCTCGGGTATCAAACCGTGGTCAGGGTCAAGTATCATGTCATAATCAGATGGTATATCAAAAGGTTCAGATTACAAGGTCCATGTCAGATGTTACAGAAGTGTAAATCAGAGGTTCAGAGATCAGATAGGTTTATAACAGAGTTTATAACAATGTTCAAGTCCAGGTTCAGATATAGTATATCAGATTATTGCTTATATCAAAGTTCAAATTAAGTTTCAAACAAGAGTTTATAACCAGGTTTAGAATAAGGTTCAAATCAAGGTTCAATAGGTCATATAAAAAGGTTCATAATCAAAAGGTTTATAGGTTCATAGAAAAGATTTTAATTCAAAGGTTTCATATTAACTTGTATTGAAAACAATCTTTCAGTGACTTTCATAAAATGATGTTTAGTAAAACCTTTTTATAAAGAAAATCTTAAAAAGGAATTTTTATAAAACCTTTAGTACAATTCCATTTAGAAGAGGTATAACATCGTGCTCAACAATACCGTTTTAAAATAGTTTTTCTCAAACATTTTCAGATATAATTAAGAAAGGTTTTCCAATTCAGTTATATTATCAAATGAAACTTCAGGGTATACAAGGATTTGAATATGCAGGTCACAAGGTGATGAGTCAAGTATCAAGGGAATTTCAGAGTCAGATATCATGTCAGAATCAGAATGTTATAACAAGTTCATATTTCAAAGGGTTTATAACAGATGGTTCAGAATCAAGTTTCATAACAAAGTTCATATCAGGAATTATAACAAAGGGGACCATATGAAAGGTTCAAAGTAAAGGGGATCATAGCAATGGCATCGATACAGAAGCTGATAAATCAGAAAAATGAAAGAGATCATGAGAAACCTGTGAGAAGGATCAGAATATTTGTACCTTAACCGCCAACGAAACATAACATAAGGATAAGAAATCACTCCTCCTTCGGCGAATCTACACGAATTAATGATCGGCTTATTATTAATAACTTATTCAAATCAGATTCTCATTTTAGTAGGCTTTCTTTTTTTAGTAACTTTCCATTTATAGCAGGTTTCCAAAGTTTAAGGTTATATATAACAAGTTTCCATATCTTAGAGTTTTACTTTGTAAATATTCCAAAGTCAAAGGTCTAATATGAAAATATCTCAATTTTCTCATTTAAATACATATTTTATTCAGAATCACACTTTAGTCCTTTAAGGTTTCAATATATACATTTTACACCCTTTATTTACCAAAGTTACAAAATAAACCGTATAATTATATAAATCACAATTTAACCCTTATCATATTTATATTAACACCTCAAGCACTTTATTTTACCAATTTACAGAATATACCCCGAAATATAAGTGTGGTACGAATCAAAACCTCAATTTTCGTAAAATTACACTTTTAGTCCCTTTAGTTTAATAAAACCACAATTCGATCCCTTAATTTTCATATTTACATATTAACCCATTAAATATCCAACTTTACACATTAAGCCCCTCATATTATAAATTATACGAAACACTCCTAAGTTTCCAGAAATTACAATACAAGTCCCTCTATTTATTTATTTTACAATTCGATTAATATTATAACATAATTAACGATTTACCAATTTAATCCATAAGTTACATATTTTACACGAATGACCCCCAAGTTATATTTTATTCATATCAGACCTAATTTATATCATATTACAAAAATAACCCACGAGTTTCATAATTTACAAAACGTCCCCTTCCTCTTTTAAAATCAATCGGTAACACAAATAAATCACCAAACCCTAACCCTAATTTCCCAAATCATTTTCCCATCATTATTCCATCATTATATCATTAATTTGTCCAGATCTAACCCAAAATATAAAACCCTAGGTCGCTCGTTAGATTTTTAATCCATTTACACGTTTTCATTAAAACCCGATTAGAACAAGAATTTCGACAAGGCCATATTAGGTTATAATAATTCGAATGAACATTTTTACCAGATCATATATATAATATAGAGTCCAAATAAAACATGATTCACACCCAGAAAATTCTTATTATATATTTTAGGATTTACGTATGTTTTAACCCTTTTAATTTAGAACGATCGATCTAAGCTTCCATAAACGTACAAACATTTTTCCCAGGCCTTATGATTCATTTAATGTTCGAATAAAATAAACACATCACTCAAAAAAATCGTATAACTCATTTTGGAATTTATACCCGTTTTACACATTTATAATTCATACGACCAACAAACCCTTGCATGATTTGAATCTAACATTTTATATGAGTTATATGTAGTATAGGGATCATAAGAAAAATACCAAATCAAGGTTTGAACGTGTAGATGAGTCGAAATAATTTTGGACCTCTCGGATGCACTTTCGACAAAGAAAATTGCCTAGCGGCCAAACGAACGGCTTAAAAACCCCAAGGCTATTTTTACTAGCTTCCTTGGACCTTGATGAACACCAGAAAATTATGCCACAGCCCGAGAAAATCGTATGGTGATAGAGAGAGTTTTTGTTTGTGTGTGTCGCTTAATTGATAAGGTTTTATTTGGAATTCTCTAATTAAATGGCAAAGCCGTGTATTTTAATTAGGAGGGGGGGGGGGGGAGGAAAACTCGGCCAATTGATGGCTGACAAGATCAATTCCAGAATTTGTGCTCACCTTCCTTATTTACTTGTGCTCTTCTTTTTAAATCAAAGATTTAAATAAAACTAACTTATTTAAATATGTCTATGCACATAATTTCGGCCCTCATGGCATCTTTAATGTGTGATATGAATTTTTGTACAATGTAGAATATTAGAATGTTGCTACAAAAATACTTTACTTCAAATGTTGTTAATTATCAAAGGTTTGGGATTAATTTGGCATTGTATGTAAGCTTTAATTAAATTTTAAAGTTTCAGGGGAAATTTGGTCGTTTTACATGTTTCAGATTTTAGGGTTTTACAACTCTTCCCCTCTAAAAAAAATTTTTCGTCCTCGAAAATTGAAGTCGCAAAGTAAAGCGAAATCGTAGCAAATCGCAACAGATCATCATAATATTCTCATGCCCGAGGAGGTTCTTCCAAAAGATCTTCAGACCAAAAGTTTCTCATGACTCAGCTCAAAACGAGATGGGTTCAGATTCCTCAGAAGGAGACAAAATAAGTTAATTCAGAACCAAAGGTCCATGCAACATAAAATGGACGATATGTGAATCTTCAGAAAGCTCATATGGAATACGAACAAAATTTCGAATCGAATTAATTTCATCAACAGTAGGAAGTTCTAAAAGAAGTTCAAGATTTATAACTGAGGTCAACAGAATGCAAAACGAGACTTCAAACCCAATCAGATATTTAATGAATGAAAACAGAGTATACGCATAGGTAGAACGAACCTAACGTCTCACTAATCACGGATAAACCAACGGAGATCAGATTTCAAACTTCTTAGGTACTCCTCCAAGATATCCTACGGCCACATTGAGTGCACGTTATATGGTGTAAGTATTATCACGTTGATCAGGCCTCATAATACAAGCACCACATAATTATGCCTTCATGATGATCATACTTTATCTCGAGTCGTGAGTATAACAACCTATCTTAATCCACTTAGTACTTCTACAATCTCAGAGTCAACCAGATCAAAGTCATAGTCAAGAGAGAAATAAGACTATTCGCAAGAGTATCGGAATTTCCAGATTGCCTAGCAGAGTAAGGCACGCCGTCACAAGCATCAGATTTTCCACATTTCGCCAAATTTCCTCAGAACAAGGCCATCATTGAACATACGAAAAATAAACACGGAACTGATATGCTTCTAGGGTACTTAAATCGTTAGAGGATCTTATCACGATATCACGAAACTTAAGGGAGTCAACGGAAATGAAAACTAATCGTCAATAACTTCGGTCTTCACATAATCAATTCTTCCAAATCTAAAAGGTCCGTTTCAAAAATCCGTTCATTCAAAACATTCAATCTCTTCAAGTCCGGTCAATCTGTCTTCGTTTGTCCATCAAGTTGGGAGTGAAACAAAATCACGAACTTGTGTCTGGTTCTTTATGCGTCCTGCAGTTCTTCTTGAAAAGTGATGGAGTAATGTGAATTTCTGGCACGATCTTTAAGTTTCTTCATCATCCAGTCTGCTTCCGCTCTCAATTCATCTTAGTACAACCAAGATGAATAGGGAAGTGAGACTGTAAGTCTTCATCAGCTCTCGATTCGCCGTCTTTCTTCTGCATCGCCAACACTTCTGCTTTGTAAGGAATGTCTTCACTCTTCGGGGTAGCCGCCGCTGTTGTCAACTCTAGGTCAGGTAGAGAAGTAATTCTTCTGATGCGTTTCTAGTTGTCTTGATGCACAAGCAAAACCTTCTGCGCTGCAAGGGAGTATAACTGAGTCTTATTCTGAAATGTCTCAAAATTTGTTCCGTCTGAAGGTATGGAAGCAAATTTCTATTTCAGCTTTTCCAAAACTCGATTCTTACTCAGACTAAACTGTTTCTCTCTGGTCACAGAATTTATCCAGGGTAACGCAAGTTATAAACATCTTCCAGAATTCTACTGCAAGGTTCAAAAGATTTCAGTTTACCATTTTGTTATCGGTTTTGACCATTCGGTGATAGTTTCAATATTTGCGGGATTTAAAGAGATATTCTCAATCAAGAAAAACCATTGTCTCAACAGATATCAATCTCTCAGAATGCACACGTGATCTTCAAATTTCTTACAAAGTGCAAAAATGATTTTCATGTTCTTCTTCATCTCCGAATGTACTATTAAGTCATACAATGACCATCCGCCCAAGTACTCACGAGAACACATTCATTTATCAAATTTACAAAATAAACCTTATAATTATATAAATCACAATTTAACCCTTATCATATTTATATTAACACCTCAAGCACTTTATTTTACCAATTTACAGAATATAGCCCGAAATATAAGTGTGGTACGAATCAAACCCTCAAGTTTCATAAAATTACACTTTTAGTCCCTTTAGTTTAATAAAACCACAATTCGATCCCTTAATTTTCATATTTACACTTTAATCCATTAAATATCCAACTTTACACATTAAGCCCCTCATATTATAAATTATACGAAACACTCCTAAGTTTCCAGAAATTACAATACACGTCCCTCTATTTATTTATTTTACAATTCGATTAATATTATAACATAATTAACGATTTACCAATTTAATCCATAAGTTACATATTTTACACGAATGACCCCCAAGTTATATTTTATTCATATCAGACCTAATTTATATCATATTACAAAAATAACCCACGAGTTTCATAATTTACAAAACGTCCCCTTCCTCTTTTAAAATCAATCGGTAACACAAATAAATCACCAAACCCTAACCCTAATTTCCCAAATCATTTTCCCATCATTATTCCATCATTATATCATTAATTTGTCCAGATCTAACCCAAAATATAAAACCCTAGGTCGCTCGTTAGATTTTTAATCCATTTACACGTTTTCATTAAAACCCGATTAGAACAAGAATACCAACAAGGCCATATTAGATTATAATAATTTGAATGAACATTTTTACCAGATCATATATATAATATAGAGTCCAAATAAAACATGATTCACACCCAGAAAATTCTTATTATATATTTTAGGATTTACGTATGTTTTAACCCTTTTAATTTAGAACGATCGATCTAAGCTTCCATAAATCGTACAAACATTTTTCCCAGGCCTTATGATTCATATAATGTTCGAATAAAATAAACACATCACTCATAAAAATTGTATAACTCATTTTCGAATTTATACCCGTTTTACACATTTATAATTCATACGACCAACAAACCCTTGCATGATTCGAATCTAACATTTTATATGAGTTATATGTAGTATAGGGATCATAAGAAAAATACCAAATCAAGGTTTGAACATGTAGATGAGTCAAAATAATTTTGGACCTCTCGGATGCACTATCGACCAAGAAAATTGCCTAGCGGCCAAACGAACGGCTTAAAAACCCCAAGGCTATTTTTACTAGCCTCCTTGGACCTTGATGAACACCAGAAAATTATGCCACAGCCCCAGAAAATTGTATGGTGATAGAGAGAGTTTTTGTTTGTGTGTGTCGCTTAATTGATAAGGTTTTATTTGGAATTCTCTAATTAAATGGCAAAGCCGTGTATTTTAATTAGGAGGGGGGGGGGGGGAGGAAAACTCGGCCAATTGATGGCTGACAAGATGAATTCCAGAATTTGTGGTCACCTTCCTTATTTACTTGTGCTCTTCTTTTTAAATCAAAGATTTAAATAAAACTAACTTATTTAAATATGTCTATGCACATAATTTTGGCCCTCATGACATCTTTAATGTGTGATATGAATTTTTGTACAATGTAGAATATTAGAATGTTGCTACAAAAATAATTTACTTCAAATGTTGTTAATTATCAAAGGTTTGGGATTAATTTGGCATTGTATGTAAGCTTTAATTAAATTTTAAAGTTTCAGGGGAAATTTGGTCGTTTTACATGTTTCAGATTTTAGGGTTTTACAAAGGTGGTGAAAGCTCTTTATGGACTACATCAAGCTCCAAGGGCATGGTATGAAACATTGGCTTCCTATTTGTTAGAGAATGGATTCCAAAGGGGCAAGATTGATCTGACTCTATTCATCAAGACGAACAAGAAGGATATCTTGCTGGTACATGTTTATGTGGATGACATCATATTTGGATCTATAAGAAGGGAGATGTGCTTAAAATTTGAGAAACTTATGCATGATAGGTTTCAGATGATATCCATGGGGGAACTTACCTTCTTTTTGAAGTTTCAAGTGAAGCAATCAACTGAAGGCATATTTATCAATCAGGATAAATATGTGACTGAGATACTAAGGAAATTTCAATTTACTGATGCTAAAGTGGCAAGCACACCAGTTGATCCAGAGAAACCTTTGATTAAAGATGAAGGAGACTTATGAAGACAAAGATGAATGACCTAAAATGTATTATGTTAAAGTCTTTGTAACCCTAATCTCTATTATATAAAGAGATGGGGCATATGTTTTTAGATACAGATGTTAAAGATGTAACATCCAGGAAAGGGGTGTGTGTGTCTAGGCGTGTTTCTACACCATGTAGACGCCTAGGTTAGAGTTTTGTGATATGCCTCAAGGATCTTTGATCCCTGTTAGAGTAGGTAACCATGATACACTTGATCACATAGCATTGGGGCTGTTTGTGTTTGTTAGTAGTTGTTAGAGATGATGACGAATAAACCTTGTAATGATAATATTGATTCTATGTTTGAATATTCCGCCTATGTTATCATGTTCCTAGATATGAGATCTTACCAATCTCGAGCTATAAATGATCTTCACATAATACTCCTTCTTCTTCGTCTACACCGACTCATCTCGAGAGAGATTAAGATTCAAAGCCAAAAACCAGAGCCCGTTAAAGCCTTTACTGAAAGTTGTGTTATTTATGGTGGTCCTCATCCTTATTATGATTGTCAAGCCACCGATGGTGACGTTTTCAATGCTACCGCAGCAGCAGCGAATTACAATCAAAATCAAGGACTTCGTCCTCAAGGAGAAATTAATTACCATGCTAGTAACCAAATGGGACCACCCGGTTTTCCTTCCGTTCAAAACAATCAAAACCGTTTCAATCAAAATAAGCAAGGTTATAATGCTAATCAAGGTTATAACCAAAACCGTGGAAAAAATTTCAATCAAGGAAACCAAAATTACCAAGCTCCACCTCAACAAAGTTATCAACCTCCTCCTCCTCAAGTTGGACCTACTAATGATTTTTCAAACTACATGAAGACGAATGATGTTAGCATGCGAGCTATGCAAAATTAAATCAACAATATGAAGGTCGAGCTTAAGAAAGAAGTCGATACTACGTTGACTAGACAAACGAATGAGCTTAAGAACATGATGAGTAGTTTTATGTAAATGAATCAACCCTTGAGTTTGGGATCTCTTCCAAGCAATACCATTGTGATGCGTGGTTTTATAACCTTACAACAGGTTTTACCTCTCGAGGGATCTCAAGAGGCTTACAACCCACCAGGCAGTGTACCTGACCGATGTAGTATAGTGTAGTGGTAAGTACGGGGGATTGATCGTTCTCCACAGGGAATAGTGTTCGTTAGGTATGAAAGACTACTCTAATTAGGTCTAAGGGTTGAGGAAGATTCTTTTTATGTTTTTATATTTTTATGAAAGCAAGTAAAATCTCGGTTTTGAAAGAGTGGGCGGAATTAGTTGCTAGTCAACTAACCCAAATAACTACAAATGCAAATAAAGTAAAATAACAAAAATGAAAATGTGGTGAGAAACTTATGTGTAGAGAAATGTGTTTACTTAGATTTCCTTACTCCCTAACTATCTTTTACCGGTTAATTAGTGTGTATTAGTCGCGTGGATGACGGGTGTATTCCTTAATACCATTCGTGGGGTGGCGTACTTACTTCCCCAACTCTACAAGCTCCTACTTCACTCCTATGTCGAGCCGGCTAGGAAGCTCCTAACATGGGATCACTAGAATTCGCTTGTGCATTAAATACAACCATAAAAACCTTTAGTACGCATTTGGTTCAGGTTTCTTAAGATGTTCAAGCAAGTTACCGAATAGGAAGTTAGCCAGTTTTCTTAAGCCTAACATAGATAAACAATCATCCAATACAACTAACAACACACTAATAACCAATAATCAATAGCTAGGTTTCATTAGATCTAAGCAAACACAAGATAAATTTAGCCTAACATGTTAATCAAAAGACAAGAATAAGATAAAATCAAACAACACATAGACATATTGAATGATTAATTGATAACTTATCTTCAATGTAACATGGAAGATCTCAAGGCAAAAAGCCTTGAAAAAGAAGATAAATTCGTCTTAGGGTTTTCTCCCAAAATTCCACACACTAAGCTCTCTCCAATGACAAAAAATTAGAAAACTATATATAGACTTTTGCATCTGACGGCGTCACCTTATGGAGTGTGACGCCGTCACCTCGCCGCTTCTAGGGTTCCCGGATGACCTTCTTGACGCCGTCCCTCTTTAGCTCTTCAAAAATCCATTCTGGCTTATCAAGTCTTGACGCCGTCAGAACTTGTACGTGACGCCGTCCCCTTATGATTTAAGCCGTGACGCCCTTGATCAAGTTAAAGCGTGACGCCGTCAGAATTCACATGCTATTTTCACTGGCTTATCATGAGTAAATTTCACGTCCACTTTTTCTTGCCAAAGCATGACGCCGTCTAGAGTAAATTGTGACGCCGTCAAAGGTAACTTTTAGCCGATTTTTGAGACTTTGTCGTTTTCTTCACTTTTATGCTCCAAAAACGTCCAAAATGCCTCCTTTTCCAGATTTCTCCTCAAAAGTACCTAAAATGACAAAAGGAACGATTTAGGGCGATATTTGATCAAATAAATACGATTTAGGGCTTAAATGACCCCTTAAAAGCGGTACACTTTTCGCCTCATCAAATACCCTTACACTTGAGATTTGCTTGTCCTCAAGCAAATGCGCTTTTATTCTAATCAAAATACAAGTTAGGGGTCATTTAATGCAAACATAAAAGTAATTACAACAAATAATCGTTCCACTTCAATCATAATAAGCACGGAGATTACATACTAGCACCTCACAAGTAGTGTTTAGATACTCACATCTCTCAAGTGTCATCAAAATAAATCTCATAAATGAAAACGGATAATATCTCTCACTACCTGTCATAGCAAATAGATTACCATAGGCTTGGGAAAGGATCGAAAACCTCCTCCACTAGGCGTAAGCACCAAAGATAAACTATCAAAGAGGGCTTTTAAATGGGTTATAACGTTAGGTGTAGGGAAAAGGAAAACACGGTTTTGTTGGATAAAGGATGTTTTACTGGTGGCTAGTTAAAAATCTTGATCAATTACATGTACTATACAATGTTGCTAAGCCAAGACTAGACTCGATCTTAAGCTAAAAACAAAATAACAAAATAACAAAAACATAAAAATAAACATAAAATGAAACGGGATGGTAGTCCGTATGTTTTTTCTATTTTTCTTTTTCTCATTTTTTTTGTATTTTTCTTGATTTTTCGATTTTTTTTTTTTTTTTTTTTTTTTTTTTCATACACTCTTGCCCTACCATCCAAAATAATACATCATAGGGGCGTTGCATTCCCCTTACACTTGAACTTTTACATAACTTTACAAATACTAATCTAATGACTCGAATTAAGATAATTGAAAAACTTGGAGTACTTTTAAAACATTTAGCACATATGGGGGTAATAAATGATGTTCTTCCCCATTACTCCATTACACTAGTACTTTACCCATGAGTCCCAATCGTCCCAAAACAATATGTACAAGGATATGACTCGACTTAGCAACCATGTAATCAATTTGATAATTAACTTGGGTTTAAACAAATGTTGTAACAATAATGCACTAAAAATGAGTGCATACAAGGTAGGCTAAGGCGATTTGGGTGCACATTTTAGTGGGGTGTAACAAATTCTTCCTTTAAGTAAAATGCTTAAAGGTTGAAACGAAAAGATAGGCTCTGAGGGGTGTACTAGGGGTATCGTGTACTAAAAATGAGTACAACGCAAAGGGTGTGGGAGAATTACTTGACCAATGTAGCCAATGTAATTTATAACAAAAACACAGGTGTAAAACAATGGGTTAATCCTAATGCCTCTTATCATGTAGTAAATCTAACTACACGAATGTAGTCTCACTTGTGGCCTCGGAATGGTCCTAACGCAAGTTCTAGAATCTAAGTGCTACCGGTACACACATCATAGCATAAATGCTTTTCCTACCAATTCTAGGGGCGAACCTCACATATTTGGGGGTGGAAAATTTTTTAGTGGTACGGTTTTTGTGCTAGTCATATAACTCCTATCCATGAGACGCTCATTAAGATCAAAGTTTCACTCCTATATGTTGTAAAAAATTTTAAATTTGGCACTAAAATTACCTTAACAAGTATTTCTCTTAGTTTTATTACACATCTACTATTAAACAAACAAAAATCAAGCGCAATGGCATTCTCTAAAATCGTACTTTTACCCCCCCTTACACTTAAGATGAACATTGTCCCCAATGTTCAAATAACAAGATGTAAAAGTAAATAAGGTAAAAGAATGAAATCAAATACTCCCCTGATTCGCTCGGTGGATAATGAAATTACACGGTTAAATCTTCCTCCAAAGTAATGTAGAAGCTCCATGACTAATGCATCGCCACAAGCTTGATTCAAAACATTTCCTTGTCCAAAATAACCTGTTAAACCTGAGAAAACAAACACGAAAACCTGCATAACATCGGCGGGAAAAATCTATATATAAGGATATAATGCTTGTGGAATGATAATTTTGCAGATTCCTGGAGATTATAAGTTGGAGATTTAATAAAAACTTTTTTAAAAACAAAACTTTCAAAAATTTCTGAAATTTAAATCTGACGCCGTCAGGTTATAAACCCTGACGCCGTCAGAAATGACCTGACAAAAATTCTCATTTTAAGTTTCCGGAAAATTTCTAGAAAAACCTTTACCTTACTTCCTGGAAATCCTGCAAAACATCATTATGACTCGATACAAGCATTTGACTCAAACAAATACGAATATGTATGTTAATTTAATATTATTACGATTCATGTTCATATGTGTTCTAATAAACCGATTTGGATTTCCCTTACATTTAACTTTTGCAAAATACCTTTATATGTAGTTAAGACGAAGTTAAAAAAAAAATAAAGCATTTTCACAAATTAGTTTTTAACATGAATCAATAATAATAAAACTTAAACATACATACGGAAACAAATAAAATCAAACAAACAAATAAATAAACACACAAAGCAAATAAAACTTGGGTTGCCTCCCAAGAAGCGCTTGTTTTTGTTCGAGTCACGAGCCTGACTCTACCCTTATTTAACGGATAAAGGAGAGGTTTTTCCTACACTTAGGATTAAGTGCGGGTGATAGTAGCGATACACACCATCTTGGTGGAAGTATGCCGCGTGAGGAAAGAGTGTTGGATGAATTATATGCTCAAAGACGCGGGATCCAATCATCATAACCTCACTTAGTTCAATTGGGTCAATGGGTGAATTGAAGTTTTCTCCTAGAAAGGGATCATCTTCTATCAACTTCGAGAGACTCCTAGTTGGGCATCTATCTTGACCTAATAAACCCGGTTTAAACCCATAATGTTTCTTATGATCAATCATGAATGGGTGATGTAAGTATGTAAGGTCATGGTTCACTCCTATATTAGCTTCCTCTCTACAAGGCCTAGAGTCTACTACCTTAATCTTAACATTACCCGGACTACATGGTTTGATGGGTGGATCGGGACCTAATTCAATTCCTAAGTTCACATCTAAGGATGGAAGATTAGGTAACGGTTTTGGTTGAGGCTCCGGTTCATCAAAACTAGGAACTTCCATAGAACTAAAAGAAAGGTTGTGATCACTATAAGCATTCAAACCTATATCCTCTAGTTGTGTTTGGTTCAAAGGTTCTACCTCTATTGGGGTTCCTATAGTCTCTTCTACTTCTTCCGGGTAAGTCACCGGTGGTGTGTATGCCTCAAATGATGGTAGGACTTGTGGGGTACTTGGTGGGCTTATGTTACTTACCTCATCACCTATATCCTCATCATGTGTTTTAGTAGGATCTAACCCTAACATTTTACCAAGTATCTCAAGTGCTTCTCTAGGCATCTCAACTTCTATATCCGAATCATAAGGATCATCCTCAATATTCTGACTGCTATATTCAAATTGCCCAAAAGATTCATCATGTGTTTCTTGAGATTCATCGTCATCGATCATAAAACCTAGGTCTTTTTTATCAATGTGATCATGCTCGGCTAGATCCTCCATCACATCAAGATCACCTGAGTGTTCACCCTGTATTATGGTAGTGCCTAACCATGACATGCAGCTAGGTGGCTCAACTCTACCCTCATCCCCAAACAAACTTGTTTCATGATCCTTGAAATTTGTGGTCAATTGACTTGTATTAATGTTTGTTGGGTTGTCTACCATATAATAATATTGGGCACAATTCTCAATAGCTTCCCATGCTTTCTCAGCACTTAATTCCCTAATATCCCTGCCGGCAATATGGTAAATGTCCCTTTGGGCATGTCGGTCGACATGATTGTAAAAGATTTGAGTTAGCGACCAAAAATCGAAGTTATGATGAGGGACTTTTTGGAGTAAATATTTAAAACGAGTCCATGCATCATAGAGAGGTTCATCTTTATGTTGTTTAAACATCAAGATGTCATATGGAGTGGGTGAATTACGTGGTTGGTGGTATGGTGGATTCGCGTTCTCCATAATGGCAAACTGAATAGTCAATGAAAATCTTATACGAACAGAAGCACGAAGAAAATAGATAGACTAAAGAAAACCTAGAAAAATAAAATAAAAATCTCGCTAGAAAGGAATCTAGTGAGTAGACCTATAAAAATAAAAATTCAACCTAAACAATAACTATTCCCCGGCAGCGGCGCCAAAAACTTGATGCGTGGTTTGGTAACCTTACAACAGGTTTTACCTCTCGAGGGATCTCAAGAGGCTTACAACCCCACCAGGCAGTGTACCTGACCGATGTAGTATAGTGTAGTGGTAAGTACGGGGGATTGATCGTTCTCCACAGGGAATAGTGTTCGTTAGGTATGAAAGACTACTCTAATTAGGTCTAAGGGTTGAGGAAGATTCTTTTTATGTTTTTATATTTTTATGAAAGCAAGTAAAATCTCGGTTTTGAAAGAGTGGGCGGAATTAGTTGCTAGTCAACTAACCTAAATAACTACAAATCCAAATAAAGTAAAATAACAAAAATGAAAATGTGGTGAGAAACTTATGTGTAGAGAAATGTGTTTACTTAGATTTCCTTACTCCCTAACTATCTTTTACCGGTTAATTAGTGTGTATTAGTCGCGTGGATGACGGGTGTATTCCTTAATACCATTCGTGGGGTGGCGTACTTACTTCCCCAACTCTACAAGCTCCTACTTCACTCCTATGTCGAGCCGGCTAGGAAGCTCCTAACATGGGATCACTAGAATTCGCTTGTGCATTAAATACAACCATAAAAACCTTTAGTACGCATTTGGTTCATGTTTCTTAAGACGTTCAAGCAAGTTACCGAATAGGAAGTTAGCCAGTTTTCTTAAGCCTAACATAGATAAACAATCATCCAATACAACTAACAACACACTAATAACCAATAATCAATAGCTAGGTTTCATTAGATCTAAGCAAACACAAGATAAATTTAGCCTAACATGTTAATCAAAAGACAAGAATAAGATAAAATCAAACAACACATAGACATATTGAATGATTAATTGATAACTTATCTTCAATGTAACATGGAAGATCTCAAGGCAAAAAGCCTTGAAAAAGAAGATAAATTCGTCTTAGGGTTTTCTCCCAAAATTCCACACACTAAGCTCTCTCCAATGACAAAAAATTAGAAAACTATATATAGACTTTTGCATCTGACGGCGTCACCTTATGGAGTGTGACGCCGTCACCTCGCCACTTCTAGGGTTCCCGGATGACCTTCTTGACGCCGTCCCTCTTTAGCTCTTCAAAAATCCATTCTGGCTTATCAAGTCTTGACGCCGTCAGAACTTGTACGTGACGCCGTCCCCTTATGATTTAAGCCGTGACGCCCTTGATCAAGTTAAAGCGTGACGCCGTCAGAATTCACATGCTATTTTCACTGGCTTATCATGAGTAAATTTCACGTCCACTTTTTCTTGCCAAAGCATGACGCCGTCTAGAGTAAATTGTGACGCCGTCAAAGGTAACTTTTAGCCGATTTTTGAGACTTTGTCGTTTTCTTCACTTTTATGCTCCAAAAACGTCCAAAATGCCTCCTTTTCCAGATTTCTCCTCAAAAGTACCTAAAATGACAAAAGGAACGATTTAGGGCGATATTTGATCAAATAAATACGATTTAGGGCTTAAATGACCCCTTAAAAGCGGTACACTTTTCGCCTCATCAAAGCAATACCATTGCTAACCCGAGAGGTGACATGAAACTATAACCACCCGAAGTGGTGTTGCTTATGATGGACCTACGATTCCTACTACTTCTTTTACTCTTCCTAAAGTAGTGGAACGTGAAACCAAGGTGACAAAGGACACGGTGCCTCCTACTAATAAGGGAAGTACCAAAAACGTCCAACCTCTGGTTGTCAAAGCTTCTGAGCCCAAAGTTGCTCCCGTTAGTACTCCAAAGACTAATCCTAAACTGTCAATACCTTACACGTCAAGACTTAATGATCAAAAGCTCTGTGGAAAAGCTGACAATCAAATGGAAAAGTTCTTCCAAATCTTTCAAGATTTACACTTTGATATTAGCTTCGCGGATGCTCTTCTTCTCATGCCTAAATTTGCTTCAACAATTAAGAATTTGCTAAGTAATAAGGAAAAATTATTTGAATTGGCTAAAACCCCGTTAAATGAGCATTGTTCAGCCGTTCTCCTCAAAAAGTTACCCGCAAAACTTGGAGACCCCGGCAAGTTTCTCATTCCATGTGATTTTCCGAGAATGGTTGAATGCTTAGCTTTGGCCGATCTCGGCGCTAGCATTAACTTGATGCTACTTTCCTTATGGAAGAAGCTTTCTCTTCCCAAACTTACTCCTACTCGTATGACTCTCAAGCTTGCGGACCGATCAATTACTCGTCCGATCGGTGTCGCCGAAGATGTCTTCATTAAAGTGGGAAAGTTCCATTTTCCGGCCGACTTTTTAGTCGTTGATTTTGATGCCGATCTTTGGTTTCCCCTCATCTCGATAGATCCTTCTTGAGGATGGATGTTATTGAGTTATGTGAAGAATAACCTAGTGAATGATGAAGCGTAACTTTTATCTCGATCAATTTCGAGATATCTCTATAGATGATAATGGGTAACGTCGATGTAAGATAGCTGTGGGGAGAATGCTCTAGAAGTTCTTAGATTTTCAAACAATTCTACGAGTGGTAATCCCACTCCATCTTCAGAATCTATCATTTCCGACTCTTCCCCTTCTCTCACTCCGTTTGAGGGAAGTGACTTCATTTTGGATGAGATCAAGGCTTGTCTTTAGAATGATTCAATTTCACCGGAAATTGATGATACCGACTTTGATTCGGAGGGAGATATTCTTTTACTCGAGAAAATGTTAAACGATGACCCGTCACCTTCACTCCCTCCGAGGGAAATTAATATTGAATAAATTAAAGAAATTAAGCCGTTTAATGAAAATCCTCTGGAGCTCGAGCTCAAGGATTTACCTCCTCATCTCGAATACGCATTTTTAGAAGGAACCAAAAAATTTCTCGTCATTATTGCTAAAGACTTAAAAGATGAGGAGAAGACCCGACTTTTAGAATTGCTTAAGAATCATAAGAGTGCCATCGCTTGGCAAATTTCCGACAGTAAGGGAATAGACCCTTGTTTTTGTACTCATAAAATTTTAATGGAAGATGATTAAAATCCCACGGTGCAACAACAAAGAAGGGTTAACCCGAAAATTCATGAGGTTATCAAAAAGGAGGTTCTTAAACTCTTTGATGCCGGAACGATTTACCCTATTTCCGATAGCCCGTGGGTTAGTCCCGTTCATTGTGTACCCAAGAATGAGGGTATGACCGTCATCACCAATGAAGATAATGAGTTGATTCCAACACGTCTCGTCACTGGATGGAGAGTGTGTATTGACTATCGTAAGCTTAATGATGCGACTCGTAAAGACCATTTCCCGCTCCCTTTTATGGACCAAATGCTTGAACGTTTAGTGGGAAATGAGTATTATTGTTTTCTCGATGGATTTTCTTTATATTTTCAAATCCCGATTGACCCACAAGACCAAGAAAAGACCACCTTCACTTGCCCTTATGGTACGTTTGCCTATCGACGTATGCCCTTCGACTTATGCAATGCTCCATGCACGTTCCAAAGGTGCATGATGGCCATTTTTCATGATATGATCGAGAAAACAATGGAAAATTTTATGGACGATTTTTCGATTTATGGAAATTCTTTTACGTCTTGCCTCTCCAATTTAGACAAAAATGCTAAGATGGTGTGAAGATACCAACTTAGTTCTAAATTGGGAGAAGTGCCACTTCATGGTTAAAGAGGGCATTGTCCTCGGCCATAAGATTTCCAAAGCCGGGATTGAGGTCGATCGAGCTAAAGTCGATATAATCACTAAGCTACCTCATCCCACCACCGTCAAAGGAATTCGAAGTTTCCTTGGTCATGCCAGTTTTTACCGTCGATTTATTCAAGATTTTTTTAAAATCCCCCGGCCAATGACCCACCTTCTAGAAAAAGATACTCCGATTTTGGTTGCATCGAAGTATTTGAAATTCTAAAGAAGAAATTAACGGAAGCTCCGATTTTAGTTGCCCCCGATTGGGACTTGCCCTTTGAAATTATGTGCGATGCTAGTGATTTTGCTATAGGGGCCGTCCTGGGGCAACGTAAGACCAAATATTTTCAGCCGATACACTATGCGATTAAGATGATGACCGATGCCCAATTTCATTATACCACTACGGAAAAAGAGTTATTAGCTGTCATCTATGCTTTTGAGAAATTTTGACCTTATCTCGTCTTATCGAAAACCATAGTGTATATGGATCATTCGGCTCTTAAATATCTCCTTGCTAAGCAAGATGCTAAGCCGAGATTGCTTCGGTGGATTCTCCTTCTCCAAGAATTTGATGTCATTATTTGTGATAAAAAAGGAGCGGAGAATCTCGCCGCCGACCATTTGTCTAGACTAGAAAACCCTCATCAAGGTATTCTCGAGAAAAAGGAAATTACCGAAACATTTCCACTCGAGACACTTGGGATGATATCGCTTAATAGTGATTCTAGTACCCCATGGTTTGCCGACATTGCAAATTACCATGCGGGAAATTTTATTGTGAAAGGGATGTCGTCCCAACAAAAGAAGAAATTCTTTAAGGATGTGAAACACTATTTTTGGGATGACCCCTACTTGTTTAAGATTTGTGCGGATTAAGTGATTAGACGATGTGTACACGGCCAAAAAGCCGTTGATATTCTCACGGCTAGCCACAATGGACACACCGGGGGACATCATGGTGCCAACTACACCGCTAAGAAAGTCTTTGATTCTGGTTTTTATTGGCCGGCTATTTACCGTGATGCCCACGACTTGGTGAAGTCATGTGACTCGTTCCAACGTTAAGGAAAAATCTCACAAAAGGACGAAATGCCTCAAAATGCAATCCAAGTTTGCGAGATCTTTGATGTTTGGGGCATCGATTTTATGGGACCGTTCCCGTCTTCTCGAGGGAACAAGTATATTCTCGTGGCCGTCGATTATTTGTCGAAATGGGTTGAAGCAAAGGCGCTCCCCACTAATGACGCCCGAGTTGTTGTGAAATTTTTGAAGAGTCTATTTTCCCGATTTGGAACTCCTCGTGCTATTATAAGTGATCGCGGTACTCATTTTTCTATTGATCAATTTGTGAAAGTTATGCTTAAATATGGAGTTACTCACCGTCTTTCTACCGCGTATCACCCGCAAGCGAGCGGACAAGTTGAGGTTTCCAATCGTGGTTTAAAGCCTATTTTAGAAAGGACCGTAGGAGAAAATCGGGCCTCATGGGCTGAAAAGTTAGATGATGCATTATGGGCCTTCCATACCGCCTTTAAAACACCCATTGTGTGCACTCCTTATAAGTTAGTTTATGGAAAGGCTTGTCATCTCCCCATAAAACTTGAACATTGGGCCTACTGGGCCTTGAAACATTGTAATTTTGACCTTAAGACCGCGGGTGATCACCGAAAAGTTCAAATGAATGATTTAAATGAACTTAGGGATCAAGCTTATGAGAACTCTTTGATCTGCAAAGAGAAAACGAAGAAGATTCATGACTCCAAGATTAAGAACCGTATCTTTAACGTTGGTGATCGAGTCCTTCTCTTCAATTCTTGATTAAAGATTTTCTTAGGCAAGCTAAAAACCCGTTGGACCGGGCCGTTCACCATTGCTCAAGTTTTTACTTATGGAACCGTCGAGTTATCTCAGAACGACGGCCCCAACTTCAAGGTGAACGGTCATAGACTTAAACACTATTTTGGAGGGGACATACCATCCACGGTTGTCCCGGATCTCCAAACCTTCCCCATGAACAATTAAATTCGAGGCTAGTCAAGCTAAACGAATCGTTAATAAACAAGCGCTTCTCGGGAGGCAACCCGTGTTTCTATCTTCTTTCAATTTTCTAATAAGTGTAACGTGAGGAGGCCCACCTCTTCCATTTCTCGTGTTTTGTGCCTGTTGTTTTATGTCCACGAATTGCCCGAATTATGAAGACTCTCGTGCTCGTGGTTTTGTCTTTCATCCACTCGAGTCTCATCCTTCATTGCTTATTGGGAAATCTGATATCCTAAATCTTATTGATTAACGTTTATCTATTAGCATAATTAATAAACGGCTTTAGATTTGCGTGAGAGAACCCTTATTTCAAAAAATTGAGGACAATGCTTCATTTTAGTCTGCGCGGGGGGGGGGGGGGGTGGATGATCTTTTGATTTGATTTTACCTTGCATTTTTCCTTATACTCTCGCAACCCCGTTTTTCCTTCAAAAAAAATGAAAAAAAATTTAAAAAATTTTGCAAAAATATAATAAGTGTTTTGACACATTGTTGACTTTCTGTTGATGAAAGTAGGAATAAAATTTTGACTTGATCGAGCGTGTTGAGCTCTAGCTTGTCCCCTTAACCTTTGTAATTGAAAGCTTTTTCTAGTCTTTTATACAAGAAGCTTTTTAACGCGAATTCTAGCTTAACAAAGCCAAGAATTTGCAAGTTTTCATAATTGACCTTAAATATGCAAAAGCTTGATTTTATTAGACTAAGCATTCGTGGATCCATTTATTTAGGATTTTAAATTTGAGAAGAACGAAAAATGATAGAGGGTTAAATATAAGTTAGATGCTAAGCGTGGAGTAGTTGGTTCTCTTTAGAGCTCATAGCGGTTAATTGTGGCTTTTTGCTCCCATCAGCTAAATAAACGCAAAAATAAAAAATTTCAAATTAATTATAGGTGCATGGTTTTGGCGATGGTTAATTTTTACTCCTTCTTTAGAGAATTCTTGCTTATGAAAGTTGGGTACACATCAGGGTACTGCCAGCGTTACGGGGAAATAATACAATTGATTCCTGATAGTTCGCAACTATTGTTTCGGATGTTGAAAGACCGTAGGACTCGGGTTTGCCACCTTATAAATGTTTAATAAACCGAAGCCATAATAGACTACTGTGCCCTGACGGTTCGTTCCCGTTGACATGGTTGTTCAAAAGGTGGAAGTAAATAATAATAATCCAGAGCCATAAAAGTTTTCTGTTTCCTGACGGTTCGCTCCCGTTCACTCAGACTTCTAAAAGGTGGAGGAAATCCCCAAGGTCAGAATAGGCTACTATTTCTTGACGGTTCACTCCCGTTGTTGTAATTGTTATAAAGGGCCGAGGGCTAATGTGTTTAATAATGTTAATAATGCCAAATTTCGACTCCGGGGATATCTAAATAAAGCTTCTGTCTCTGGACTCGTAGATGAGTTGTTTCGGATGAAATAAAAAGGATATCCCCTAAATCGTGTTAAATTAGGACTTTGATGTGGACCTTATTTTTATGGGCAACGGTTCTCGAGGTTAGGATCTTTAAACTAGTTAGCATCTAAACTTGGTGCCCTTATCGGACTAAAAATCTATCGAAATAAGAAAAACTCATTTTTCAAAATAAAATCCTTAGAGGAACTAGGAATAAGGGAGAAGGAGTAGCTGCGCGTACACAATTAGCATCTATGGGTAGCATTAGCATTTAATTTTATATTTAGCTTTGATTTCATTTTTAAGCTTGGTTTGGGGACTTATGAAAAATCAAGGACGATGAATTTTATCCATGTTGACGCTTTTTCATAAAAAGTGCTTCTTACTCCGTGATCCTAAAAGTTATTTAATAATGAAAGTCAACATTTCGTCATATAAGAAAAATACAAAAAAGATTTTATACATGATAAAATGCTCAAACGGGGCATTTTTAGAGCTATTGATTTCTTAATCTCCTTTGAGGAACACTTTGCTACTTTTCAAAGTTTTTAGTAACAAGAGGGTTGAAATTTTTGGTTTCAAAAGCGTGATGTGATGACATTGCGTGAGGACACGACAATACCTAAGTCTGGGGAATTTTGGTATGTGTGAATTCACATACCTTTTCTGTATCAAAAACGGACTCAAAAGACCAAAAACTGACCATAAATGCCAGATATATGCCTGTTGACAAAAATAATGACAAAACGGACAAAAACGAGCACGGGATTGGAAAGAGCGTGAAAAGCCGGAGCCGAGGATGAATTTCTACATTTTGGATCAAGCTAAACCTAATCCTTAATGTTAAATCCATTTCACCATAAGTCCTAAACATTTCACTGTTAGTCCTTATTCATTTGCAAAGTTAGTCCTTAACTAACTTGTGTTAAATCCTAATCTATATCACTTAATCCAGCCCAAAACTAGATCCAATACCACAACCCGACCAAACCCACACCCTTTTACCCGGTCAACCCAGTCAAAACCAAATAGCGGGAAAACAGTTTTACTGTTCACCCATCTCCCTCAAATTCACCCCACTTAAATGAACTTAACCCTTCTAGAAGTCCCAGACGTCATCCGTGACATTTTTGGCAGGCCATGTTGGCAATCCGAGTGCCAATGAATGGCTAATCATTGTTGGCACATGATCCAAGGGCTGAGAATTAGGATTAGGCACCAAGAAAGGATTGAAGGGACTGGATTGATTCAAAGAAGCACACCTCAGGCTCTAGAACCCTCCTCAGATGGCTATAAATAGAGGCTTTCATCACACACACAAGATCGTCCAAGTTTTAGCTTATTTTAGTGCTTATTATAGTTATCTTTTACTGTCTTTTTAATTGTATTTCCTTTAAAAGCACTGTACACTTTTAAGTTTTTAATAAAAATTCGGTTTGTCTTAAATAATTGTCTATTTACTTTTAAGCATTTAAAATGTTTTCTTTTGGTTAATAAGTTGTCAAATAAGCTCTTATTTACTTTGATTTCCTCAAACAAGCTTCGTAAAGCTTGTTTGAGTCTGTGTTGTTCTGGATTCAGTATTGCAAGGTTGGGCTTGATAATTTGGTTTTAAAGAAAAAAGGGTATAAGCTGGATGATAAGCCAGATTTGGATGGGCTTATGAAACTTTACCAGCTCGTTTTAAACAAGCTGGAGCTTGTAGATAAGCTCTATAGAGCATATTTAGTCCTTGTTTGAGCAAAGGACCAAGTGAGTACTACGTTTTTACTTGATATCTTAAATTCTGTCTTAGCTTTTTATAACTGCTTATTATGTGCTTATTTCTGCTTGTTACTTTTTTTTTTTTTTTTTTTTTTTTTTTTTTTTTTTTTTTTATATCTTTTACATGTCTTATTTGCTTAGATCTAGTAATTTTAGCTTTATCTTTAAGTTTTTAGTATAAATTGTCTTTGTATAGCTTGAAACTGCTTATTCTAATAGCTTATTGTTAAGTGCTTTTTAGTAGTTGTTAATTGCTTATCAGGTCTTAATTTAGTTAGTCTATTATCTATTTTCAACATTCTTAGCTTAATCTAGTCTAATTCAGTTTTAAAAAGAATTTCAAATTTTAAAGGGGTGTTTGGGATAACAGTACTAACTCTAAGTTAGTACTACTAGTATTGGTTTTGGCTTTTAAGCCAAATTCGTTTAGCTCAAAAATTAGTTTAATAAGTAGTTTTTAAGTTTTTAAAAGCATTTCTACATAGATTTAAAGCTTTTAGATTGGTTTTCAAAATTTCAAAGTTCAAAACTGCTTGTGACAGCTTATTTTGATAAGTTCATCAAAAGTTCTTTTGAGTTGATGTTTTTGAGTTCAAAACCAGTTTTATATGTTAGTTGAATCAATTGAGTCAAGTTTTATAGTCTAATTGTAGTCTGCAAGTTTTTATTTTTATTTTTATTTAATTTTTTTGTCAAAAATTAGAAAAACCAAAAAATAGTGTAACTGTCCTGTCTTATCAGCTTATTTTTAAGCTCAATTTTTGTTCAAATCATTTGAATGTTGTTTTGTGTGCTCTTTAGTTGGTGTTCTTTGCTGTTTTAAAGTTTTAACTTATTTCATTAGCTTTTGATGGCTTAATTGTAGCTTAGAAAGTAGAGGTTCAGGTTGATTTTAAGTCTTTTAAGTTTGATAGTCTCAACTGTCATTTTTTATCAGCTTATTTTTATGCTCAAATCTGTTTCAAAATGTCTGGAAATTGTTTTATGTGTTCCTTGGAAGGTAATTTTTAGCAGTTTAGAGTTTTTGAGGCTTAGCATATTGATTTAGTAGCTTATTAAGTAGCTTAAAAGTGCCCTTTCAGGCTGATATGATAGCAGTTTTTGGCTTATAGCTTAATTTAGTTTTTGAGCTTATTACTTGTTAAGAATTGCTGATTTGAGTTTAGAATTGCCTATTAAGCATGCTTTTAGGTTTTAGAAGCTTTGTTTGCTTAAGCACAAGTTTATAGAAACTTGTGTAATATAAATCAGTTGGTTTCCTAGCTTTTTAGTTTTTAAGTGTAACTGCTGATCTTAATTGCTAATTCCAGGTTATTTAAAAAGTTTTTAGAAAAATTGTTTTACAAAAAGTGCTTAAAATTAAGTTGTTAAAAAGTCCCTGTTGGGAATTCTGCTAAGTAAGAATTCTGCTGAAAAATACTGCTGATGGATTCTGCTGAAGAGCTGGAATCTGCTGAAGAAGTGTTTCTGCGGAAGTAGAGATTCTGCGTATTATGTTTCTACTGAAGAAGTGTTTCCGCGTATTTTGTTATGAGTTAGGATATGCATGAGTTTTATTAGGAAATTATAATGCATATCTTCTATTAGTTTTTAGAATATACGTTTCTTGTGAAACGGTTTAGGGTTCCTTGTCTATAAAAGGAACACATTATTATGTATGATGGACGAGTTTTGAAAAACAAGTTTTAGTTTTAATCAAAGATCCATAGAGGATCAAGTGTTCTTAGTTATTTGTGTTTATACTTGTGTTTGATTTCCGCTTTAGAATACAAGTAATAGAGACTTTCTATTAGTGTGTTTGTGATTACATAGACATTACTAACGATCCACGAGCGCTCAAAGATCTATCAAGGTCTAAGGTTCAACAGTCTCAAAAATTTTTTTGGCAAAATAAAAACTATGGGAAATTGGGAAGCCAAGGGTGAGCTAGGCTCGAACCCGAGACCCCGACCAATCTCAACCAAAGCTTTAACACACACACTCTTAACCATCTGCGCCCTTGGGACTTTCCTGTCTAAAGGTGCAAACCAATTATACTTAAGGACATTTGTCCAGTTTTGCTTATCAGCCCATTTTTGCTTATTTCCATCTTATTTCAATAAGCTGGATCTTCAGTTTTATTTTTCATAGAATCAGAATAGATAAAAGAACTTTTCAGAATTTTTTCATATTTTTCGTAATTAGTTTAGTATTTTTAATAATATTTTTAGATTAAAAGTTTTTTTAATTCATAATAAATAAAAAAAAATATATAAACCCATCTGTCACAAAATAAGTGTTCAGTTTGACTTTTCTGAGTCAAACTGGTTCAACTTTGACTTTAATTTTTTTTTTGTATTATATAATAATTGATGAAAATTATACCAATAATAAATACACTTAAAACTCAATCTATTCATATATTTTGCATCAAGTACTATATAACACCCGCAAAAATAGATGAGGTCAAAGTTGAACCAGTTTGACTCTGAAAAGTCTAACTGGACACTTATGTTGAACCAGTTCCATCTTATTTCATTTAGGACTTTTAAAATTTAAATTTGCATTTCTAGGGTTAAATTTTGATAATTTAGGTTTTTATGCCCGTTAAGTTCCCGTTAAGTGCCCATTTTAAATTTAATTTGCGTTAGGACTTAATTGTGCTTTGATTTCTTGATTTGTGTGCTTATTATTTGCTTCCTTGTTTATGTATTCTATTTCAAGTTCCATAATCTAAAATATCTTGATTATTCAATCATCCGATCACGAACTGAATCTGATTTTCCATTCATACCTCGTTGGGACATTAACGACCCGGGAATATTAATTAATTCCGAAAATATATACAGTTTGACTTTCTTTGGACATTTAGGATTTTCGCTCTTTGACGGGAGCGAATTAACTATTTGGTCGGTTACGTATCACTTTCTATATATATATATATATATATATATATATATATATATATATATATATATATATATATATGTGTGTGTGTGTGTGTGTGTGTGTGTGTGTGTGTGTGTGTGTGTGTGTGTGTGTGTGTATACTGTTGAGAAACGATCAGATACTTATACATTCATAGAGTTAGGGACATTCGCACCACCCAACGACAATAAAGAAATATAACGCGCCAATTAAACAAGGATATGACAATTCGACTAATTAATAAAAGATAACAAGGGAGTAAAGATATCTAAGTGAACACTCTTACCTATCATAAGAGTTACCACTTTTACTTTTCCGTTTATTAGTTTAATTTAGTTTTAATTAGTTTAATTAGTAGTTTTAAAACACCCACTCTTCAAACCCCGACATTTTTACTTGCTTTATAATAAAACATAAAAAATACAAAAAGAATCTTCCTACACCTCTAGACCTATTTTGTCATACAATTCGGCCTTCACAACACTATTTCCCTAGAGAACGATCAATCCACCGTGTCTTGCCTATACTACACTACAACGGTTAGGTACACTGCCTAGGAGGGTTGTAAAACATCGTTAGATTTTGCAAATCACCCATCACATTTTCATGAATCAACGTAATCTGTTTTAATTTCCTCAGATACAGTGCATGTTCATTCGAAACAAATGTATAATAAACAAATCTTACCATATACTACCCCAATATCTTGAATCGGTGAACTGCGGCCTCTAATTTGCCAGCTAATAGCTCTAACCATGTTGGATCTAGTTTTAAATTAGGTGCTTTACAAAATTTTGGGAAGTTAGAAGCGAGTGGTTTGAGGTGAAAATATGTTATGTTGCTAAATATAAATGCAAAACTTTAGTTGCAAAAAGGTCCCTAAAAAAATTGGTATCCAAGTGGGCTGTCAAGGAACAAGTGGTGTAAAAGTGGCAAGAAAAATGAAATGAAGAAGATACCCTCACGTGGAATGCACATGAGGACTTGCTAACGAGGATTTTTAATGAGTGTTAGCAAAAGGAGCATTATTCGAAGAAAGAAACCATGGGGACATTTTTCGCAGTTTTAAGTTTTGTGGAACATCCCTTGCGAAAATGGAAAACCAAAGGGACATAACTTGCAGTTTACCCTAAACATAATCTATCGTGTGTAGTTTGTATATTCTCATGCAAGAAAGAAACCATGGGGACATTTTTAAAATAAAGATAGTATGTAGTCATTGTGTGATATTTTATTAACCAAATAGATTTTTTTTCGTGGAATATTATGTTTAGGCGTGACCATCACTCGGAAAGAGTCTAGAGGTTTAGGTGAAACCAGAAAGAGCCGCTCCAAGAAGAAGAATTTGGTGTTTGAGGTTGACGAATGTTCAGGAAATATCGTTGGGGGAAGACGCTCAACATTTTATTACCAAAGGAGGATGTGTAATGAGAAGGTTCGCCAAACTAGATGGTACAACATGGAAGAAAAAATCTGATTCATTGAAGAGGGATATAATCACCAAATGTGTAGTAAGTGTTATTTTTAAAATGCTCACTAATAAGTCGGATATATACACGTAGCCTGTTTTATTAAATTTAATCTGTTGGATATCTATAGATGTGTGCAATAGTAAATGTTGGGAACACGTTTCACATTATTTCAAGTCTTAGTCATTTAAGTTAAATAGGTTGCTAAATATGGGTTCTATGTTTGTATTAAGCCCATGGCTCATAAGGAGCCCATGGGCCGTGTATTTTATCTAAATTGTTCTAGAAGATAACAAGCAAATGTCGCCCTAATTTCCTTCTATAAATAGGATGCTTGTATCTTCATTTTAGTTGTTGGTTTTATTCACTATTAAGCCAAAGCTTTGTTACTTTTATGTGTGAAATAAGATCATCCTTCTCTTCATCTATATTCATCTCTTCTCTCGTTATTCTAGTTATATGTTTCATCTATTATAGTTGTACGTGTGTTTAGTAGTTTATAGTAGTTGTTATATCTTGTGTTAAAGCTAAAATAGGACCTATCAAGTGGTATCATTCGCTAGAAGATAATTAGTTGTGTGTTTTAGAGTAGATTCAATCATTATTTTTAGTTTTATGTTTGGTTTACTAGATTTACGTGTGGTTTTGTGGCTAAAAATGACCAAAAGTCTTATTTCTTTCACTTATCTTCGCACTTGTAAAGTGAAAATGTAATTTTAGTGAGTAGAGATTAGATTTATAGTCGAAAGTTGAGTTCTTGTTCGAGTTTTAATAGATTAACGCTAGTTTTCATTTGTTGCAAGTTTTCGAAATTCACCAAATTTTGGTTTAGACGTTAAAGCTTGAAACTTTCTTAATATTTACGTGTTATTAAACGTTTTGAACCAAAAACATTCGGTTACAACATCGTTTTCTAGGCGTAAAAGTGATCTGAAAAAGTTAGCGTTTTATCGCAATTGGAGGAAAAGAGGGTTTATCGCAATTGCTCTTGAGGGTTTATCGAAATTCGCAGAAAGGGTTTATCGGAATTGTCACCAAGGGTTTATCGGAATTCAGCAGACTAAGGGTTTATCAAAATTGGTGTTCAGTATTTTCCTTGCTTGTATAAGTTTGTGAAAATACTTCGACATTACGGCTAATCTCATATCCTGTATAAGATATTGAGAAAGTTATCGAAATTATTACTTAGATAACCTATTGAAATTGCTAGATCTATCGCAATTCTGCTAACTTATCGAAGTTGCCATTTCTATCGCAATTTAGATAACTTACCGCAATTGTCAGTTCTATCGCAATTTAGAAAGCTTATCGGAATTATCATTTTCCATCGCAATTGCTGAAGCTATCGGAATTCTCTGATTTATCAAAATTCACAGTGTTATCGCAATTCAGAACCTTATCGCAATTGGCAGTGTGAACAGTGTTATCGAAATTGGAATTGTGAACAGTATTCTAAAGGAATTGAACAAGAACACCACTTAACCAAAACCAAACTTCTCAACTCATAACACACATCTTAATTGTCTACAAGATCCACCAAAAACACAAAAATGTCTCAACCACCACATCACAACTACTTTTACAATCAGCAACAACAATTTCATCAACCACAATATTATCAACAACAAGATTTTGTGCAACAACATCAATTCTTCCCTCAACAACAAGCCCCTCAGCAACAAATCATTCATCAACAACCAATGCACACTTACCAACTCCCACCAAAACAACCACACTGGTTTGACCAAATGTGCGAAGCTATCAGCAGTCAACAATCCAGACATGAAGCAGGATCTTTGGATACACCCCCAATGTTAACACCAGGGAATTATGTACAGTGGTCAAGTCGATTTCTTCGGTTTATTGAGTTAAAGAAACCCCATGGAAAGTACTTAAAGAAGGTTATCATTGAAGGCCCATATCCAGTTCCTACTACTACGGTTCCTAGAGATCCCACTGCAATTCCTCCAAGAAAAGAACTATTACCCCTGTTCCTGTTGCACAACTCACAACAGAACAAGTCCTTCAGCAAGAAGCAAATTTAATTCCATTCTATACATCTTCAAGGATTCCAAATTCCCTATTGAAGTACTGATTAAAATAATGTTGAATGCACATAAATTCAAAATTGCATATGGAAATAGGCGTTATGATCCGAAACTTGAATTTGAACAATTCCCTTTAAATTTATAACTGCACTGACATCTACTAAAAAATGTTGCTCAAAATGTAATTTATCCTTAAGAGATGACAAATAAATTAGTTAATTTGATGAGATTCAAATTAAACCCGTGTCATTGACTGATCCTTGAGATATCACAATGATCCTGAAAAAATGCTATGTTTCATGAACGATCCGATCATTTTTTAAGACCATCCAACACAATTAGATCACAAAAATCCCAAATTGATTAGTGCAATTAACAAAAAACAAAAAAAAATCCATTGGCTCTAACGGGTTTTACTACAAATCTGCTAACTTTTTTATGAAAATTTAAGTAAAACGGGAAAAACTTTGAGGTTCTTTCCATCCATCATACGTGAAATTCAAGGACTTAACAAAGTATTGATAACGTTTCTAATATTCCTCAGAACGACAAAAAGTTGATTTTCACAATTCATTTATTCTAAACTTCTTCCAAACGGTTGTAACCTGTAAAGATAATCTTGTTGAAGCAACAAGTTTCCAGGTACGATTGATTTTACTTGGGAATTATTTGCCTTTGGAATCCAATTAAAAGGAATTTCAAAAATTTACGACTCTAAAATCTTTGGTAATATCTGTAACCATCCATTCAAAAATTAACTATAAACAAACCCCAGCATATGGCTTGCAATGTTGATAACATGTTATTTAACCTAGAACGAACTAAAAAATCAAAGTGCTATGCATGCGAGGTTTTCTATTGATATTTTTCATGCTTATGTTGATATATAATAACACGGAAATGTAAACAGAAGGACGAGAGTCGATCTAAAATCTATTATTGTCCAAATTTGATAAACTATGGACTACTCAAGAGTACTCATAAGTGAAATTTGATATCCCTAAAATAAATTCGAAACCTAGGTCTTTGATTGAAAAGAAATTATGAGTTGTTTAAAATGTAGCAAAGTTAATGATTTGTTTTTTAACACGTTAGAGTTAATAGAATTTTGTTAATTTTATGTATATCGATTTGAATAATTAAATCCAAGGGTGTGTTTTGTAATTCTAAAAACTCAAGGGATAATTTTTGTAGGTTATTTGAACATGGTATAATTTGTATAAAATGTTAAATGAGGGGTTTATATGTAAATTTTGTATTTAAAAGGTTAAATGGGTAATTATATATATTTAGTAATTCGATTTGCAAATTAATTAAATCAAGGGACTGAAAATGTAAATACTGGAAACTTGAGGTCATTTTGAATAAATTATAATGTTAAGATGGTTTGGTGTAAGTTTGGATAATTGTGGGGGCTAGTATGTAATTATTTGGAATTTACAAATTAATATATATGTTTTATAATTATAGGGACTAAATGTGTAATTATGGGAAACTAAAGGGTTAAATCGTACCATGCATGAAATTAGAAGGTAGATTCTGTATATAATTAAATCTAAGGGTTAATGGTGTAATTAAAGATATTATATGGATTAAATTGTAAATTATGTAACTTTAGGGTTTATTTTGTAACTTTTATAAATAAAGGGTTTAAAGTGTAAAATATGGAACTTAAGGGGCTAATGATGTAATTCTGAATAAATGGGGTATTTAAATAAGTAACTTATGATATTTTCATTCTAGACCTTTAATTTGATATATTTACAATTAAGACCCTAAACTATGTAAAATTGTCATATTTAACCCTAAACTTTTATAACTTACTAAAATCAACCCTAATCCCATAATGAGACTAAATTAATGACTTAACTAAATCATAATACTTAAATCTTACTCATTATAGAAATCTGCTGATTTTGGAAACTTACTAAATAAGGAAACTTTCTAAAAATGGAAACCTGCTAAAAATAGAAAGTTACTTAATATGGAAATGGGATCTTTAGTAATCATGTCTTTACTCCTCTAGGTGTGAAGAGGGAGTAGTCCTGTGCTCTTTATCATCTTATTCAGTGTGATTCTTGTCAAGCAATAAGGTACAGATATTCTGCCCTTCTTTAGTAAGGTGCCTTCGTCTCATTTCTGATTTCTGATTCACTGCCATGTTCCTTGTTTTCTGTGAACCTTTGACATTGACCTACTGATACTGAACCGTTCTTATATTGAACCTACTGATATTGACCCTCTGTTACTGAACCATCTGATATGAACTGCCTATTATACTGAACTGGATATTGACCTATGAAACGAAACTGAATACTGAATACTGATACTTTACCACTGACCCACAGTTTGATACTACGAGCCATAACTAGTCATGAGGGTTTCATGACCATGTCATTGATGCACCGATGGCATGACTCTAGGGCAGGAGAGTGATGACCTGTTCCGTCCCTGACTGTATTTTATCTGGTGTGTTGGGAGGTTTATGGCCACCTGGGGCGTATGGATGCATCCTAGAACTGTTACTGTTACTGTTACTGTTACTGATTACTGATTTCTGTATTACTGTGACTGATGGTGTGTGCGATACACGTCTTTCACATACTGGGAGCTGATCACTCCATTTACTGATTGAGGACTCCCCTCATAATTACTGGCTTACTGAGAGGTCTCCCCTCTATATGATTATATGGTTACATGATTACACTGATTATTGTTACTGATTACTGATACTGGGCTCGTAGAGGATTACTGTTTTCCTACACCTTTACTCTTTATCTTTTATTCCTGCTACTTCACATTGATGTTTAACTCTGATTATTCATACTGTTATTATTATTCCTTATTCTACTGCTTGTTATCGTTATATCTGTTCACTGAGCTCTAGTAGCTCAGCCGCGTTTTCTTTTCCCGCGGCAGGTAATTAAGCTAGGAGCTGGGCATGGCTTTGGGGTTGAGTGCACTTGAGTGAAGCTTGTTCTTATAGCTTATCTACCATTTGATTTTCCTTAAACATTATTTTGCCATTGTTTAGGCATTGAACTTATGTACTTCCTTTATTTCCTTTCATTTGGATATAAGTCATGTTGACTTATTGTTGGATTATGTATTTGACTTCCGCTATTTTGGGTTATGGATGCTATGTTGTTCTGATATGAAACCATATATTTGTGATATCTTTACCCTTGACGGGTCGGGGTGTTACAATTTATGGTATCAGAGACAGGTTTCCGAAACCGTTGGCTTAGGCCTTTGACCTGTGAGGATTGGGTAGACATTTTGGTTTTCCTTTCGCGTACTCTTTTTCCTTATTCTACTCTGCCATATTTTTGCTTCATCGTACTAATCGTCTTCATAATTCTATAGATGGTTAACACTCGTCACCAGGAGTATAACAGTGGAGGAGATGCTGAAATCCCCAATCTGGAGGCTATGGTGGCTAATGCTATAGCCAATCTGTTACCGGGCCTTAACACTGATGCGGTGATCAACCGGCTTATTAATGGTGGGGCTGGTTCATCTGGGGGTGCTGGCAGTTCTTCTGGTGGTGGGGGCCGACCCACTACCATTAATGGGTGGCTGGAGAGTTTTAATAAACTCAAGCCGTTGTCCTTCACTTCTGCTGCTACTCCTCATGCAGCAGAAGACTGGATCACCCACATGGAGAAACTGTTCGAGGTGTTAGGTTGTGAGGACGGGTTCAAGACTCGTCTGGCTGTGTTCAAGTTAGAGGGTGGTGATGCATATGTTCTTGGTTGTTCATGGGCTGATTTTCGTACCACGTTCTATAATCGGTACTTCCCTGTTTCCGAGCAGCAGAGATTCATTAGGGAGTACAACACTATCTCTCAGCTTGATTCTGAGAATGCTGGGCAGTATCTGGAGCGGTTTCAGAGATTAGTTAGTTTTGTGGGTCCGCTTGCTGGGGATGCTAAGCAGCAGGCTAGACAATTCAAATGGGGACTCAAGAGGTTAGTAACCTATTTAAGTTGATGGTTGGTACCAATAGACATTAATACATTTTTCTTTTGCTATTGTATTAGGTGGGTACTAGACCGCATACTTAATGATGAGTTTCGAGACCCGGCAGAATGTTGCGACGCAGCTCGCAATATTGAGATATTTCATCAGGGATCTGGGTATAAGAGGAACAGAGATGGGGATAGGATTCAGACTCAGGGCCAGAGCAGGGATTTTAGGGGCCGAAATGACAGGAGTTATGATTCTCGTGGACAGGGGGATCGACGATACGACCATCAGGGTCAGGCTGGCAGGAACTATGATCAGAGAAGGTCGGATATTAGAGGGCAGGATTCCAGGTTCACTCCTAGGCAGGGAGATGATCGCTCAGGGCGCAACACCAGTCAGAAACAGTGGAGAGACCAGACTGCTATGGGTAATCAGCAGAGCAGGGCTTCGGGTTCTAGTTCTCAAGGAGGTGCGTCTGGGGGTTCTTATTCTTTTCCTATTTGCACTACATGTGGGAAACGTCATGCTGGGGCTTGTCGTGTGGCTACTGGGGCATGTTTTAGATGCGGGTCTACGGAGCATAGAGTGAAAGACTGCCCTAAACACCCGGAGACAGCCGGGAACTACTTGAAACCTCCTCCTCCACCTAACACTGGCCGTGTATATTCTATGACTCGGGATCAGGCGGCACAATCTTCAGGTACGATTACGGGCGTTTTATATATTGGTGATTACGCTATTTTCACACTTTTTGATACTGGAGCTACACACTCGATTATATCTTTGAATCTGGTTAAGAAACTTAAAATATTACCAACACCACTAAATAATCAAGTATCCCTCTCCACTCCCATGAAACTCAGTACTCTTATTGATCATGAATATGTAAATTGTCCTATACGATTCGATGACCGGATTCGTTCGGCAAATCTGCTCCCTTTGGACATGGTTGATTTCGACGTTATTCTGGGCATGGATTGGTTATCTTTTCATAGAGCCACCATTGATTGTCATGCTCGAAAAGTAATCTTTGGTAATTTAACTCAGCCTGAATTTGTCTTTCATGAAACACGCTCTCTGAAATCTGTGAAAATTATCTCTGCTATGAAAGCAAGGACTCTAATATCTCATGGCTGCCAAGGTTATTTGGCCTCTGTTAAGGATTCTTCTGTCGAGGGTCCTGATATTAATACTGTTCATATTGTTCGGGAATTTTCTGATGTTTTCCCTGAAAAACTTCCTGGTCTCGCTCCGGCCAGAGAGGTTGAATTTAGTATCGATCTGATTCCCGGCGCTGAGCCTATCTCTAAGGCTCCGTACCGGATGGCACCGGTGGAACTTAAGGAGTTAAAGGAGCAGCTTGAAGAGTTATTGGACTGTGGATTTATTCACCCGAGTGTGTCACCATGGGGTGCTCCTGTACTTTTTGTAAAGAAGAAAGATGGGTCAATGCGGTTGTGTATCGATTACCGGGAGCTAAACCGCATCACTATTCGAAACCGTTATCCGCTACCTCGCATCGATGATTTGTTCGATCAGCTACAGGGAGCTAAAGTATTCTCCAAGATTGACTTGCGATCTGGTTACCACCAGTTGCGGGTTAAAGAGCAGGACATTTCTAAGACTGCTTTTCGTACCCGGTATGGACACTATGAGTTTTTAGTTATGCCGTTTGGGTTAACAAATGCTCCTGCAGTATTTATGGACTTAATGAACCGGGTTTTCCATGAATTTCTTGATAAGTTCGTCATCGTTTTCATTGATGATATTCTGGTATATTCTAAGTCGGCGGAAGAGCACGAGCAGCATTTGCGTACTGTTTTGGGTATTCTGAGGCAGCAGAAATTATACGCTAAATTTTCCAAGTGTGAGTTCTGGTTGGACCGAGTTGCTTTCCTTGGTCACGTCGTGTCTGCAGATGGGATTACCATGGATCCAGCTAAGGTCGAGGCTATCACAAAATGGCCAAGACCTACCACGGTAACCGAAGTCAGGAGTTTTCTGGGGTTAGCTGGCTACTATCGACGTTTTGTCGAGGGGTTTTCGAAGTTGGCTTTACCGATGACTCAATTGATGAGAAAAGGTGAAAAGTTTATGTGGACGGATGAGCGTGAGCAGAGCTTTGAGGAGTTGAAACGACGACTAGTGTCTGCACCTATTTTGACCTTACCGTCGGGTTCGGGAGGATTTCAGATTTATAGTGACGCTTCCAAGAAGGGTTTAGGTTGTGTTCTCATGCAGAACGGGAAAGTGATTGCCTATGCTTCAAGGCAGTTAAAAACCCTATGAGGAAAATTATCCGACCCATGATCTAGAGTTGGCAGCTGTGGTATTTGCGTTGAAAATATGGAGACATTACTTATACGGTGAATCATGTGATATCTTCACGGATCATAAGAGTCTCAAATACATATTTACTCAGAAGGAGCTCAACATGAGGCAGAGGAGATGGTTGGAGCTTCTGAAAGATTACGACACTAATATCCAGTATCATCCCGGCAAGGCGAATGTTGTTGCCGATGCACTCAGCAGGAAATCGGGTATGATTGCTAGTATGAATATCGAGCCTCGTATTCTTCAGGACTTAGAGCGGTTAGAGGTTGAGCTATGTGTAAAGGGCGTTACTGGTTATTGGGCGAGTTTGAAGGTAGAATCAAACTTGATGTTGCGGATTAAAGAAGCCCAGAAGGACGATGGTGAACTCTGGGCTATTGTGCAAAATGTCGAGGAAGGTAAGCAGTCTGAATTTCGGGTCGATGATAGTGGTATTGTATGGTATGGGGATCGATTATGTGTTCCTAATGATTCTGATCTACGTGAGGCCTTGTTGACTGAGGCTCATAGTTCTCCTTTTTCCATCCATCCTGGTTCTACCAAGATGTATCGGGATCTGAAGCAACACTTCTGGTGGAATGGCATGAAGCAGGATGTGGCAGCGTTTGTAGCTAGATGTATGATCTGTCAGCAGGTCAAGATTGAACACCAGAGAGCTAGTGGGTTATTACAGCCTTTGGAGATTCCAGTTTGGAAGTGGGATGAAATATCTATGGATTTTGTTTGTGGTTTACCGTTGACTCGTAGGAAACATGATGCGATTTGGGTGGTCGTTGATCGGCTAACTAAATCCGCTCATTTCTTACCCATCCGTATGAGCTACAGTGTTAGTAAGTTGTCGGAAATTTTCACGCAGGAGATTGTTAGATTGCATGGCACTCCTTCTTCTATCGTTTCTGATCGTGATCCTCGTTTTACTTCGCGCTTCTGGAAGGGATTACATAAAGTTTGGGGTATTCGTCTTAAATTCAGTACCGCTTTTCATCCCCAAACTGATGGTCAGTCGGAGAGGACCATCCAGACATTAGAGGATATGTTACGGGCGTGTGCGTTGGAATGGACGGGTAGTTGGGACGATTATCTGTGCTTGGTAAAGTTCGCTTATAATAACAGTTGGCACGCAAGCATTGATATGGCACCTTTTGAGATGTTATATGGGCGAAAGTGCAGAGCACCGGTATGTTGGAATGAAGTAGGGGAACGTCTTCTTGAAGGACCTGAGATGATTGAGGTCACAAATGAAAAGGTTGCCACGGCTAAGGAGAAATTGAAAGAGGCACGAGCGCGTCAAAAGAGTTATGCGGATAAACACCGTCGGGATCTAGAGTTTAATGTCGGCGACCGGGTATTTCTTAAAGTATCTCCGTTCCGAGGCGTCAAACGTTTTGGTATTAAGGGCAAGCTCAGCCCTCGGTTTATTGGACCTTTTGAAATTCTGGAGCGTATCAGAGAAGTATCGTATCATCTAGCTTTACCACTCAGTTGGCTCATGTTCATAATGTATTTCATGTATCTCTTTTGAGGGGATACAACTATCATCCTCTACATGTGGCTTCTTATCCGTTTGATCAAATCCGTCCTGATATGACCTTATCTGAAGAACCGGAAGCGGTTCTAGAGCGTCAGGAGCGCGTTATGAGAAATAAAGTCATTCCTTTTGTAAAGATTCTTTGGCGGAATCACCCAGCGCGCGAGGCAACCTGGGAGACCGAAGAGTCAATACGATCGAGTTATCCTCATTTCATGTTTTGATCTGGTATGTTCCGTTTCGTTTCTGTCATGTTTCCTTTCTTATGTCCTTGCAAATTTCGAGGACGAAATTTTTCTGTTAGTGGGGAAGAAGTTGTAATACCTAAAATTCTATAACATGTAAAATGACCAAATTGCCCCTGGGAATTTAAAACCTAAATAAAATATATGTAAAGCACAAAGTAAATTCCAAACTTCTAGCAATGAACAAGTTATGATCCCAAATAATTTTAACAACTACATTTAACATTTATACAAGCCATGAAAATTACTAAAATGCCCTTGGGCGCCTAATGTAATTTAAATTCAAATTTATGATTTATATAAAAGTAAATTAAAGGTAATTAAAGAGTATTAAACATGATAAATCCATGCATTAACTTTCCTTGACCAAAAATCCCGAAATTATGGCTATGTATCCTCCCCTTTGACCGGTCCTCATTTTTAAAATCCATTCAACACATTTTATCTCAAAAACCCTAGTGCCGATCTAACCAAAACACACAAAAAAAATCCATTGAGCCTCCATACGATTTCCAAAAATCCTCTAAGCATTTTTCTGTGATCAATCTACTTCTAAGGAGTCCTGGAAAAATAATTTTGAAGGTGTTCTTTGCTCGATCCTAGTGTGGTGAATTTTCTCCCATCGCGACTCACAAAGGAGGTATAATTCGTTTTTTAATTCACTCGATCAACACAAATCTTGTTTCTCATTTTTCTAACACTCTTCCTAACTTGTAAAACCTAGGAAAAATAGTGGTGAAGCTTTGTTTGGTCAATCTCTTTTTTTTTTTGGAGAATTATTTCCTTTCGTGCGCTAGTAAACAAGGTAATTCCTAAATTAATTCTACGACACCTCTAAAATTCGTTGGCCATTTTTTTGATGATCTTCATGTTGAATACAACTTGGGTAAAATGATAAAAACAACCCATGCATCATGGATAAATCGTATGGAAAATATTGTGATATAAACCCTAGAATCGAATATAAAATCAAAAGGCATGCATGCGAATTTTCTGGATCATGTTATTATTTTTCATGGCATCTATGATCATCATATAACACTGGAAAAATGTTTCATTTGAATTGTGGAGGCCTAAATCTATTATTGAGGAAATTGTTTGTAAATCGGATAAAGAGAAATAAAAGTGAAATTATGGAAAACCCTAAAACTAATTTGACCTAGGTATTTTATGATGAAATCTGGAAATTGATGTGTTTAAATGATGTAGTAATGATGATGTAATGATTAGTGAAATTAGGGTTTTGATTTTGTTAATTTTATGTATATCGATTTGAATAATTAAATCCAAGGGTGTGTTTTGTAATTCTAAAAACTCAAGGGATAATTTTTGTAGGTTATTTGAACATGGTATAATTCGTATAAAATGTTAAATGAGGGGTTTATATGTAAATTTTGTATTTAAAAGGTTAAATGGGTAATTATATATATTTAGTAATTCGATTTGCAAATTAATTAAATCAAGGGACTAAAAATGTAAATACTGGAAACTTGAGGTCATTTTGAGTAAATTATAATGTTAAGATGGTTTGGTGTAAGTTTGGATAATTATGGGGGCTAGTATGTAATTATTTGGAATTTACAAATTAATATATATGTTTTATAATTATAGGGACTAAATGTGTAATTATGATTAACTAAAGGGTTAAATCATACCATGCATGAAATTAGAAGGTAGATTCTGTATATAATTAAATCTAAGGGTTAATGGTGTAATTAAAGATATTATATGGATTAAATTGTAAATTATGTAACTTTAGGTTTATTTTGTAACTTTTATAAATAAAGGGTTTAAAGTGTAAAAATATGGAACTTAAGGGGCTAATGATGTAATTCTGAATAAATGGGGTATTTAAATAAGTAACTTATGATATTTTCATTCTAGACCTTTAATTTGATATATTTACAATTAAGACCCTAAACTATGTAAAATTGTCATATTTAACCCTAAACTTTTATAACTTACTAAAATCAACCCTAATCCCATAATGAGACTAAATTAATGACTTAACTAAATCATAATACTTAAATCTTACTCATTATAGAAATTTGCTGATTTTGGAAACTTACTAAATAAGGAAACTTTCTAAAAATGGAAACCTGCTAAAAAATAGAAAGTTACTTAATATGGAAATGGGATCTTTAGTAATCATGTCTTTACTCCTCTAGGTGTGAAGAGGGAGTAGTTCTGTGCTCTTTATCATCTTATTCAGTGTGATTCTTGTCAAGCAATAAGGTACAGATATTCTGCCCTTCTTTAGTAAGGTGCCTTCGTCTCATTTTTGATTTATGATTCACTGCCATGTTCCTTGTTTTCTGTGAACCTTTGACATTGACCTACTGATACTGAACCGTTCTTATATTGAACCTACTGATATTGACCCTCTGTTACTGAACCATCTGATATGAACTGCCTATTATACTGAACTGGATATTGACCTATGAAACGAAACTGAATACTGAATACTGATACTTGACCACTGACCCACAGTTTGATACTACGAGCCATAACTAGTCATGAGGGTTTCATGACCATGTCATTGATGCACCGATGGCATGACTCTAGGGCAGGAGAGTGATGACCTGTTCCGTCCCTGACTGTATTTTATCTGGTGTGTTGGGAGGTTTATGGCCACCTGGGGCGTATGGATGCATCCTAGAACTGTTACTGTTACTGTTACTGATTACTGATTTCTGTATTACTGGTGACTGATGGTGTGTGCGATACACGTCTTTCACATACTGGGAGCTGATCACTCCATTTACTGATTGAGGACTCCCCTCATAATTACTGGCTTACTGAGAGGTCTCCCCTCTATATGATTATATGGTTACATGATTACACTGATTATTGTTACTGATTACTGATACTGGGCTCGTAGAGGATTACTGTTTTCCTACACCTTTACTCTTTATCTTTTATTCCTGCTACTTCACATTGATGTTTAACTCTGATTATTCATACTGTTATTATTATTCCTTATTCTACTGCTTGTTATCGTTATATCTGTTCACTGAGCTCTAGTAGCTCAGCCGCGTTTTCTTTTCCCGCGGCAGGTAATTAAGCTAGGAGCTGGGCATGGCTTTGGGGTTGAGTGCACTTGAGTGAAGCTTGTTCTTATAGCTTATCTACCATTTGATTTTCCTTAAACATTATGTTGCCATTGTTTAGGCATTGAACTTATGTACTTCCTTTATTTCCTTTCATTTGGATATAAGTCATGTTGACTTATTGTTGGATTATGTATTTGACTTCCGCTATTTTGGGTTATGGATGCTATGTTGTTCTGATATGAAACCATATATTTGTGATATCTTTACCCTTGACGGGTCGGGGTGTTACACAAATGAACTTGCCATGTCTTACATACTTCAAGGAATTCCAAATCCCATCTTTTGAAGTATCGATGTACAGAAGCTGTAATGTTGATGGCTAACATGCAAGAATTGCATATGGGTGAAATAGGCCCGGTGTATGATACCGACAACTTGTCTCAGGTACCTGAATCTGAATGTCTCATTCATGAAATTGTATCACCCACTGCATCTGCATCTACTGAAGAAAATGTTGCTCAAAATGACTCATCGTTATCCTCTCAAGACGATGACCAAATGAACATCGTAGTTACATTTGATGAAGATCAAATTAACCCCGTTGTTTCATTTGATGATCCTCTTGATGATGATCACAATGATCACATTGAACAAAATGATCTTTTGCATGATACAGATCCAGAGCTCATGACCTTGCTGTTGACCACCCAAACATAATTAGATGCACAAAAGTCCCAAATTGATTAGGGCAATGAAATAAACAGAAATCTGAAAGAAAAAGTTGCATTGCTAACTAAGGATTTTGAGTGCTACAAACTGCAACTTTCAAATTATGAAAATAAAGAAAAACGGGAGAAAAGCTTTGAGGTTGCATTCCAACAATCATACGTGAAAACAAAAGACTTAGAACATCAAGTACTTGAGTTAACCGTTTCCAAAAATGAATTACTTTCTCAAAAAGAACAAGAAAGATTAGATTTTCAAAAACAAGTTGACATCTTACATTCTAAACTTTCTAAAACCAAAACAGAGTTGTCAACCTGTAAAGATAATCTTCTTGAACAAAAACAAGTTTCCAGGAAACGAGTTGATTCTTACCATGAGGAAATTGTTGCGTTGGAATCCAAACTTAAAGAATTTCAAAACATTGTGTATAAAACTGGTAAATCTGTAACCACCATTCAAAAATTAACTATCAAACCAAATCCCCAAGGATATGGCTTTGCAATTGGGTTTGATCAACCAAGTTTTTTACATAAAGCACTCAAGGAAAATCCAAAGTTATACAGTGCAGAGCGTTTATTTGATGATTCTTTCATGCGTGTTGTTGAGTATAATAATGAAGAGGAAATGGAACAAGAGGACGAGAGTCGATCTAAAATGAGTAATGTCCACTTTAATAAACCTTATGACTACTCAAGAGTACCTCATATTAGTGAAACTTTCGTATCTGAAAAAGATAAATATGAACAAACATGGTCTTTGATTGAAAAGAATGAAACTTCTGAAGTTGTTCCAGTGACCAAAGTAGCACAAGTTAATGGCCCTTTTGTTGTTCCCTTAACACGTATAGAGTTAACTAGAAAGTTAATCTATTTGTGTTTATGACTAATACACTGTTATGATTAATTCTAACAGTTATAAAACGTGAATATAGAAAACTCAAGATAATTTTCAACGTTTAAATTCTTATTAGAAATGAATCAAAGAATCTATACCCAAGTGTTTTGCGGAACAAACACTTGGGATTGAATAGACAAGGTATGGTGGTGTCTCCTATCTAAACTCAAGTTTTGCTTGAGTGGTAACAATGCGACCTCACTGAGCTATCTCAAGGATACGTTACTCTTTGTAGGAGAGAAGTTGTTTTGCAAAAGTCTAAGCTTTAATTGTACAAAACACACCCAACTTCTCTCCTTCTCAATCTATTTATACACAAGTAAACTGAGTAAAAGTAATTAAAATATTACAAGTTGTTGAGCAAGCGTGTCTGACAATTACAACAGTAATTGTCATTTCCAAGAACCAATAGAAATGGCTTATTAAGTCTTTAGGAGTGGTTGGTCTGACACTCCAAGACTTTAAGCCGTCTTAGGAAGGATTTCTTCCTGAAAAGATAAGATTTGATCTTATCTTAAATCCTTCCTAGATATTTCTGCCTTTCTTCTCAGGCACTTAGTTCTTCAGGACACGCTTCTCAGTTATCATTCATAATTACTTCATTGTTGTTGAGGAGACTGGGGTTCAGTGAGTTCTTGTCCAACACTCACTGAACCATCATCTTCTTCTTTGGCTTAAGTGCTACTTCAGGGAGTACCGCCTTCCTGTGTAGTGAATCCTTCTTCTTGAATTCGCCTTAAGCATCCTGAAGATGACTCACTGAGAGGCTGTTCTCTCAGTGACTTGAATTGTTCTCGGTTTAAGTTAACACTTAGTTAATTTGTGTCCAAATCATGTTTTAAGTATTCTTGGGTTTTTCCTGACCCAACAATCTCCCCCTATTTGGATATAAATTATTCCTAAGTGTTTTGATCAGTTATGAGTGAGCTAATGACTTCTACTAATACTGAATGTACTAGAATGTAAATAAGGACACTGAAATAATAAAAACATCATCTTATTAGTATTATTACAAGTCCTAACAAACTAAGTACAAAAGGGATAGTGGGGGTATTCAGGCAGATTTCTCAGTTCAACTTAATGCCAAGGGCTTCAAGCTTGGGCTTCTTTGACTGCAGCTCTTTTTGGTTAGGGTGCTCACGGATTTTCCTTTTCAGATCTTGACAAAACTTCACATTTTCAGGACTCTTGAGTGGAGAGGCCATCATTAGAAAACCAAGCATAGCTTTGATCCCTGACAAATCGATATCACTCCACCTCTGGAAGGCTTGGTCTCCGAACTTATCAATGAAGAACAAACCTCTTTCAGGTTGTTCAATGACCACATTGTTCCTGAAAGGAACACCGTTAGGGAGAGCCCTATTGCAGTCAAGACCAGGAACCTTGATCTCAGGCTCAGCTTCAATCTTCTTTCTTTTTCTTGAAGAAGACTGAAAGGGAGCTGGTTGTGCTGAATCAGGAAGAAGAGATGGAGTGCCAAGTTCCTGAGGTGCAGCTGCCAATCTTTCGTACCTCAGACTCATGGACTTCAATAGACTAGGGACCACAACATTTGATTTCTTTGCTATTTATGGACCCAACTCATCCAATTCTGTGATCCCAAAGTCAACGAATCTGAAAGGTTGATGAACCTCAAAGTCTCTTTTGTCAGCACTTCTATAGACAGTGACAACGGCAGGATTGGTGTTTCGATGAATTTGAACATCAGTGATTGGTTCTGGCTTCAACCTGTTAGTCATATACCACTGATATTTCTTAATCCTGTTCTGCCTGATCTCTTCAGCCCTTTTATTCCTTTCCTCCCTTTTCTTCCTGAGAGTGATCATCTCCTCAGTCTGAGCTTTTACAAAAGTCATACCACCCTCTCTTCCTGAAAGAGCCTTAGCCTCAAGACCAATCTTCTCAGCCTCTTCATGAACAACCTTAATAATAGCAGGCTTGCTCACCTTTTCTTCCTCCTTTAACTTCTTCTTTGCTTCCTCTTTCTCCAGGTAAGCACTGAGTTCATCAGCTGAGAAGTGGTGAAGAACTCCATCAATTTCATACAGGATCCTGGCTGGTGATTCAGGATCCTTTGCTACCAAGATTGGTGCTGGTTGAGGCTCACGATCAGTGAGCATTCCTTTGATTTTATCTTGATGGGTGGAAGAAGCTTCAGGAATCTCCCCTTTAGTGTGAGAAGGAGGTTGCTGGCTTGTGGAAACTTCAGGGACTCCAGTGTCTTTCTCCCCCTCAACTGTAGCTTGAGCCATGGTGATAGCAAGAGTTGGAGCCACTGGAGCAGCAGGACCCTTGAAAGCCTGATAGATCTCAGTCATCATTGATTTGATGTCCGAGGTGTCTTTCTGAAGAGTTGAGATCTTATCCTCAAGAGATGCCTGAGAAGCTTCGATGCCTGACATCCTTGACCCAAGAGACCATGCCAAGGATGTTGAAGATTGTACCCAAGTACCCAGATGGTTTTCCTAAAGACCCAAAGAAGTCCTGATTGAGTCCAATGAAGAGCTAAGACCCTGAATATTAGAATCCTTCAGTAAGCTGAGAAGATCACTGAATTCAGCTGATTGCTTCTGGTAAGTCTCAGCAGCCTGAAGGACCTTCTTGTTGAGTTCCGGGTCATCCTTGACAGCTGTTTGAATAGTTCCAAGGCTTTTGGTGATGCCTTCAAGAGTAAGACTGAACTTCCTGAGATGAAGATAAATAGCTGTCAGGGAGTTATTGGTGTCAGAATGTATCTCGTTCAAATTATCATGATAACTTTCAACATCTGCCTTCAGGTTGGCATAGTAAACAGCAGCTTCAGTGTGATGATCGAACATATCTTCAGTGAGACTAGTGTAAAGAGCTCTATTGGTCTTGAGTAGGAACTTGACCAATTTTCTTTCAGTGAGGGGAAGAGAGTCATCATACTTTTTGAGGATGTCCACAGTATCAGAAGAATCAGAAGATTGAGAACCTGACTCTTCACTTTGGTGTGGAGATGACTGATGTGATTGTTCAGGTTGTTCATCAGTTTCCATATCCTCACCTTCCTCAAACACTTCTTCATCACTCTCCTCCTTGAGCTCATCATCAGACTCAAGAAGAGCCTGAATGTCCCCCATGGACTCAATACCCAAAAATTCAACCAGCTCCTCTTCATAATAAGACTCGCCTTTGTTTTGGCCAGGTCCTGACCCCGTTGTCATAATAACTGAGTGGGTTTGCTCAGCCTGACTAGCCATAATAACTGGGGTAACACCAGCCTGGCTTTTGGGGGCAGTTCCTGAGAGAATCAGACCACCTGAGGGGTTTATGGGTTCCGTATCAGCGGGTTGTTTCTTTCCCTCTGAGTCTTTGTCACCCTTAGCACCTTCAACCACTGATGGGTGTTTTCCAGTGGTATCACTAGGTACTGATTGTGAAAGTTGGTGGACCCCCTTCCCATCAGGATTGTGCTGTCCTTTTGGGGATTTAGGGTCCTTTTCTCCCTGAGATCCTGAGGGAGATTGCTCAGGAATGTTAACGGGATGTGAATGTTTGTGGGTCCCCTTCTCAGTAAGGTAGTGCTGCCTTACCGAGGATTTAGAACCCTTTCCTCCCTTGGGAACTGATTGTTTTTTGATAGTTCCTTCATCGGGATGTGAGGGGGGAATGGTTCCTGATCCCTCTGACTTGTTTATGTCAGTGGAATCATGTGGAAAGGGTGTGCCTGAGGTCACTGAGGTTGATTGCTCAGTGACCTCCGTTGGCCTTTGTTTTGTGGTTAAGAGGGTCTCAGAAATGGGTGTCTCAGAGGTCTCGGCCTTTTTCAACATCTTTTTAAGGTTGAGTTGGTTTTGAGGATCAGTCTCAGTGGCGAGTGGCTTGGGTCTAACCACCTGGCTGGACTGACCCTTCTTTGTCTTCTTCACCTTTTTTATCGGTGAAGGAATTGGTGAGACAGTGTCTTTACCCTGAATGACTGATTGCATGTATTCAGTCAGGGCAATATGTGTAACCTCACTGATGCCACTAGTGAAGTTTGACTTGTGCAGGACGTTAGGCTTCGTACCTTCTGCATCAGGCCTCACGTAGTCAGAACCAAGTAGGTCCTGAAGCACACAGGAAACAAATCTAGGGTAGAAAATATGCCTTTTCCTATGTTTTCCTGAGAGCTTGGCAACAAGGTCTCGGAAGATTATTCCTCCGATGTCAATTTTTGTACCCTCAAGGAGACTGAACAGCATCAATTGTTATGATGAGTTCAATTGTTCCGTAGAGGATTTATTTCCAACCAGGACCTGAATGACAAATGTCATCAGTATCCTCCAGATAGGATGGAACCATGTTTTGACTACTGGGTCTTTTTCCAATAAGCCTCCAGCAGACGTTGTAGGATGTCTGGGGTCGTGGCGTGCTAAAAAGATCACTTCATTCTTTATGTCTTGATCAGTAGGGTTGGGTGTAAACGCTTCAGCAAAGTCAAGGCCTGTGGCTTTGATGAAGGTTGAGTAGCCAAAGGAGAGTGTTCTGCTCCCATTCATCACCGTGAAGGTGATGATTGACTCTTTGGTGTCTTTGGGGCTGGTAGCCACATCCGTGCACCAGAATTCCCTCAAATAGTCATGGTAGATGACTGAGGGGTGTGGGTGAAAGCCTTTGCAAGAAAACAATTACGAAGAAATTTCATAACGTTCTTGTAGGCTGGGTAGTTTTGTGGATAAGAGAAATTTCCTACCACATTGTTCTTTGTTAGGTCAACGTCCCCAGTGAGGAATTCCACATTGGGGGTGTATGTGATAGCTTTAGAAGAAGCCATTTGTGGGTAAGTCTGGGTTTGACTAAGGTTTCTGGGTTTCTAAAGCTTAAGAATACACACACAATTTGTTTTTGAGAATTAAAAATGGCAGAGTTTTGCTTAAGATTCTATAAAAAGTGTGTGTGTTTCTTTTGGTTGGGTTATTTATAGGGAAGTGGAGATGGGGGTGTTTTAGGCATTTGAGCGGTTTCTATTTAATTCAAAAATAAGTTTAGAAATTATTTTGAATAAAACGGTTTGAGATCCGCATTAAATGCCACCACTCCACTTTTCCTCTTTTTTCACAACTGTCAAGGTGAACAGTTGAGCAGTTTCTTCAAAAGGAGAAGTTGCAGAGTTTTCATCATCACACAGTGTTTTGTGTGAGAGAGGGCATTGAATGCCAAGTTGGGAAGTGGGGGCCCTTAGGTGCATGCCAGAAAGGCAAAAAGAACAAATATTCCTATTTTAAATAAGAATTCAGTTACCAACCTCGGACATTTACTAACTAGATACTTAGAGCATTTAAGTTAGTATTGAATGTCCTTTTTCAGGGCCCTGAATGACTTTTCATTCAGTGATGGTTTTTCAGGGACTTGGGATTAGTCACTGATGATTCAGGAATATGGAATGATTCCTGAGCTACAAGGATTCAGGAACTTGGGTTTAGTTCCTGAACCTTAAAGATTTCAGGAACTTGGGTTTAGTTCCTGAGGTTGAGGATTCAGTGATTTGTTTTCACTGATGTACACATTGAGTCAGGGACCTGAGGTTTTAAGAATTTACACTTCAGTTGGAAGGATTCAATCAGTGGACTGATTCTCGATATCCAACATTCCTAATTCAGCTTTCAGTCTTGTGAAAGTTGGTTCATCCAAAGGTTTGGTGAAGATATCAGCTAACTGATATTCAGTAGGGATGAAGTGTAATTCAATGTCACCATTCATGACATGGTCCCTGATGAAATGATATCTAATATCAATGTGTTTTGTTCTCTGATGAAGAACAGGGTTGTTTGAGATTGCAATTGCACTTGTGTTATCACAAAAGATAGGTACCGTCTTATACTGAATTCCATAGTCACTGAGTTGACTTTTCATCCAGAGTACATTTGCACAACAACTAGCTGCTGTACATATTCAGCCTCAGCTGAGGACAAGGCAACTGATTGTTGCTTCTTAGCACTCCAACAGACTAGTTTCCCACCAAGTATTTGGCAAGAGCCTGAGGTGCTTTTTCTGTCCATGTTGCATCCAGCATAGTCAGAGTCTGAGTATCCTTTAAGATCAAGGCCTGAGCATTTTGGATAATATAATCCAAGGTTTGGAGTACCTTTCAGGTACCTGAATATCCTTTTCACAGCAGTGATGTGTGATTTTCTTGGGTCAGACTGATATCTGGCACATAGACATACTGAGAATTGGATATCAGGCCTTGATGCAAGTAGATACATCAGTGATCCTATCATTCCTCTAAAGAGAGTTTGATTTACTGGTTTACCAGTGAGATCAGGACCAAGGTTGTTTGGGGGAACCATGGGAGTCTTGACTGAGGCACAGTCACTGAGTTCATACTTTTTCAGTAAATTCTTAACATACTTCTCTTGACTGATAGTGGTTCCTTTATCAGTCTGCTTGATCTGAAGACCAAGGAAGTAGGTCAGTTCTCCCATCATGCTCATTTCAAACTTCTTTGCCATTAGTTTTTCAAATTGTTTGCAAAGTTTGAAACTTGTTGAGCCAAAGATGATGTCATCAACATACACTTGTACTAGTATGACATCATTATTTGTCTTATAGATAAACAATGTGTTGTCTATCTTGCCTCTGACAAATTTGTTTTGGATTAGAAAGAGAGAGTCTCATACCATGCCCTGGGAGCTTGCTTCAGTCCATAAAGGGCTTTATTAAGCTTACAGACATGGGATCATGAAATCCAGGAGGTTGCTGAACATAAACTTCTTCTTTCAGTGAACCATTTAAGAATGCACTTTTAACATCCATTTGGTACACCTTGAAGTTCATGTATGTAGCAAAAGCAAGGAAGATCCTGATGGCTTCCATCCTTGCTACTGGTGCAAATGTTTCTTCATAGTCAATGCCTTCTTGTTGATTATAGCCTTTGGCTACAAGTCTGGCTTTGTTTTTAATGACTATGCCATTTTCATCAGTTTTGTTTTTGAATACCCATTTCATGCCAATGACTGAGACATTCTCAGGACATTTGACCAAGGTCATTACCTTGTTTCTGTCAAATTGTTCCAGTTCATCATGCATGGCCTGAACCCAACTTGGATGTGTAAGTGCTTCTTTAACACTTTTGGGTTCAATTGTGGAAATGAAGTCCACAAATAGGCATTCACTGGCTGAGGCTGCTCTTATACTAGCAGCCATGCTCCTGGTGAGCATGCCTTCAGTAGGCTCTCCAATAATATTGACAAGTTCAATGTCCTGAGACCTAGTCCAACTTTCCTGAGGTCCTGGATACTGATTTGAACTTGTGGAGGCCTGATTGGGTAGAGGGGTTGGTTCTGGAGTAGACACATGATCATTGATTGATCTTGAGTGTCTACCTGATCACTGAGATTGTTTGGTTCTTGAGCATTTTGAACAGACTGATTAATTTCATCAGTGTTTGCATGTGCCTCAACAAACTCAGTGATGGTTGGGTTAGGTAGGTTGTGAGGGATTATGTAATAGGAGAGGTTAGCATCATCTTGATACTGAGTAGAAGGATTGTTTTCAGGAAGATATTCATCAGGAGGATATCTTGAAGAATTATCAATTCCTATCTCTTCTACTGAGGCAGTTGAGAACCTGATTGCATCAGTGCTCTCATCAAAGGTAACATGAAATGTTTCCTCAGTCTGCTGTCTCCTTGTGTTGAACACTCTGAAGGCTTTTGAGACAAGTGAGTATCCCAGGAAGTATCCATCATCAGCTTTTGCATCAAATTTCCCTAAGTGATCCTTGTGATTATGAATACACACAGGACACCCAAAGACATGAAAGTAGCTGATGTCAGGGATTCTTCCTTTGAATAACTCATATGGGGTTTTCCCATGTCGTGTATAACAGGCATTTTTGACTGCATCAGTCCAAAAATGGTTGGAAAGGACTGATCCACATAGCATTGTCCTAGCAGCTTCAATGAGTGTTCTATTTTTCCTTTCAGCAACACCATTTTGTTCAGGTGTGTATGGAGAGGAAAAGTTTTGGGAAATACCTTTCTCATCACAGAAACATTCAAGTTCATAATTTTTGAACTCAGTCCCATTGTCAGTTCTAATCTGTTTGACCTTAATGTCATTTTGATTTTCAATGTTCCTGACAAAGGACATGATTGTTTCAGCTGCCTGACTCTTTTTGATCAGGAAGAATACCCAAGTGTATCTAGAGTATTCATCCACTATGATCAGAGTATACTTCTCATGGTTAATAGACCTTGGACTGATAGGTCCAAATAGATCCATATGGAGAAGATGTAGGCAGTTCCTGATGGAAAAGTTGGTTTTGGTTTTAAAGGATGCTCTGTGATGTTTACCTTTTTCACAAGCTGAGCATGGTTTATCCTTTGAAAACACAAGTGATGGTAAGCCAAGGACCTTGTTTTGTTTTACAAGATTGTTTATGTTTTTAAAGTTCAGGTGGGTGAGTCTCTTATGCCAAAGCCAGTTGAGTGTATCAGTGGCCTTAGCAAAGAGACAATTTCCTTATTTGCATTGAAGATGGTTCCTTGCTTATCATCAAACTGAACTATGTATTTTGCATCACATAGTTGACTGACACTGATCAGATTGTACTTAAGACCATTTACATAAGCTATCCTAGTAAAGACAATACCATTGCAGTTTACTGAACCATAACCTTCAGTGAGACATGATGAATTATCAGCAAATATCACTTTGGGTCCTGGTTCTTCCACATATTTGTGCAGACACTCCTTAACACCAGTCATGCTCCTTGAACATCCACTGTCTAGATGCCAAATAGGATCCCTGGCATGCTTCTGCACAAATAGTAAACTGGGTCAGTTCTTTCTAGGACTCCATTTCATGGAGGGTTTGGTATTGTAGGTCTTTATGAAAGTATTAATCGATTCATGGTCAGTGGTTGAGTGGACTGAGCTACCACATGTTTTTCATTTAGTCGCAGGGGTGGCCTTAGTAGTCTGGGAGGATTGTTTATTCATTCCTCTTCTTGACTGAATGACCCTCTCTTTTCCTGAGGATTTTTTAGTGGAACTTCCACTAGATTCAGCAGTGTTTGTCATTTTGACAATCCTCAGGATGATGGTCATTGAATCCACACAATGGGCAAGGTGGAAAAGGCTTGGCCTTTTGCTTCTGTTTCTGCTTAGAGTCAGAAGGGTAGTTCAGGCACTGAGCCTTAAGTCCTGAAAAGTTTGACATGACTGAGCATTTTTTATGATCAAAGGTCCTGTGATCTTCCTTTTTGCAAATCATGCAATAAAGGACTCTATAGCAATCATCAGTGAGATGATTTGTATAGTTGCACAGTTCACACTTTTTCAAGGGTTTGGTTGGTTTGGGTTTGGTCTTTGAGGAAGCTGGTTTTTGTTCCATCTTGGATTGAGAAGGTTTCTCAGAAGATGCAATCTTCTCTCCCAGCTTCCTGACCATTTCAGCCAACTGATCAAATTTTGAATCAAGGCTTTGGATTGTTGCTTCAGAAGGGACTGAAGTTGATGAGTCATCAGTATTTACTAAGACTTCAAGGGTTGGTCTCTTCAGGATGGTTGTTCCCTTTCATGATCTCTCCTTTGGAGAGTGTGGTGAGAAGACCATTGGTGGGAGGCTTAAGTTAGGTGCAGCACCCTGAAGGGTATTCAGTGGAGGAAGTGGTGGGTATGATTCTGATTCAGACTCATTCACTGACTCAGTATTACTGAGTTGTTCAGTGAGTTCGAGCTTACTAAGTTGTTTAGTAAGTCCAAGCATATTTTTCAAGGCCTGACTTTCAGGAAGCAAGATCTTTCCAGTCTCAAAGTTTGGTAACTTACTGACTGGGTTGTCCCTGACAATCCAGTCATTAGACTTGGGAAGCATTTCTTGCTCAAAAGATATGCCAGCTGGAACAAAGTTAAGATCACTGTGACACACATTGGGATCAACCATAAGAGGGTCAATTCCAATGGTTTTCTGAGAGACTAATCCCACAGTGTCAAAAACCTTGGGGTTCTTCTTGGTCCAACTTTGGATGACAGCCTTTTCTTTGTTAAGTTCAGATTGTAGGGCTTGGTTTTGTTTCAAAATTTTAGTGTTCTGAATTTGTAGAGTTATTGTTTCTAGTTTGGCTTGCTTTAGTACAAGTAGTTCATCTCTACATTTATTCAATTCTGACACAATATTGTTATATTTTGAAAACAGGTTAAGCCTTTGTTCCTCAACAAACTTTAGATCTACACAAATATAATTCATGTAAGTCTGCCGATCAGAATCATCATCCATAGAAAGTAAAGTATTTACCTTCTTCATGGTGATGTTGACCCACTCTCCATTCCTAGCATGGCTTTTTCCCACAGCCACCTGATCCTCTTCAGAAAGTGCCATCAGTGCACTAACTCTTATTTCCTCATCTGAGGAAACCTCTTCTTCATCCTAATCATATGCTTCAGCTACTAATACCTTGTTCTTTGTCTGAATAGGTTTAGATGTTTGAGCAGCCTGAGGCAATATGGGGTTAGTTTCAAGAAGTGCAAGTTTAGCTTTGATTTTCCTATATTTTGTTTCAAAATCCTTTTGACCCTTGTTTTGAATTTGTTGGGTGGACTGAAACATTTTAGGTTGAAACTTGCTAGTTCCTGAGAATTTGTAAGAGGGTTCTGAGATAGTTTTAGAATAACAGTCCCTAGCAAAATGACCCTTTTTACCACATTTAAAGCATTAAGTGGTCTCATTTGCTTTTGGTTTTGTAAAGTTGGACTGATTTCTTTTGATGAAACGTCTTGAACTAGCAAGGAGTGCCCTTTCTTGGAATTCCAAGTTCAAGTCGTTCAGGTACTCCTCACCAGTTCTTTCATCAATTTCTTCTTCAGAATCCTCTTGAAAATTCTGCACAACACCATTAGAATAGAAAGCAGTTGATATGGGTGTGGAGGTTAAGGCCTTTTTGGACTCAAGAGCTTTTGAGTCAGGGTATCTTCTTGAGATCAAGTTGTCTTCATAGACAAACTTCCCATAAATTTCAGGGAGCTCAAGGGTCTGAATGTGGTTAGCATTCCTCAGGCCTTGTGAGAAGTTGAGCCACTTTTCAGGGAGACTGTTGACAAAGCCAACATTTGTCTCATGCTTAGACAGTACAACACCATCATTTGATAATTCATTTATCAAAGTCTTGTATTTGGTGTAGGTCTGTGAGAGACTTTCAGAGTCTTTTGCCCTGAAAGTATTATACTCAAGTTTAAGGTCTATGACCCTATTTTCCTTGGTATCTGAGGGACCCTCAAAGCTATTTACTAAGTCATCCCAAGTTTGCTTGGCTGTTAGACAGTTGATTTCAGATTCCATTATATCATCAGGAAGACATGATATAAGGATGCTTTTCAGGCGTTGGTCTTGATTGACCACCCTCCTCTCATCAATGGTCCATTGGGCCTCAGGCTTGTTTAACCCTGTGGCTTTCCTAGGGACAAATGGGCCATCCGTGATACAGGTGATGTAGTAGGGTTCCATACCGGTAAGATAGCAAATCATACACTTCTTCCATTTGCTAAATTTCCCAGCTTCAAGTCTGGGTGCAACAGCGGAGTAGCTGCCACCCTTTTTGTCGACTAGCTGGGGTACATTGATATTAGCCATAGTAGGATCTTGGTTTTAAAAACCTAGAGCACTCTTGGTTAGTTTAAAAAGATTTTATAAACCAGAGGCTCTAATACCACTTGTTGTTCCCTTAACACGTTTAGAGTTAACTAGAAAGTTAATCTATTTGTGTTTATGACTAATACAACGTTATGATTAATTCTAACAGTTATAAAACGTGAATATAGAAAACTCAAGATAATTTTCAACGTTTAAATTCTTATTAGAAATGAATCAAAGAATCTATACCCAAGTGTTTTGCGGAACAAACACTTGGGATTGAATAGACAAGGTATGGTGGTGTCTCCTATCTAAACTCAAGTTTTTCTTGAGTGGTAACAATGCGACCTCACTGAGCTATCTCAGGGATACGTTACTCTTTGTAGGAGAGAAGTTGTTTTGCAAAAGTCTAAGCTTTAATTGTACAAAACACACACAACTTCTCTCCTTCTCAATCTATTTATACACAAGTAAACTGAGTAAAAGTAATTAAAATATTATAAGTTGTTGAGCAAGCGTGTCTGACAATTACAACAGTAATTGTCATTTCCAAGAACCAATAGAAATGGCCTATTAAGTCTTTAGGAGTGGTTGGTCTGACACTCCAAGACTTTAAGCCGTCTTAGGAAGGATTTCTTCCTGACAAGATAAGATTTGATCTTATCTTAAATCCTTCCTAGATATTTCTGCCTTTCTTCTCAGGCACTTAGTTCTTCAGGACACGCTTCTCAGTTATCACTCTTAATTACTTCATTGTTGTTGAGGAGACTGGGGTTCAGTGAGTTCTTGTCAAACACTTACTGAACCATCATCTTCTTCTTTGGCTTAAGTGCTACATCAGGGAGTACCGCCTTCCTGAGTAGTGAATCCTTCTACTTGAATTCGCCTTAAGCATCCTGAAGATGACTCACTGAGAGGGTGTTTTCTCAGTGACTTGAATTGTTCTCGGTTTAAGTTAACACTTAGTTAATTTGTGTCCAAATCATGTTTTAAGTATTCTTGGGTTTTTCCTGACCCAACACCTTTACCACATCCATGTGTGATTGCCGAAATGCCAAAACAATGTCGTGTCCTTAGATATTTTTAATACATTCATGGACGACATAAAACTTTTGGAAGATGCAATTGATCGAAACTCAGAAATCAAAGTCTCTACTTTTCTTTCTCCTTATGAGAAAGAAAAGAGAAGTTTTTCAAAAGCAACTTTTACCACACGTTCAACACCTGCGACTCTGTGCTACACATTGGGAATAGGAACTTCAAACAGAGGTTGCATCAATGATGAACATTTTCAAAGCAAAAGAAAACAAGATCTTGAAACAAAATGTCAGAAGAAAGCTTTGGAAAAAGAAGCAGATCGACTCTTGGAGAATGTTCTATGTTCTGATGTGATATCTGTGATTATGAATTCCATTTATTTGGTATGTAACGAAATGCTTTTTGATAACCATACTGTTGATATTGAGATGTTACAACTTGAGATTGATAATGTGAAATGAGAAAATGAGAGACTTAGAAAAGTCAATGATGATGTGAGAAACAAATTCTCAAAAGAAGTTTTTCAACTCAACAAAAAATTGCAATGGTGTCAGACTCAGAGTCTTAACTTTGAGTTAAAATTACAAAGCCAAAAAGAATCATTGTCCTCTCAAAACAGTCATACTTTCAAAATTCAAAATATTGAAAAAGAAAATGCTGTTTTAAAACATCAAATTTCTGCATATGAAAAGGACATTGATAAAGTTTGCAAAAACGGAAATGACACTGTTCGTTTAAACAGAGAAATGGATTCAAAAATTCAAGAACAAAAACACATCATCATTGAGTTGAAAGAGAAACTCAAAGTACTTGACAAAGGGAAATTTGTACTAAAGAATGTAATTGCACCAGGCATGCATATAGTAGATGAGACACCTAAGATAGCATCTCCACATACCTCTAATGTGCAAGCTTCAACTTCTACAGGACTAGGCATTCCTCCTAAGGTTAGCAGATCCAAGACCAAAAAGAGTAACAAGAAGACTAGTATCTGGAAACCTAAGAGCAGCCTACCTAAAGTTCAAGAAGTAGAAGTTCACACTAGGAATCTGAATAAGACGCATGTTATGTCTAAAGTAGAATCCAACTTTACAAAGTGTAATTCTAAAAGTGATGTAACGAATGCTAAATCTATGAATGTTTTGAATGATGTTATGGTTGATGCTTATTGTGTATTTTGTCGTACTAGTATCTTGTCTGGTAATCATAAAAATTGTGTTACAAAAACCCTTTTATCCCGTACACAGAAACGTACTAATGGCATTTCCTCTAGGCTCACTACCGCTGCTAAGTCCATTTTAGGAAAACCGCCAAAAGTAGTTTCTAAGACCACCGTTGACAAGACCATAGTTGTACCTAGAACAATCCAATCACCAAGTGCATTCACTAGGAAGAAAGCAGAATCTAGTTGGACATGGCAGCGTTGGCTACAGCATAAACCTAGTTTTACCTGGGTACCAAAGATGCTTAAAACCTGTATTACTAACCCAACGGGATCCACCGTTTCCAACTCTCCATCTGTGTCCTCTTCTTGTGATGCAGGTGATTCAAATCATTCTTTGGATTATTGATAGCGGGTGTTCTCGACACATAACAGGCAACTTAAAACTTCTAGTAAACTTTGTCGTAAAGTTCGTAGGAACTGTCAGGTTCGGGAATGACCATTTCGCCGTAATAATGGGATATGGAGATTATGTCAACGGGAACATCGAAATCAGCCGTGCATACTACGTTGAAGGCCTTGGACATAACCTTTTCTCCGTAGGGAGTTTTTTGATGGGGACTTGGAAGTTGCATTCAGGGAGAAAACCTGCTTTGTTTGAGACCTAAAGGGAAACGACCTTATGACAGGAAAAAGCGGAACAAGTCTTCACACCATTTCTTTGTCAGATATGACCGCATCTTCTCCGATTTGCTTGCTCTCCAAAGCTCATTATACAAAAGCATAGCTATGGCATAAACGTTTGTCTCACTTGAATTTCAAAACAATGACTGAGCTTGCTCGTCATAAGTTAGTCGATGGTCTTCCAAGATTCCGATATGCCAAAGATCACCTCTGCTCAGCTTGTGAACAAGGGAAGACTACTCGTGCTCATTTTCCTCCTAAAACCGAGCACAGTACGGATCATGTACTCCAACTTCTCCGTATGGATCTTTGTGGCCCAATGCGTGTTCAGACAATCAATGGGAAGCGGTATATATTGGTAATCGTAGATGACTTTTCGAGATGGACTTGGGTCTACTTTCTTCGCACCAAAGATCAAGCTCCTTCGATGATCATCACCTTTCTCACCAAAATTCAGGTTCAGCTCTGCAACACCGTCAGAAAAGTTCGAACAGACAACAGAACCGAATTTAAGAATCACACTCTTCGTGATTTCTTTGAGAAAGTAGGGATTGAACACCAAACATCAATTGCACGCAGCCCATAATTGAACGGAGTGGTCGAAAGAGGAAACCGAACGTTAGTGGAAGCCGCAAGAACGATGTTGATAAATGCTCAATTACCGAATTACCTCTGGGCTGAAGCTGTCTCCACCGCCTGCTACACCCAAAACCGATGCATGATCACCAAAAGGCCCAAAAAAACCCCATATGAACTTGTTTACAGAAAAAAACCGAACATAAATTACTTTCATGTATTTGGGGCTCTCTGTTACCCAAATAATGATCGTGATGACCTTGGAAAGTTAAAAGCCAAAGCTGATATAGGGATTTTTGGTGGATATTGTGAGAATTCCAAAGGATTTCGTATCTGGAACCGTCGTTCCCGAGAAATTCAAGAGACCATACATGCTCATTTCGATGAACTTACAGATATGGCTTCTGAGCAAAACAGCTTAGGACCCGATTCTAACCGTCTAAACATCCCTGATCAATCAGCTGCACCTCTTTCTCTTAATCGCAAGGACTTGGAAGATTTGTTTGCTCCACTATTTAAGGACACTCTCGTTAGTCGTGCTTCTGAAGTATCCACCAGTTCCGCTGCACAACCCGTCAACATTCAAGCACCTGATACATCAGTAACTACTACAACAACAGTTACTGAAGATGCACCACCAACAGAAACATCATCATCATTAGAACAAACAGCTTCAAATATTGCGACTGCAGCTGATGATCCCTTTCTATCTTCTAAAGTACCCACACCCGCAAATTATGACAGAAACGTATTTTTAATCCATTTGCTCCGGCTCCCACCATTCCAGATATTTCCGAGTCATCAACGAGCAATTTAGATCTGTCAAATATGCACCAAAATTTTTAACACTACCCTTCAACCCACAAGTGGACTAAGGATCACCCTCTAGTGAACGTGATTGGCAATCCAGACAACCCAGCAATGACACGTAAAAGACTCCACACCGACGGTGAAACTTGCATCTACACACTCACCGTTTATCAAGCAGAACCCAAAAACATTAAAGAAGCCCTTACTTACGACAATTGGATTGAGTCAACGCAAGAGGAACTTGATCAATTCAAGCATCTCGAAGTTTGGGAATTGGTAGAAAGACCAGATGGAGTATACGTAGTCGGACTGAAGTGGATCTGGAAGAACAAGTTAGATGCTGATGGCACGGTTATTCGGAACAAATCTCGGTTGGTTGCTAAAGGATTCAGTCAAGAAGAAGGAATCAAATTTGAGGAATCTTTCACACCAGTGGCAAGACTTGAGGCCGTTTGAATGTTTCTGGCATATGCAGCTCACAAGAATATCACCGTATATCAAATGGACGTGAAGACGGCATTCTTAAATGGACAACTCCGTGAAGAGGTGTACATCACATAACCAGAAGGCTTCATTGACCCAGAACAACCGAATCATGTATACTGGCTCAAGAAAGCCCTCTATGGCCTTAAGCAAGCCCCGAGGGCATGGTACGATAAGCTATCTACATTTCTACTTGCTAATCATTTCACAAAAGGATCAAGTGACCCAACTTTATTTATACAAAAACACGGGGAGGACATCCTCATAGTTCAAATTTATGTGGATGACATCATTTTTGGTTCTACCCATAAAAAGTACTCAAATGCTTTTGCAAAATTAATGAAACAAAACTTTGAGATGTCCATGATGGGTGAACTCAAGTTCTTTTTAGGACTGCAAGTTCATCAATCACCCGGGGTATTTTCTTAAACCAGTCCAAATATGCTCAAGAGATTTTGAAAAAACATGGCATGACCAGCTGTGACACCTATAATACCCCCATGTCGTCCTCATCTCCTAAGCTGGATGCTGATCTACATGGGACACCCATTGATCCTACCAAATACCATAGTATGATTGGGTCTCTCATGAATCTCACAGCCAACCGACCCGATATTGTTTTTTCCACATATCTTTGCTCCCGTTATCAGTCGAGACAAACTGAAAGTCACCTTTCTGCGGTTAAGAGAATCTTTCGATACATAAAGGGAACCATTCACTTGGGGATCTGGTTTCCGAAGGATTCTGGTTTTGAACTTATTGCCTTTTCAGATGCTGACCATGCAGGATGCTTAGATACAAGGAAAAGTATATCTGGGGGAGTGCAATTTTTGAGTAACAAGCTTGTCTCTTGGCAGTCAAAGAAGTAGGACTGTACATCACTGTCATCTAACAAATATGTCAGCATGCTGTGCTCAAGTCATATGGATGCGGTAACAACTGATGGACTATGGATACGTCTTCAACAAGATTCCAATGTATTGTGACTCCAAGAGCGCCATTGCTATCTCGTGCAACACCGTTCAGCACTCAAAATCCACGCATATTGCTCTCCGGTATCACTTCATCAAAGAGCACGTGGAACAGGGTATAATTGAACTCTATTTCGTGGGTACAGAATACCAACTGGCAGACTTATTCACCAAAGCCTTGCCTCATGCAAGATTTGTGGAATTAGTACACCAGATTTGTATGAGATGTTTGACTCCAGATGACTTGGAAAATTTTCTCAAAAACATTTGAACGAGTCAAACATCAAAACTATCTTTGTAAATATTTTGACAAAAACACAAAAAGATTTTCAATTTAACTTCTCTTAAAAAAAAAAAAAAAAAAAAAAAGTTCAAGTACAAAATCTTCATCAACACGTTGTTCATTTCAAAACGTTAATAATTATTTCTGAACAAGTGTTAAGGGGGATAACGAAATTCAAAATTTAAAATTTTGTACTTGCATAATTTCTTGAAAATTGGTGCTTCAAAAAGAATGGTGGTAAAAGAAAATCATCTGAGAAATACCCTCCTTGATATTAAAAATGTTTTCAAAACAATCAAAACTCGAGGGGGTGTATTAAAGTTGTTAGTGTCAAACACGTGTTAAGCCTAAAGGTTAAAAACTTGTGAGTTAGGATTTAGATGATGAAACAACAAGGTTTAGGGACTAAATGTTTGAAAATTGCAAAGAGTAAAATTGGTTAAACAAAAAGGACAAAGTGGAGTAAATGCACATATCTACGACAGTCATAAATTTTTACACCTACCGCATTTAACTCTTATACCAAATGCAATCCACGGCCAAGAATCAACCTGCAATTCCGTTCAAGTTTCTTCGATTTTTTGAGTGAATATATGTTTATTGCATGATTATAAGAAACGGTTCTAAAGGATTTAACAATCCAACGGTTCAATTTGTCACAATCGAATGTTTTAAACTTAGGGTTCATACATAATCGAGTTTCTTAATTCTGAGTGTTAAAGTTGAAATTCTTTGGTGGGATTTAGTCGGAATAAGTTCCTAAACATGTTGCATGTGCTTAATTGAACCCAGAAACAAGTTTGATGCATGATTAAGTTTTAGGGTTTAAGCGTAGATTTGGGAAAAATTGTATGATTGTTTTGTAGTGTTATTAAGCAGTTGGGATATTTTTCTTATGTGTTGAATTGCATGTTTATAACTTTGAATTGAACCCAGAAACACAAATGTTGTGATTTAGATTACTAGGGTTTAAGAAGAACACGTTTAAGATGAATCTTTTGATTCTGTGGTTAAAATGTGTTAAGATTCGGACATAAGACTCAGAAACATCATGTGATACTATTGGAACAGATCAGACAAGCAATTAACAAGTTTTGATGCAATTCCTATAATCTGATGAACGGGACTTATCGAAATTGTTAGCTGTTGTGAATTTAGTTTGATATATAAGGTTTAATGAGCAAATAATAACTTGTGAATTGACCCAATTGAATAGGAAAATAAAATTTTGATAAAGAACCAAGAAACATGTACGTCTATAGTAGCTATCGAAATTTCTTGTATAAGAAATTATCGAAATGGTCAAGTTCTATCGAAATTGTCATTTTCTATCGAAATTGTCACTTTCTATCGAAATTGTCATTTCCTATCGAAATTGTCACTTTCTATCGAAATTTTTATTTTCTAACGAAATTGTCATTTTCTATCGAAATTGTCATCTTTATAGAAATTGTCATTTCTATCGAAATTGGTCAAAAGATGAAAATTGTCAAAATTTCTCTTTAAACAATAATATGAAATTAATTGCCATGTTTAAACTTATAAATCATACAAAGCAATAAAAGGATCACATGTGAAACAACAAGTTTAAATATACGCTAATGTTCATGTATCCTTCAAATCTGTGTCTGAATGATGTTTCAGATATCTCAAATGGCTGCACCACAGCAACAACCACTCCCGATGCTCACAAAGGAAGAATTTTTTCCACATGGTTATAAGGCGGAATTTGGCAACAACAACGCAAGGGTAGATTTTCAAAAGATAAAGTGTGCTGAACCAAGCTGTCAAATTGCTATAGAGGTACTCAAGCGACACAAGTGCATGAGCTTGCTAGACAGATCAGACAATATTCATGAATTATACATTCATCAAATGTGGAGTACTATAAAGCTTGACAAGGGAGAAAGATATTTCACATGCAAGCTAGATCGTAAAGAAGTCAGAGTCAATACAAACTACCTTCGCAAAGCCTTAATGTTACCAAAAGCACCTGAACCAGCAAACAGATTCTACCCTACACCAACTGAAGAAGAATTCATCAACTTCCTGATAGAGATTGGCTACGATGTACAACCAGATACACCATTGACGAAAATTTCAAAGGTTAACACCAAGTACATCCCACAACCCTGGAGAACCATATATTACATTCTGGTCCATTCAGTCTCAGGGAGGGATAGTGGTCACGAGCACCCCCGTTTGTCACACCTTCAAATCTTCTGGGGTATAGTCAATCAGAAAAAGATTGACTATGCACAACTCATCTAGGAAGACATTTTTTATCAGATCCAAAGTCGCTATCAGAAACCATTAGCCAAAATCCTATTTGTTCGGTATAACAAACTACTCATCAGTCTTCTGCTTGACGACAACACAAACATCTCTCCATGTCCTGAAGACCGAGAAATGCATTTGTATAAAATGGACAAGACTATCAGCTTAGTCTACTTTCCCAAAGGCAGCACACACAAGCAAGGGATAAGACTACCAGAATCTCTGATGACAGAATCGGTTAAGAAAACTCAAGCTTACAGAGATTATGATAGTGCTTTCAGTCAAGGTCACGTCTGGTTTAGCAGGCTTGGTGAAGAGTTTGGATCAACTAAGACTCGTTCAAAGGGAAGCAGCAAAATTGGTAGTGCTTCTAGTACATCTAAGAAAATCAAACCTTCTGCACCTAGAGTCATCAAAAGAAGAGTTTCAGTCACAATTCCTAAACGAGAACCTGAGGAAGGTGGGATTGTTGAAGAAGAGGAATCCGATTCAGAGACGAAATTCGATGAACAAATTCTTTTCTACAAAGAAGAACATGAAACTGAGGTGGCAAAGGCAGAAAGCCGAAAGACACTCAAGGAAGATGAGGAAAGACGAGCTAAGTTAAGGTATGAAGAACAAATGAGGTTTGATCAACAGAATAGAGACGTTGGGGGATCCCAGACCTATGTTGATCCGGTTAATCAACCCGGAGGGTCTAGGGTAGTTAAAGAAATCACACCACCTCAGCCCGATTCGGTTAATCATCCCGATAGGCCTGAGTCTCAAACTGAAGTCATCCCACCTCAGTCAAGTCCAATTAATCAACCCGGCAAGGACGAGGAAAAGAAGAAAGAAGAGAAAATGAAGGATGTCGAGATGGAAGAAGGGGAAGAAACTGAAAAGGTGCAATCACATGAAGAAAACTTTAATGATTTCTGGGATAATACAGATGAAGATAAACCATTGACTGATGAGGAGGAAATTACTAAGTTGCTAACGAACTAGAAGCAAAAAAGAAGGAAGAAGAAAAAAAGAAGATGGAGGAAGAACGAAAGAAGAGGGAGGAAGAACAAAAGATGGCCAAAAATGAAGCAGACAGATACATTCAAACGCCACCTATCACTCCACCACATTCAACACTGACTCCTCCAGAGCCTCACCATGCCTCACCACCAAAGGCTCAAACACCTCCAGAGTCTCAGCATGCTTCACCAAAGGCTCAAACACATCCTGAATCGTCAACAAAGGCTCAAACACCTCCTGAATCATCAACACATCCCTCATCACAACCACCACCCTCACCATCCAAAGAAGCAGCAACAAAAGAAGAAAATGGGAAAACAATCATAAAAAGCAAGAAACCAAAGATTGCTAGGCTGAAACGGGTTGAAGTCATCTCACCTGAATCCAAAAGGTTGAAAAAGGCAACAAAGCTGGCACGTGCAAAGAAAGACAACTAGCTCAGTGACAAAGTAAAAGAATTAACAAATATGGTCAAAAGCCTTGCCACACAAGTAAAGGAGTTGCAAGAAACCAAAGTCCGTATGGACGAATTTCTTGAAGACGATGTTCAAGACCGATTGCTCAAAGAAGTCAAGGGAAAAACCAAGGCGTATGTCAAGAAGTATTTTCCTAAGCTTATGACAAATATAGAAGAGTATCTCGACTCCAGCCTCGAAGAAAAAATTAAGAACATCGTAGCCTCAGTTCCTCTTATCTTAACAACCCAACCAACACAGCCCAAGGAGCTAACTCTTGAAGAAATTCAACTTCAACACCTCAATGCTCTTGTGAGCCTCTCATCTCCAACTGAAGAAGAAATAGCCATCATGGAGGCTATCAAAACACACATGGGAAAAAAGGAATCGTGTAAAGTTGAGGCTGATAAGGGTAAGCGTCCGAGAGAGGACGACGACCAAGATCCAAACACCCACGCAAAGAAACAAAAAGGTGTCGAAGGATATGGATCACAACCCCAAGAACCCATTGGTCCATCAACAACTACAGCAACTCCAACACCAAAGGTTTCGGGATCTGGTCCTAAAGAGATGGAGCATCAGTTCGAGCATGTTGCAGCTGAAGAAATGGAATTTCAACAAGACTTTGAACAACCCCAGTCACCTCCCAAGACCAAGGCTACTTCATCCAGCAGGAAGACTTCCAGAAGATCAAATGTAGTTTCTTGGTCAGATGAAGATGATACACAAGGGAATGAATGGTTTGACCGGCTAGCAAGTACTCAGACACAGATGGACGAAGACTCAAAAATTGAAAACAGCACGTTTGAGTTTACACAACAACTCAAACGTAATCTACGAGTCAAGAAGATGACTGAAGGGGAACTTCGTTGCATCAAGAACGATGCGTTCAATCTACTCAAGGATAACTCATCAAGTGCAGCTGAGCTCGAGTATCATCTTGAAAACATTGCCCGAGCAATGTCTAGCGAGTTCAGCTGGACTAATCCATATGTGATATTGGCTGGAAGCGCTTCCAGAACCAACCAACCATATATCACAGGATGAACGAAGCCATTTCCGGTAATTCGAGTCTCCGATCAACCAGCTATTCCATACCAATTCTTCTTCAATAATGATCTTGAGTTACTCATACATGGAGCTGAATGTCAACCGAAATATGCAACCTCAATAACTTTGACACCAGCAGCAAGTTACGCACTACCTGCCATCGAGGAAACTGCTACTCACCTCTTCATATCACAGAAAGTGCAGTATGACCAAGATGCGCAGCTGGGCATCTATCATTGGTTCGAGAAGAGAAAGACTTGATACAAGAGCAAACTCACCAAGAAATCATCTACTTCAGTGAAAAGTGACCTCAGAATTCTTACTGTGGTGAGTCTAACGGGTGAGAAGAAATATGACTACGCCTTCTTGTCCGAGATCAAAGTTAGAAGGCACGACCAACAGCTCTACTCGTTCTCTGAAGCGGATTTCCTGGATTTGAGTCTAAATGACCTTGAAGATATGTATCTGATCAAAGTTCAAGGGAAGCTGCAACATGTCACACCTGATCTTCAATACGCCTTCAGTACTTCTATACTCCACTTCATCAGAAGGAAGATCATCAATGAACGGGTAGAAGATCTGCAGCTTGGGGTCGAGAGCTATCAGAAGAAATTGAACATAACCGCACCACTGCTATCATTTCCCAAAATCAACAATGAAGCTCAATACACCATGAAGAAGGAACCTACCTTTGGATTTGTTTATAGGAGCGATTTGACGATTAACAACTTCATGGCGTATAAGGATGTTCATAAGTTCTGCGACCACACGCTGAAGAAGGTTCGTGATGGGTTGGTAATTCGGGTTCGAGATCAAGAGTTGAAGAAGTAAAAAAGATGGACGAATGATCAGCTAAGACAAATCCGTCAGTATGTGATGAAGATCAAGAGAACGCTGTTCCGCAGAGACCAAATGAGGCGGCTAGAGAGTTACGTTGGAGGACGACCATCATTCCCGATAAGAAACTTCCAAAGACCAGATCCAGTCTTCACTACATTCGGAAGAGGGGGATGATGTAAGAGTTTGTTATATTCTTTGATTGATTACTCTTGCATATATGATTGTTGAATATGGCCTGTGTACACATCACAGTGTACAACCCGTACTTGTAATGAAAGGACCCTGTGGTACGCTTCAGTGCCACAATCCTCATATAAGAAGCGAAAGCTTCTTACTATTGAGTAGAATTAACTAGAATTTTCAAAGTTTTTCAAAATTCTGCTCAATAGAACAAGTATTCCCTTGTCAAAGGGGAGTATTCGAAAAACAAAATCTTTTTCTGAAATACAAAAGTTCTTGAAATTCTTCCCATAAACCTCAAAAAGCATATATTAATCAAATGTTTATCAAAAACAACATGAATATGCTATTTTTGAGGGGAGAATAAAGATATGATTAAAATATGGTAATAAAAAGTTTGAAATCTCGTATGAGCTCGACTCAGAATTGAACCCTCGAATTAACGATATCAAAAGTCAGTAGTCGAAAAGACATGTCAGGGACGGGTAATAATTTCAAGCAGGATAATTACCAAAATAGCCCAAACACAAATGGGCGGTTCCCTATCTAACCCGAAATCCGAAAATAATTGTGTTGCCCAGGGCAACCGGCATTTTTTGGGGCAACCGAAGGATTTCCAGTGTATTTTTTGGGCAACAATCGCCCTTTTTTGGGCAACTGGGGGCATTGCCCAGGGCAACCGGGGTAGAAATATCCCATTTGGGTTTTGGGCTATTTTAGTAATTATCCCTAATAATTTCAAGCCGGTTTATCCGGTGATGTAAACGTGTCTCGCAAAGGACGTGTCTGAGTAGAATGTACCGATTTCGAGAGATTTTCCTTGAATATGATCTGGACGGGTAATAATTTCAAGCTAGTTCTACTAGTGATGTAAACATGTCTTGCAACGATCATGTTCATTAAAAATCAATCAATTCAAAAGTGCTAACTCTTCCCGACATGTGAAAATTTACATTAACTACTTATGAGCACATGTTAAGGGGGAGTATTTCTGAAAATCACAAAACTCTCAAAGTGTTAACAAAATATGTTTTTACAATCATAAGCACTTTGAGAGATTTCCAAAAAGTTTGGTTTATGGCAACAATAGGATAGTCATGGAGATATAAGGTGACTAAGGTTAGGAAAAACCGTCATATGATCCGCCAGAGCCGGAGGGATCTACCCAAGGACAATACCAATAGTTTAGAGCTAGAAAGTCCTAGGTATGATGAAAAAAATGAGAAATGAAAGGAGAAAGAAGGAGTTGAAGAATGAAAAAGAAAAGTAAAGAAAAAGGGTGAAAAGAAATAGCCCTTCACTTGATCAACCTTAGGGCAGACACCGGGTTCAATACATATGCTACTGGTTGTTACTACGGTAACACCGGTATTGAAGATTAAGCCGTCGTGGACCCAGTGACGCACTGCACTAAACCTTCTAGCCACTCAGGTGTCTCTCAAAAGACACTTGTTTCATTTCTCACGGAGAACCCTTCATTATCTATCGACCTCTCACTCCGAGATGTGTTGATATTGAAAAGGAGGCAATCTGCTCCATGCCTGAATCGAGTTTAGAGCCAAGAGATTCAACAAAAGATCTCATAGGAACACTTAGCATTTCTACACTGGTTGTTCAACAAAAAGAACACCAGTTGTAAATTATAAGAGTGTCCTTTGTAGATCTTAGCAATCTGCCGAGAACATTCATGAGAGAATTCATAAACTATGATTCTCAGTGATTGAATGGAAATCCTGCCAGGGTCAACATCAAACAGCCCTGACAGCAGGTCACTTCGGTAATCCCTTGTGGATTAAGCTTAGTGTTAGCTCCAAAATGATCTACAGTCGTGGAGTGATACTTCGGTATACTTCAACGGCTCACTAAATCGTTGATGCACTTCGGTGTATCTATGTAAGCCCTTTTGGGGGTATCCGATTCAGAACGGCCTGGGCTAGGATTAGAGAAAGTCTTCACACTATGCAGTTGACGATCTCGAAGTCCAAATCTGTAAGTGCTGGATGATTTATTGCTAACTGTTTACACTGCAGGTAATCATGGAGACCGGGAGTTCCACCACCATTTTCCATCATGCTCATATCTTGAAGATAAAGTACTCACCAAGACTTAGAGATAACAAAAGTTCCAAGAAGTTAAAGAAAAGTCACGGATCAAGCACGTCAAACTTTCACAAGTCAAACAAATGAAGCTTATGAAGTAAGAACTACTTGAGATATGAAGAACAAAAGTCATAAGACATATGAGCATGGTGGAAAAGACGTAAAGAGTCACACCTCGCCAATGGCGAAAACGCGAGTGCAACATCATGGATATCATCACAACACATGGCGTCTATATAAAATATTAATATATGCAAATAAATAGAGCAAAGTACAGACACAAGGTGTCGTAACGATACCCCAAAATAAAACAACCAAAAACAAACTCCAAGGTATCTCCATTAAAACATAGAGTAATAATGAAAGATATTCGAGTATCCCAAAAAAAGTTCAACTTAATCAAATTAAAAACTTAAAGGTAGTCATCCTCAAATGCAAACTAGTCTCTTCTAGTCACGTCCTTCTACCTTAGCCTTAGAATGCTCACCTGAAAATGATGCTTAAAAACGTCAACATAATGTTGGTGAGATTCATAGGTTTAAGACACACAATACACCTCGATTATCAGTTCACTGTGATTATAAAACATAGCAGGACAGCAAAAATATAGTTATTATACACCTAACATGCAATCACAGCTTACGGGACGGAACGTGCCCACCGATCCAAGTATAAATTGGGACGGAACGTGCCCACCGATCCAAATACCACCACAATTGGGACGGAACGCGCCCACCGATCCAATATAACGGGTAAATTAATACCCTCCGGCCGGACCACACAGAATAATAATGAGTAGAGCCACTAGGACTTTCCCACTCAAATAATCACCACACAGAAACACCACAATAACATGCAGTATACATATAATAACCATTACAAGTCCATGCTTTTTATTAAACACATAATCACAGTAACTCAAAACATTTAAACAAGCATCATCTCCATCCCAAGTTTAAAACAAAGTAAAAATTGGGACTATGAAACTCACCTCAACCTTGCAGCTTCCAAATTATCCACACACAAATCTAACCAAAGAAAACATTACCACATTACACGGGACCAAGCTAAAAGCTATAGTCCATGTAACACATATATAATGGATGTCTAAGGTTCATATAACCCACCATGGATTACCTAGACTCCATACTAATCACCACCAAACACCTATACTCACTAAATCCCTTAAATAAAACCTTTCAGAAAACATAGATTTTTAGGGTACTTTCACTCACATAAAATCACGACCAAAGATCATCCACAACTCACACCAAAAATTCACCATGATCATTCATAAGCATACAAGCTTCTCTAAGAAGACCATGCACCAAAAACATACACAAGTACCCAATGAAAAATCAAACATGACAACTATCCAGATTCAGATCTGAACGCACACCAAAAATTTTTGACCTCTTAGACATACTCGCACAACTTATTATCGTCTAATTTTCGCGTGGAAGTCAAACATAATATAGAAATCAATTCCCACAGAAGGCCTAACCCTAATAACACTTTTAAAGCCATCGTTGACCTCAATACTTTTACCCTAATTCTGTCCTGGTTTAAAAGTTTTGACACCTTAACTCAAAAAATTCATTTGACTGACTTCCCGACCTCAAAAACACTCGTGGCTGGACTTTTTGGAAAGCTCTTTCTCTGTACTACAATCAAGACATAAAATTCATGATATACCTCATCTCCATCTATTAAACACAATCGAATCTTTACAGCCTTATAAATCTATCAAAACCCTAACTCATTAATTAACATGTTTTAAACCCTAATCTTTACACCAATCACCATAATATTATTAATTAATGATCCCAACATGTTCAATATCATTAATTTACAGAAACCCATAAACCCTAGATCCATCACAATTTATATTACATGAATCATAAAACTTTAATTAACATAATTATGATAAATTTACCTTGATTAATGGAAGATGAAAACCCTAAAAAAAAATTCTTCTGCTCTTCTCCTTTAGGTTTGGCCGAAAATTTCAATAGGAGAGGAATGATGGTTTTGGTTTTGTATTTATAGTGGTCAAAAGATTATTCTAGATATCTTTTCGTCCAAGTTTTGCAATTAGAATACAATTTGGTTTCCTTTTTTTTTCCTTAACCCTAATCGGCCGAATTTAATATATATATATATATATATATATATATATATATATATATATATATATATATATATATATATATATATATAATATATATATATATATATATATATATTATTAAATTAAATTATATTACACTAAAAACCAATGTTGCAAAAATTGGCCGTGGCGGCCGATTAATCGCCGATATATCGGTAATCGGCCGCCGACCTTGTCGAATTATGAAAATTGGACAAAAAATCAGTTTGGGTAAAAAATTGGCCAAAAATCAGCCGTATCGGCCAGAAATCGACCGTATCGGCCAGGTTTAAAAAAAATTAAAAATTTAGGCATTCTACTTAATTTGGGGACCGTTTATTTCACTTATAACACACAATGAGCCTCATAATCAGAATTGGAGCCTTTTATTGAGGTTTGAAAACATAGTAGGCTTGAAATCAGTTACGATCTTTAGTTTGGTCTCCAGAAATATCCAAAACATGCAAAAAATACCAATCCGATAATCACCGATTAATCCCGCCTTGGCTGATTAATCGCTGCAGGGTGGTCGACCGCCACGCTACCGATTCATGATTTTTGCAACATTGCTAAAAACCTTGTACTCTTTATATTTTATAAAAACCCTATACTTAAATTAACACCTTACGCGATAAACTCCTGATTTTATGACAACCCGGAAAAATATCATTTTCAAAATAAAGTTCCCAAAAATAGAAATTTCACACTTAACGTTAATATACTCCATAAAAATAACCTCCACGTAACTTACTAACGCTCAAATAATTGAACGGAGACTTGTTACGCAAAACCACAAAACACCAAAATTACACAAGTCATTTCTACACCACCAAGGCGATCAAAATGAACTTCTCCCAAAATTCACACTACCAATCTCATGAAGAAAACATCACACCAAGGGATTTAGCGCTAACACACGTACCTATTACTCATAAACTGCACATATACCACATCTAAGCACATAGTACACACCACATAAAAGTTAAATAGGTTTGAGACTTATTAGTCAAACTAACCTTCTAAAATCACGGTTGTTACATTATCCCCCACTTAGGGAAATAGCGTCCCGAGATTTATTAGCTTGTCTCATCAACCTCCTCAGCAAACAACTTCAGGTACTTGGTCCTCATCTGATCTTCACGTTCCCAAGTAAACTCAGGACCACGCTTTGAATTCCAACGTACCTTCACCAATGTTATCTTACCACGTTTCATACTCTTAACCTCACGATCCATAATTTCGACATGTTCCTCAACAAAGTGAAGAGTCTTATCAATCTTATTCTCATCAAATGGCACATGCAAACTAGCATCCGCCAAACACTTCTTCAGATTAGATACATGGAACGTATTATGCACACTACTTAATTCCTCAGGCAATCTCAACCGATATGCCACAAGTCCAATCCTCTCTGTAATTTCAAACGGTCCTACATACCTTGGTGCTAATTTTCCTTTCTTACCGAAACGCACAACACCTTTCCAAGGAGACACTTTCAACATTACAAGATCACCAACACGAAACTCAAAGGGCTTACGGCGATTATCCGCATAACTCTTTTGGCGATCTCTTGCTGCCTTAAGTCTTTCCTTAATTTGAAACACCTTATCCGTAATCTCTTGCACCAATTCAGGACCAATCAGTTGGCTTGTTCCAACCTCTGCCCATAGAATAGGTGATCTACACTTCCTCCCATACAACATTTCAAATGGTGCACATCTAATACTGGAATGATAGCTGTTGTTATAGGAAAACTCAGCCAAAGGCAAATGAGTATCCCAGCTTCCTCCAAAATCAATAGCACACGCTCTAAGTAAATCCTCCAAAGTCTGAATCGTTCGCTCACTTTGCCCATCAGTCTGTGGTATAGCAGTTCATATCCACAAGCGTATCCAACCTTTTTTGCAACGATTGCCAGAATCGCACGTAAACCTACTATCGCGATCAAGATAATCGAAACAGGCACACCATGTCTCGCCACAATCTCATTAATATAAATTCTCGCCAGCTTCTCCATCTTATAATCCTCACGAATGGCCAGAAAATGTGCAGACTTCGTCAGCCTGTCCACTATGACCCATATCGTGTCATGTCCATTACTTGTTCTAGGCAACTTAGTAATAAAATCCATTGTTATTCTCTCCCATTTCCACTCAGGAATCGGCGGCTGTTGTAACAACCCAGAGGGTTTCTGATGTTCCGCCTTAACCTTCAAACAAGTCAAGCATTGGCTAACATATTCAGCTATTTCCCTCTTCATTCCCGGCCACCAGTAAGCATCTCATAATACATCTTGTCAGATCCTGGATGAATTGAGTATCTCGTCTTATGAGCCTCATCCATGATCAACTTCCTTACACCTCCTACCGATGGAACCCATATTCTATCTAAGAAATACAGTCCACCATCCTCTTTTTTCTCCATTTGTTGATCCAAGCCCCGCAACATCTCAGCAGTCGCATTCTCATCCTTAAGAGCTTCCTCTTGCGCTGCCAATATCTTACCCTTAATTCCCGACTGCAATGTCATGCACATCGCTCGTACACGCTTAGGCTTAATCCTTTCCTTCCTACTTAAAGCATCAGCTACCACATTTGCCTTTCAAGGATGATAGCGGATCTCGCAATCATAATCACTAAATAATTCAATCCACCTTCTTTGTCGCATGTTCAGCTCCTTCTGACTGAAGATATGCTGAAGACTCTTATGATCTGTATAAACAACACTCTCTATGCCATACAGATAATGTCTCCAATTCTTGAGAGCAAATACTACCGCACCAAGCTCTAAATCATGAGTGGTATAATTCTTCTCATGAACCTTGAGTTTTCGGGATGCATAAGCTATCAGCTTACCCCTCTGCATTAGCACACACCCAAATCCTTGATTCGATGCATCACAATACACAACAAAATCATCTGGCCCATCAGGTAACGTCAGAATAGGTGCATTACACAAACTATCCTTTAGTGACTGAAAAGCCACCTCCTGCTCTTCTCCCCAAACATACTTCTTGTTCTTCTGAGTCAACAAAGTAAGGGGTTTAGCAATCTTCGAAAAATTCGCTATAAATCTTCGGTAATATCCTGCCAATCCTAAGAATGAGCGTATTTCTGACGGCGTCGTAGGAGCCTTCCAGTTCTTGACCGCTTCTATCTTACTAGGGTCTACATGTATTCCTTCACTATTCACCACATGTCCAAGAAAATGTACCTCCTCAAGCCAAAACTCACATTTTGAGAACTTGGCGTACAACTTCTCTTTCTCCAGTAATCCAAGTATCAACTTCAAATGTTCTCCATGCTCCTCCTTCGTCTTAGAGTAAATTAGAATGTCGTCTATGAACACAATCACGAATTTATCCAAGTAAGGCTTACAAACGCGATTCATCAAGTCCATGAATACCGCGGGTGCATTTGTCAACCCGAATGGCATAACCGTGAACTCAAAGTGTCCGTAACGAGTCCTAAAAGCAGTCTTCGGTATATCCTCCTCATGCACTCTCAACTGATGATATCCTGAACGTAGATCTATCTTCGAGAAAAATTGAGAACCTTGTAGCTGATCAAAGAGATCATCGATTCGAGGAAGAGGATACCGATTCTTAACCGTTAACTTGTTCAATTCCCGATAGTCAATACACATCCGGAACGAACCATCCTTCTTCTTAACAAATAACACAGGTGCTCCCCACGGAGAGTGACTAGGTCGGATAAACCCTTTATCCTGAAGTTCTTGCAACTGCGCTGCCAACTCTTGCATCTCAGAGGGTGCCAAACGATATAGGGATTTCGCCACAGATGCCGCTCCATGAATCAACTCAATACGGAATTCAACTTGACGGATTGGAGGCAATCCAGACAAGTCTTCAGGAAAAACGCCTGGAAACTCACATACCACAAGAATCTCTTCTATTTTATGTTCTTTGGCTTTTGCGTTCTTAAGGGACTTCAGCTCACTCCCTACGCATTCCCCTTGTATCCGAAGTATAACACCACTCTCTAAAGGAATACGAACTACCTTTTCCTGGCATATGACTCGGCTCATGCTTAGGACAACCAGCTCATCCCTATCACCACATCGAAACTCCATGCCAAAAGTATCAAATCAATCGTAAACAGATACCCTCTAACACTATAGTACACCATGAATACCTTGTCAACTTCTACTTCCAACCGCTAGCATATCTCAATCACAATACTAGACCTAAGTTCACTAGTTCAACACACAGATCGTTGATACCATTAGGCGCCATTCACGACATTCGCGAATCACATTCATACTTAACACAAGTATTCCCCATCGAATGGGACAATTAACACAATATCGCAGTAACAACCAATCCATAAAACAGTAAGCATGTCGTCTTGATCAATGTAGCATTGTCATAAGTCCACAATGTGTCGTGATACATGTATAATTATGTTGGCCACCCATAATTATAGAGTATCCTTTCCATGTTACTCGCTTCCAGTACCACACCTAGCATATAATAACACTTACAATAACACATACCAAACTTAGAATAATCACATCTCATACCATAATATATTCAAAACCTCAAGCTTTATTATTAAATACTTGGGTAAAATCCCAAAATCAACGGAATCCCATATTCCAAAACAATACCAAACATCTAAGTCACTAGAAAACATCCAAAAAACAATACTAAATAATTCAAAATCAAACGGCTCGAGCTCCATCCTAACGTTCGTCTATCTTGAATAATTCAAACATCGCGTAACTCCAGGTCCGAATCCACTTCGTCTTCCTCACTTAGCCATCCATTTCGGTTTCCCTCGGGTTATAGCAGTGGACGACTAGCAAAGCCACTCTCGGGATTCCTTCCTTCCTCCTCTATGCGATCCACAAACCCATACAATTCACGAGGCTCAGCCCGAACTGCTCCTCCATCTTCTATGAATTTGGGAAATTTCCCAGGGTACCTAGTCGTGGAGCCGTCTTTATTGGTTACCTCTGTCTCGTACACTTCTACCTCCGTTCCACCCACATTCACTAAGGTCAGCTTTTCTTCGATCAGACATGGCTACATGCTCGTAGGAATCAAAATCCTCATGCTAACTCGCCTCAAGCTACCAATCCTCTTGCAACCAGTAGCGACAACAATTGCCCAACGAAGCTTGCTACGTGCGAGAGGTGCCATGCTAAAAGTGTCACATAAGATATTAAGTACGAGGGTCTAATAGACGTCCAAAAATCAGCAAAACTACCCATAAACTCAAGAAGAATAAACACGAAAAATACCATACTCACACATAGGCCCTAAATGCAACTATATGAGGGACTCCTAAGTTATAGTCTAGGTTCAACCACCTACTTCTCTATAACCAAGGCTTTGATACCAATCTGTCACACCTCGCCAATGGCGAAAATGCGAGTGCAACATCATGGATATCATCACAACACATGGCGTCTATATAGAAAATTACTATATGCAAATAAATAGAGCAAAGTAAAGACACAAGGTGTCGTAACGATACCCCAAAATAAAACAACCGAAAACAAACTCCAAGGCATCTCCATTAAAATATAGAGTAATAATGAAAGACATTCGAGTATCCCAAACAAAGTTCAACTTAATCAAATTAAAAACTTAAAGGTAGTCATCCTCAAATGCAAACTAGTCCCTTCTAGTCACGTCCTTCTACCTTAGCCTTAGAATGCTCACCTGAAAATGATGCTTAAAAGCGTAAACATAATGTTGGTGAGATTCATATGTTTAAGACACACAATACACCTCGATTATCAGTTCACTGTGATTATAAAACATAGCAGGACAGCAAAAATATAGTTATTATACAACTAACATGCAATCACAGCTTACGGGACGGAACGTGCCCACCGATCCAAGTATAAATTGGGACGGAACGTGCCCACCGATCCAAATACCACCACAATTGGGACGGAACGCGCTCACCGATCCAATATAATGGGTAAATTAATACCCTCCGGCCGGACCACACAGAATAATAATGAGTAGAGCCACTAGGACTTTCCCACTCAAATAATCACCACACAGAAATACCACAATAACATGCAGTATACATATAATAACCATTACAAGTCCATGCTTTTTATTAAACACATAATCACAGTAACTCAAAATATTTAAACAAGCATCATCTCCATCCCAAGTTTAAAACAAAGTAAAAATTGGGACTATGAAACTCACCTCAACCTTGCAGCTTTCAAATTATCCACACACAAATCTAACCAAACAAAACATTACCACATTACACGCGACCAAGCTAAAAGCTATAGTCCATGTAACACATATATGATGGATTTCTAAGGTTCATATAACCCACCATGGATTACCTAGACTCCATACTAATCACCACCAAACACCTATACTCACTAAATCCCTTAAATAAAACCTTTCAGAAAACACAGATTTTTAGGGTACATTCACTCATATAAAATCTTGACCAAAAATCATCCACAACTCACACCAAAAATTCACCATGATCCTTCATAAGCATAAAATCTTCTCCCAGAAGACCATACACCAAAAACATACAAAAGTACCCAATGAAAAATCAAAGATGACAACTATCCAGATTCGGATCTGAACGCACACCAAAAAGTTTTGACCTCTTAGACATACTCGCACAACTTATTATAGTCTAATTTTCGCGTGGAAGTCAAACATAATATAAAACTCAATTCCCACAGAAGGACTAACCCTAATAACACTTTTAAAGCCATTGTTGACCTCAATACTTTTACCCTAATTCTGTCCTGGTTTAACAGTTTTGACACCTTAACTCATAAAATTCGTTTGACTGACTTTCCGACCTCGAAAATACTCGTGGCTGGACTTTTTGGTAAGATCTTTCTCTGTACTACAATCTAGACATAAAATTCATGATCTAACTCATCTCCATCTGTTAAACACAATCGAATATTTACAGCCTTATAAATCTGTCAAAACCCTAACTCATTAATTAACATGTTTTAAACCCTAATCTTTACACCAATCACCATAATATTATTAATTAATGATCCCAACATGTTCAATATCATTAATTTACAGAAACCCATAAACCCCAGATCCATCACAATTTGTATTACATGAATCATAAAAATTTAATTAACATAATTATGATAAATTTACCTTGATTAATGGAAGATGAAAACAATAAAAAAAAAATTCTTCTCCTCTTCTCCTTTAGGTTTGGCCGAAAATTTCAATAGGAGAGGAATGATGGTTTTGGTTTTGTATTTATAGTGGTTCAAAAGATTATTCTAGATATCTTTTCCTCCAAGTTTTGCAATTAGAATACAATTTGGTTTCTTTTTTTTTTTCCTTAACCCTAATCGGCCGAATTTAATATATATATATATATATATATATATATATATATATATATATATATATATATATATATATATATATATATATATATATATTATTAAATTTAATTATTACACTAAAAACCTTGTACTTTTTATATTTTATAAAAACCCTATACTTAAATTAACACCTTACGCGATAAACTCCTGATTTTATGACAATCCGGGAAAATATCCATTTCAAAATAATTTTCCCAAAAATAGAAATTTCACACTTAACATTAATATACTCCATAAAAATAACCTCCACGTAACTTACTAACGCTCAAATAATTGAACGGAGACTTGTTACGCAAAACCACAAAACACCAAAATTACACAAGTCATTTCTACACCACCAAGGCGATCAAAATGAACTTCTCCCAAAATTCACACTACCAATCTCATGAAGAAAACATCACACCAAGTGATTTAGTGCTAACACACGTACCTATTACCCATAAACCGCACATATACCACATCTAAGCACATAGTACACACCACATAAAAGTTAAATAGGTTTGAGACTTATTAGTCAAACTAACCTGATAAAATCACGGTTGTTACATAAAGACATCAAGATGAAAGAATATCGGTGGAAGGCAGATCGAGACAATACCATATCATATCACAACAAGAATGAAGAACAAAGATTCTAAAGACGTCAAAAGCCAAAGAAGCAAAGATGACATCGAGCAACCAAGATGACCAAGACTTAGGGGGAGATTGTTTGGAACTCGTTTCACATTATTTCAAGTCTTAGTCATTTAAGTTAAATAGGTTGCTAAATATGGGTTCTATGTTTGTATTAAGCCCACGGCTCATAAGGAGCCCATGGGCCATGTATTTTATCTAAATTGTTCTAGAAGATAACAATCAAATGTCGCCCTAATTTCCTTCTATAAATAGGGTGCTTGTATCTTCATTTTAATTGTTGGTTTTATTCACTATTGAGCCGAAGCTTTGTTACTTTTATGTGTGAAATAAGATCATCCTTCTCTTCATCTATATTCATCTCTTCTCTCGTTATTCTAGTTATACGTTTCATCTATTATAGTTGTACGTGTGTTTAGTAGTTTATAGTAGTTGTTATATCTTGTGTTAAAGCTAAAATAGGACTTATCAGCAAAGAATGCGCATATGTATATAAACTCATAAAGTTGCTAACATTTTTTGTACTTCTAGGAAAATTCGAACAATGATGAAATGTGTGACATGATGGAACATGCTATGCAAAAACAACTAGTGATTCAAGATAAGAATAAATAGCACAAATTGCACCTTCATTTCAAAAAATATCCAAGTAAAGAGGAGGCAATGATGCATCCCCCAGATGGTGTGCACACCAGTGATTGGGTAAATTTGTGTGAGAGGTTTGCAAGCGAAGAATTTTAGGTTATAAGCTCACTTTTTTTTTTTTCTTTTTCTAAGTACGTAACATTTTGTTGATAAAGAATACGTATTTCAAATTATAATGCTGTCTAAACTTTTAACTTCACAGAAGATAAGCGCTAGAAACAAGAAAAACTGATCTTTCAACCAAATTCCACCCGCAGTTGGCACCATTTCGACTGTGAGAAGAGTTGATACGGTGAGTTAATTTTATGAATAATTAAAATATCTATTTATTATTTTGTCTTTTTAGAATTGTATTATGATATATGTATGAAATAGAAAAAGAGAAAAGGGGAACACGTAACAACAATTGGACAGTTTGAAATTGCACATTATTCTGAAAAACAAAGAAAATGGTCAATGAGAAGGCCGAAAAAACTTTGGTAATTTCTACTTCTTCCTACTTGACATTTAACTTTACATAATTAATACATAAGTTGTTGATATACCAACCTTTTTGTTTATGCAGAATAAGTTACGAATTGAAGAAGCCAACTCTACTTTAACACCAGCAGAAATATGTTTGAAACAACTAAATCATATTCATGGACATATTAAAGGGCGTTCTGCATCTACAAGGAATATTTTGGGCAATGAAAAGTTGAGATTGGACTTAGAGTCAGAAAAGGAAAGATGAAAGGCTTTAGAGGAGAATATGAAGGTTATGAATAAAAAACAACGCCGACTTCAAAAGCAGAATAAAAAGATCAAGGGCCAATTAAAATTCATGATGGAAGAGATAACTCGTTTATCTAGACTCCACTCCCAAAAAAATTTAAGTTCACATCTTTATATATTTTTATAGTAAGCGTTATGGTTTTTAGATTGGAAATAAAATGCAAACATACTGCATTCGTGTTAAAAGTGTGCCTTAAGGTTTGGTATATTCTTTGAGTTCATGCTTGGTACAGGACACTAGTTTGTCTCGAGCAGTGTATGCTACTGATGTGCCTATAATGCTTTTTATGTTTCCGTGTCTTGTTTTATGATTGCTTAGTTAACCATTATAAGTCCAACAAAGTACCGAAAGACAAGCTTTGAGGCATATGCCTGTGTCATGGGATTGATATTTATGGTGGATGGGAAGTTCAAGACAAAGCATAAACCCTAGTACCACAAAACACAACAGCCACTTATCTGTTTCATTTGCCCGTGTCTTTTCAAAGTTATGCATAATTCCAGTAAACCAGCTACAATAACAGCTACCATTTTTGCTCTTCGAGATTATGTTTTTTCCTGTTTAGGAGCAAAGATGCTAGATGTTATTGTAGCTGGTGGTGCATGGCAAGTAGCTGTAAGGTGGTCAAAAGTATCATTCACATTTGTTTAAACATGTTTTGTCTTTGTTATATGAAAATGTTTATTAACTTTATCTATGTGTTATGTTTTTCAGGTTGCTAATGACGATGCAACATGACCATATGAGGTGCGGTAACTAAAGATCTTATTGGTATAATCTTATATTCTTATTATTTATTATTATTTTTTTTAATGTTATTATTCATTTTATGATTTATTTTAAGGATGTTGATATAAAAAAATATTTAAAAATAAAATAAAAATCAGTAACCTTATTAAGAGGATGTTTGGATTATCTTGTTAAACTTGACTTTTTCAAAAAAATTCGCGCTGATAGTTCTGTATTACTTTTTGGTTAACAAATTGGTTTTAAGTTCACTAATCTGCCAGAGATGAAATTAAAGTCCTTGATACTGTTTAAGATTGCATTTATGCATGGTTAAAGTCATTCAAGATAACTTGGAGATATTTAGCTGAGTCCCATAATTAGGCTAGCAAGAATCTCGAGTATGGTTTGTGTGGTCGATCTTCTTGAAATTAAAGTCCTTTTCGTCTCTGGCAGATTAGTGAAAAGTAACTTTAATTTCAAGAACTATAGTTGATAGTAACTTGGAGATATTTAGCTAATAGTTCTGATATAGCTGAATTATTATGTTACTGTATTATAAACACATTATGTAAAAATTTGTAAGTTATGTAAAAGGCGTTTGGATTAGCTTGTTAAATCAGATAAGCTGATAAGCTTGTAACTTTGGGATGTCTAAGTTTATTAACTTGAGTTTATGGCTTACATTTTTTTTGCAGGAAAGGATTTGCAGCCTGGAAAGAATTTGCAGGCGTCATTTTTTTCTATCGTAAATTACGGGCAGTAACAACAGATTCAAAGATTGGCTGTCTTAAAAATCATGTTTTCAGACTTTATACATGTTCAATGTTGTATTTCTTTAATAACATGGTAGACAAATGGATGCAATTGTTGGTTTGTTATGGGTATGTTGAAAATCATGTTTTTAGACTTTATACACTTTTTTGTTTGGTTTAATTTGTGTTATATTAAGAAGCTAAGATTCTAGTTTTCTGTTTAGCTAAAAGTAAAAGGGTACGACAAAACTAAGCATGTTTTGGTTGTTGGCAACTTGTGGATAGTGACCACTTTTTGGTCACTAATCAACCAAAATAGTGACCACCATTTCGTCTCTGGCAGATTAGTGACCAGATATTTGGTCACTGATTGGTTTGAAGTTGTATCTACCCATCCAATTAGTGACGACTTTTTGGTCACTATTTAGTGACGAAACTGCAAGTGTAATTAGTGACGGACCTATAGTGACCACAAGTGACCCCCTAAATTTGGTCACTAATCACGTTTAGTGACGAAATTGGTACCGTTTGTGACGAAAATTGCTGGTCACTAAAGTCACTTTTTCTTGTAGTGATGATTATAATATTAATAACCTAAACGAGAAAAAAAAAACAAAAAAAAAAAACAATTATGTTATATAAACAAATAATGAAAATTCATTACTATTCTATTACATAACCCTTCTTCTAAATAATAAGCTTAAATAATTTAGTACTGTACCAAAATTCAATGGTAGCTAGTCTAAATTGAGTTGATGATAAATTTGAAACACAAACTTCTTTAGTACGATCTAAAACTTTTTTATACCGATGATATAAAATAAAATTAATTTAAGTTGTGACTTAAGCTTTTATAATACCTATTGTATGGAAATAATTCGAAAACCATTTAAACATGTCAACGATAAATTATTCAAATCGTCTGTATTCGAACATAAAAAATAAATATAAATATAATTTTAAAAGCCACCTATACCAAAGTGGACACGAAATCTCACTTGTTACATATTTTAATTACATTATTAATGTTTGAGTATTGATTAATATAAAAATGATACAGAAGGTACCAAAAAGTCACTTTCTTCTCGAATCAAACTTATTATTTTATTAGTTTGAGTGCTAGACTATAAAAAATGTGCCTTCATTTAATATAGCAACTAATATTATTAGTTGAAGAACCAAACAATGAAATGTTATGAGACTAAATTTAAATTACATGTGAAATGATAATTTAAAATTTGAAAATTAGGAAAACGAAGTAATTAAAATAGGGATTAAAAAAGAATTCAACTGTTGAAAACATGAGCCATCTTTGCCGGGGTAAGGAGGGTGAGGCATGGGTTTTTGACTTTATAAATGTATTTTAACATCATCGTATTTGAATTATTCTAGTCAAGATAATCAATTAAATTATTTCATTTGGTAAACTTGAGTATACGGTTTAGACTGGAACGTATTCTATAATCAAGTCATATAATCTAGTTTAATAATGCAATCTTAATTAGGTGAGACATAACTAACATTAAAATTTCATGAACAACAACCTAATATGAAAACGCTAAAAAATATCACCGCATGACACAATTGTCGAACAATGTACAAACGGTAGCTTTATATTATTCGCCGTAGGTTCGTATGTTCCATTCATCACTATTTATAAATTACAATACATGATAAAAACCCTAATGAGCATGACCTACAAACGGGCTTGGGACTCTAATACTTATCCGCTATTCAAGCACTGAAATCGCGAAAGTTTGAATTAAACTTTAACCATTAAAAAATAGCTAAACACAAACAAAACACACGCACTGATTCCTTCTTTCCTCCAAATTTCTCGATCTCATCCATCGTCTTCTCTCTTCCTTCTCCCGGAAACAAATGTCTTTTGAGACCTCATACGCACACAAGTGGTTAATATTGCTTGTGCATTTGATAGACCGGGAGAGGCTTGAAAGCTCCGGGTGGATATCTTTTTTCCATTGGACCTTAAAACGATTTAAGATTATTGTTTTAGTTGTTCGCTAGTTAATAATTTTTGAACAGTAGTTTATTCATTTAACATACATTGATTATTGGACATTTGATTAGTTTATTCATGGCAAGATCATCACTCATTCCGGGATTTTTCATCCTACTGATGTTGAGTTGGTTATGTACTTGTTGTTCCCGTTACACAAGTAGAAATAACTACAAAGTTAATCTAATTGTGTTCCATTACTGATTTAATGTATTGATTAATTTAAACAAATAAGTAAAAAACGTAAAAGATAAAACACAAGTTTTTCAACGTTTAAATTCTTATTAGAAATTAATCAAAAGAACCTAAACCCAAGTGTTAGCGGAAATAACACTTGTGATTGAAACGACAAGGTATGGTATGTTCTCCTCAGTAAACTCAAGCTATGCTTGAGTGGCAACAATAAATGAACCACTGAGCTATCTCAGGGACTAAGTTGCTCTTTGGGGGAGAAAAGTGGTTTTGTGAAAGTCTAAGCTTTTAATGTACAAAACTTATCCACTTTTCTCCCTTATGATCCTATTTATACACAAGTATAAAAGAGCACCCGTGACTAAAAAGACAAACAGAATGACCTAGCTAGTCAGGACAAAATACAACAGTATTTTGTCACTGTTACAAGAATCTATATTGGGAATAGGTTAATACTGCTTTCCGAATGACAGTGATGACACTGCTCTTGTTCTCAAGCCTTTCAGGGAAAGTTTGACTTTGGCCTGATAAGGACTTCTCCTTATCTTTTCAAACTCTTCCCGCCTTGTCCCGCCTTTCTTTCAGACTTCAGATTCTTCAGTCTTCGTCTTCAGTCTTCAATTATAATTGTTGTTGAGGAGACTGGGGTTCAGTGAGTTATTGTCATCACTCACTGAACCCATTATCTTCTTCTTCGGCTTAAGTAACGCTCAGGGAGTTTCGCCTTCCTGAATGGTGAATCTTTCTTCTTAGACTCATCCTAAGCATCCTGAAGATAACTCACTGAGTGATTGTTCACTCAGTGACCTGAGATCGTTTAAGGTTGATTAACACTTGGGCTAATTTGTATTCAAATCCTTGTTGTCAGGCCGCTTGGGTACTGAATGGACCCAACAATCTCCCCCTTTTAACATTCATTTGGTACACTTTGAAGTTCATGTAGGTTGCAAATGCAAGGAAGATCCTGATGGCTTCCATCTTTGCCACTGGTGCAAATGTCTCTTCATAGTCAATGCCTTCTTACTGATTGTAGCCTTTGGCAACAAATCTAGCCTTGTTTTTAATGAATATGCCATTTTCATCAGTTTTGTTTTTAAACACCCATTTCATGCCAATGATTGAAACATCTTGAGGATATTTGACCAAGGTCATTACCTTGTTTCTGTCAAATTGTTCCAGTTCATCATGTATGGCCTGAACCCAACTAGGATGTTTAAGTGCTTCTTTGACACTTTTAGGTTCAATTGTGGAAATGAAGTCCACAAATAGGCATTCATTGGCTGAGGCTGCCTTCAGTTTAGTAGCCATGCTTCTAGTAAGCATGCCTTCAGTAGGCTCTCCAATAATATTGACAAGTTCTATATCTTTAGACCTAGTCCAACTGTCCTGAGGTCTTGGATACTGATTAGAACTTGTAGAGGCCTGATTGGGTGGAGGTATAGGTTCTGGTTCAGACACTTGATGATCTTCAGGATCTTGAGTGTCTGACTGACTTGGCTGATCACTGAGATTGATTTATTCCTGAGCACTTTGTTCAGACTGATTGATTGCATCAGTACTTGTCTGTGCTTCAACAAACTCAGTGATGGTTGGGTAAGGAAGGTTGTGAGGGACTATGTAGTAGGAGATATCAGCATCTGCTTGATATTAAGAGGAAGGATTATTCTCAGGATGATATTCATCAGGAGGATATCTTGATGAATCATCAATTCCTATCTCTTTCACTAAGGTGTTTGAGAATCTGATTGCTTCAGAACTCTCATCAAAGGTGACATGGAATGTTTCCTCAGTCTGTTGTCTCCTTGTATTGAACACCCTGAAGGCTTTAGAGACTAGAGAGTATCCAAGAAAGTATCCATCATCAGCCTTAGCATCAAATTTCCCTAAGTGATCCTTGTGATTATGAATAAACACAGGACACCCAAAGACATGGAAATAGATGATGTCAGGGATTCTTCCCTTGAATAACTCATAAGGAGTTTTGCTATGTCTCTTGACAATGATGGATCTATTTTGTGTGTAACAGGCAGTTTTGACTGCTTCAGTCAAAAAGTGATTGGATAGGACTGATCCATTTAGCATTGTCCTAGCAGCTTTAATGAGTGTTCAATTCTTCCTTCAGCAACACCATTTTGTTCAGGTGTGTAAGGACAGGAAAAATTTTTGGAAATACCTTTCTCATCACAGAAACATTCAAGTTCATGGTTTCTGAACTCAGTCCCATTATCAGTCCTGATTTGTTTGACTTTAATGTCATTTTGGTTTTCAATGTTCCTGACAAAGGACATGATTGTTTCAGCTGCCTGACTCTTTTTGGTCAAGAAGTAAACCCAAGTATATCTTGAGTATTCATCCACTATGACCAGAGTATACTTCTCATGGTTAATGGATCTAGGACTGATGGGTCCAAAGAGATCCATATAGAGTAGATAAAGGCAACTTCTGATAGAGAAATTTGTTTTGGATTTAAAGGATGCTCTATGATGTTTACCTTTTTCACAGGCAGAGCAGGGTTTATCCTTTGAAAACACAAGAGATAGTAAGCCAAGGACCTTGTTTTGTTTGACAAGATTGTTTATGTTTTTGAAGTTTAGATGGGAGAGTCTCTTATGCCAAAGCCAGTTGAGGGTTTCAGTGGCCTTAGCAAAGAGACAAGTTCCATTCTGAGTTAGAGTAGACATGTCTAACACATAAACATCTTGTCTTCTTGGTACAATAAGGACTACTTCCTTATTTGCATTGAAGATGGTACCTTGCTTATCATCAAACTGAACTATGTATTTTGCATCATATAGTTGACTGACACTGATTAAATTGTACTTAATAACATTGACATAAGCTATCCTAGTAAAGACTATACCACTACAGTTTACTGAACCATAACCTTCAGTGAGACATAATGAATTGTCAGCAAATACCACCTTGGGTCCTGGTTCCTCTACATTTTGTGCAGATACTCTTTCACACCAGTCATGCTCCTTGAACATCCACTATCTAGATGCCAAACTGGCTCCCTATTATGTCTCTGCACAAATGATAAACTGAGTTAGTTCTTTCTAGGACCCCTCTTCTTAGAGGGCTTGGCTTTAATGGCCTTTTTAAAAGTAACAATTGATGCATGGTCAGTTGTTGAATGGACTGAGCTTCCACAGATTTTGCATTTGATTGTAGAAGTGGACTCAGTAGACTGAGAGGATGACTTGGTAATTCCTCTTCTGGTCTGAATGACCTTCTCATGTCCTAAGGTGTCATGAGTGGGATCTCCACATATGTCACAACTTGTGTCCATTAGGCAATCCTCAGGAAGGTGGTCATTGAAGCCACAATGTGGGCAAGGTGAAAAAGACTTAGCCTTTTGTTTCTGCTTCTGCTTAGAATCAGAGGGATACTTAAAAGCTTGTGCTTTAAAGTTTGTAATTTTTGATGTGGCTGTGTAAGACAAGTGATCAGAAGTCCTGTAATCTTCCTTTTTGAATATCATGCAAAAAAGGATTCTATAGCAATCATCAGTGGAATGATTAGTATAGCCACACAGCTCACACCTTTGCTGAGGTTTGGAAGGTTTTGGTTTGGTGGTGCTTGAGGAAGCTGATTTGGGTTCCTTCAATTTAGATTGAGGTTTCTCAGAAGATTCAATCTTCTCACTTAGCTAATATAATTGTGTTCCATGACTGATTTAATGTATTGATTAATTTAAACAAATAATAAAAAACGTAAAAGATAAAACACAAGTTTTTCAACGTTTAAATTCTTATTAGAAATTAATCAAAAGAATCTATACCCAAGTGTTAGCGGAAATAACACTTGGGATATGATTGAAACGACAAGGTATGATATGTTCTCCTCACTAAACTCAAGCTATGCTTGAGTGGCAACAATAAATGAACCATTGAGCTATCTCAGGGACTAGGTTGCTCTTTGGGGGAGAAAAGTGGTTTTGTGAAAGTCTAAGCTTTTAATGCACAAAAGTTATCCACTTTTCTCCATTATGATCCTATTTATACACAAGTATAAAAGAGCACCCGTGACTAAAAAGACAAACAAAATGACCTAGCTAGTCAGGACAAAATACAATAGTATTTTGTCACTGTTACAAGAATCTATATTGGGAATAGGTTAATACTGCTTTTCGAATGACAGTGATGACACTGCTCTTGTTCTCAAGCCTTTCAGGGAAAGATTGACTTTGGCCTGATAAGGACTTCTCCTTATCTTTTCAAACTCTTCCCGCCTTGCCCCAACTTTCTTTCAGACTTCAGATTCTTCAGTCTTCGTCTTCAGTCTTCAGTCTTCAATTATAATTGTTGTTGAGGAGATTGGGGTTCAATGAGTTATTGTCATCACTCACTGAACCCATTATCTTCTTCTTCGGCTTAAGCAACACTCAGGGAGTTCGGCCTTCCTGAATTGTGAATCTTTCTTCTTAGACTCGTCCTAAGCATCCTGAAGATAACTCACTGAGTGACCTGATGTAACACCCCAACCCGACAAGGGTAAAGATGTCACACTAATGGCTTCATATCAGATCAAAACAAGCATACATTTCAAGTAATACAAGAATTCAAAGGTTACAAATGAAATACAGAAACTACAAGGCTACAAAGGAAACAAAAGCTAAATACTAAGTCTGCAAATACAAATCCTTCTAATAATCTCTACTTCAGAATAACTATCAAGGTCTTCTAAATCAAAAAGTCTCTTCACTCATACCCAGCTTCCAACTAAAACCTGCTGCAGGAAAAGAAATGCGGCTGAGCATAAAAAGCCCAGTGAACAGATATATATATACGAAAACGAAAACAAAAGAAAACGAACATGTATGATATAGTGCAATGGAATAACATAAGGTATAGATAAAGGTACAAAGTACAAAAGGGAAAAGGGAAGGTCAGTAATCCACCACGAGCCCAAACAAATCAATTATAGTAACCATGTCTTCATAATCATATAGAGGGGAGACCTCTCAGATAATCAGATAATATGAGGGGTGTCCTCATTCTTCAAATGGAGTAGCTAACTCCCGAACTTGTGAAAGACGTGGATTGCACCCAGCATCAGTCACCGAACAATATAGTATCAAATCATGTTAAATCCACTAATACGAACACGAACCTAGGATGCATCCATACGCCCCCCGAACAATAATATAGGCCATAATAAATATAATGTGCATGCAACGAACAATATGGGGACGGTGTGTAACATCACTCGAACACACTGGAGTCATGCCATTGGTGCATCAATGACACGACCATGTTACCTTCATGGCTAGGAAACGAACTTGGCTCGGGTATCAAACTGAAGGGTCAAAGGTCAAAGGTCCAAATCTTAGCAAAGGTTCAAATAGTCTAAGTCATCGAATCATGGTCAAAGTCCCAATATCAAAGCAAAGGTTCAAATAGTCTAAGTCATCATCGGAGGTTCAAAATCAAATGGTTCATTTAAAGTAATCTTTATCAAATGATTTTCATAAAAATAATCTTTAATAACGGTTTTCACAAAAGTAGTCTTTAAACGTAGTTTTCATAAAAGCTTAGCCAAATTCCAATTAAAAGTGGTAGCGCATATTTCATAAACGTCATTTTAAAAATAGTTTTTCCTCAAAAAAACATTTCCATGATATAATTGAAAAGGTTTTCACATCTAGTTACCAAAATCAAATGAATCCTCGAAGTATCAAGTGAGTCGAATACTAATATCACAAGGTAACGAACGAATATCAAATGGATCATTATAGAGGCTCAAAGCAAAAGGGTCATATCGAACATCAAAGTCTAAATGAATCAAACAAATGAACCAAAGTGTAGGGGAAACATAGCAATGGCTTAGGGAATCTTAAAACGAATCAAGATAAATGAGTCATGAGAGGAGAAAACATCCTTACTGAAAAAGGGTAGAATATCTGTACCTTATACCGCAAATGCAAACATATCTAAAGATCGGAAACAACTCCATCTCCAGCGAATCTACACGCATACATGGTCGTCTTAATATTAATATCATCTTCAAATTATATTTCTCATTTTAGTCGGCTTTCCACTTTTAGTAACTTTCCATTTATAGCAGGTCTCCAAAATTAGCAAGTTTCCATTTTTAGAAAGTTTCCTTATTTAGTAAGTCTCCATAATTAGAAAGATTTAAGTATTATAAAATAGGTTAAGTCATAATATAAGCATATTATGGAAATAGGGTACATTTTATCAAGTTATAATAGTTTAGGGTTAAATATGACAACCTCCATAATTTAGGGTTTTAATTGTACTTATACCAAAGTTAAAGGTCTAAAATGCAATTATTACAAATTATCCATTCAAATCCATAACTTAACAATGTATACGATTCCAATACTTCCACTTTAACAATTTTACAAATTTATACCCTTTAGTTTATAAAATTACAATTTAAACCTTATAATTAATTAAAATCACAATTTAACCCTTATCATAATTATATTTACACATCAAGCCCTCAATTTAACAAAATTACAGAATATACCTCTTATTTTAAATATGGAACGATTTACCTTCATCTTTATGTAAATTACAAAACTAGCCCTTTTACTTATAAAAAGTACAATTCGATTCACTAATTTACCATATTTACACATTAAACCTTTAAGTATCCAATTTTACACATTACACTCTTTATGTCCTTAATTATACGAAACACCCTCAAGTTTCCAGAATTTACAAACAAGTCCCTCTATATTATTTAATTTACAAATCGGATTAACTATATTAGCGATTTACAAAATAAACCCTTAAGTTACATATTTTACGAAAAAGGTCCCCATATTATATTTTATGCGAACACCCCTGGTCTAAAGGTATATTACAAAAATAACCCACGAGTTTAATAAATTACAAAACACCCCCTTTTATTTACAAAATCCACTCAGTAACACTTTTAAAACACAAAACCCTAACCCTACTTTTCCCAATCATCACCCTATCATTAAATCATCATCAAGACACATTAATTAGACCAGGTCCATCCCCAAAAACCCTAACCCTAGATCGTACGCTAGGTTTTCTTTTTCTTTTTCTTTTTCGTTTTTCTTTAAGACCCGATTAATAAAATAATTCGAAAAAGGTTATATAGGCTTCAACAAATCGAACAAACATTTTCCAGAGTCATATGTGTCGCATAGAGTTCAAATAAAATAGGTTTGGAACCCAGAAAAATCGTATGGCTTATTATGGATTTTATGCACGTTTTAGTTCTTAAAATTCATAGTGATCAATTAAACTAGCATGGTTCGATTAGACTAATTTATATGGAACATATATGATGTAAATAACGTAGGAAAAATACCAGGAGAAGATTAGAATGATCGAATGACTCATATGAATTTGGTACCTCTCGGATCAACTATCGACACAATCAAATCCCCCACGATCGAAAGAGCAAACCCACGACCTCCAAACTATTTTTCCAAGCTCCTTTTGATGATGAACAACACCAAAAAAATACTCACTTGCTTCCAGAAATTCGTATGATTGAGAGAGAGTTTTGTGTGCTTATAATTAGGGTTTCGGTATTAGAATAAAAGGAAAAGAAATAAGACCGAGTATAATAGGAGGAGGGATGCAATAATTTCGGTCCAAGAAAGTCTAAAGGATCAAAATACTGATTTGAAAAGATTTTCTATTTATTTTGTGTTTATGTTGATTTTATTTGATTTATAAAGAATTAATAATAAAAATAATAATACATAATCATATAAATCGGCCCATATAGCATTTTGTGTGATCATATAATTTTTGTACTTTACAAAATGTCAAAATGTAACAATAAAAATTACTTTGCTTCATATCTTGCTCATTTCCAAAGTTTGGGATTAATTTGGTACTTTATATACTTATTAATCAAAATTTAAATTCACAATGGCAATTTGGTCTTTTTGTATGTTTTAGATTTTTGGGTATTACAACTTCTTCCCCTCTAAAAGAAAATTTTCGTCCTCGAAATTTGAAGTCGCAAGGTTAAACGAAGTCGTAGCAAACCGAAAAAGGTCGTCACAAACATTCTCACGCCCGAGGAGGTTCTTCCAAAAAGATCTTCAGACCAAATAGTTTCTCATGGCTCGAATCAAAATGAGGTGGGTTCAAATTTCTCAGAAGGAGGCAAAATAAGCTGATTCTGATCAAAAGTCCATGCAACATACAATGGACAATAGACGAAGCTTCTAGAAAGCTCATATGGAATACGAACATGATTTCAAATCAATTTAACTGTTTCAACAATAGAGAGCTCTACAAAGAGTTCAAGATTTATAACTGAGGTCAACGGAATGCAACACGAGAGTCCAAAACTCATCCAGATATTTAACGAACGAAGGTAGAGTATACGCATAGGTAGAATTAACCTAAAGTCTCACTAATCACGGATAATCCGACGGAATTTCAAATTCTAACTTCTTAGGTACTCCCCAAGATATCCTATGCCCACAACAAGTGCACGTTATATGATGTAAGTATTATCACGTTGGCCAGATGTCATAATACTGGCATCATATAAATATGCCCTCATGATGGTCATACTTTATCTCGAGTCGTGAGCAAAACCACCTATCTTAATCCACCTAGTACCTCTATAGTCTCAAAGGTCAACAAGATCAAATGTCATAGTCAAGCGGGAAAACAAAACTATTCGCAAGAGTATCAAAATCCCAGATTACCTAGCAGAAGTGAGATACGCCGTCACAAGCATCATATCTTCCACAACTCGCCAAAATTTCTCAAACAAAGCCATCACCGAACATACGAATAATGAACACGAACTGAAATGCTTCTAGGAAATTTAAATCATCAGAGGATCTTATACTTTATAACAAAACTTAAGAGGGTCAACGGAAATGAAAGTTAGGCGCCGAGAAATTCGGCCTTCATAAAATCAATTTTTTAAACATAAAGGGTCTGTTTCAAAAATCCGTTCATTCAACACATCCAATCTCCTCAAGTCCGGTTAATCTGTCTTCGTTTGTCCATAAATCTGGAAGTGAAACAAAATCGTGTACTTTTGTCTGGTTCATCAAGCCTCCTGCAGTTCTTCTTGGAATGTGATGGAGTAACGTGGATTTCTGGCACGATCTTTAAATCTCTTCATCATCCAGTCTGCTTCCACTCTCAATTCATCTTAGTACAACCAAGATGAATAGGGAAATGAGACTGCATGTCTTCATCAGCACTAGGTTCGCCATCTCGACTAGAATTTCTTCTTCTGCATCGCCAACACTTCTGCCTTGTAAGGAATGTCTTCACTCTTCAGGGTAGCCACCGTTGTTGTCAACTCCAGGTCAGACCATGAAGTAATTTTTCTGATGCGCTTCTAGTTGTCTTGATGCATACGCAAAACCTTCTGTGCCGTAAGGGAGTAAAACCGAGTCTCTTTCTGGAATGCCCCAAAATTCGTTCCGCCCGAAGGTATGGAAACTCCATTCTCAATCAAACTAAGCTGTTTCTCTCAGTTCATGAAATTTCTCAATGGTATCGCAACTTGTGAACATCATTCAGAATTCTTCTGCAAAGCTCAAAGGGTTTCAGTTCTCCATTCTGTTATCGGTCTTGACCACTTGGTGATAGTTTTCAAAACTTGCGGGATTTAAAGAGATATCCTCAATTAAGAACATCGTTGTCTCAACAAATATCAATCTCTCAGAATGCACAATGATCGACGAATTTCCTAACAAAGTGCAAAGATGATTTTCATGCCCCCTCGTTTCCGAACGTACTATTAAGCCATACAATGACCATTTGCCCAAGTACTCACGAGAAAACATTATTTATCAAATTCGCAAAACAGTCAGAGCTTTAGCTAATACTATTAGCGTCACTAACCGTCATAGCAGTCGTTTACGAATACGGAAGGCGATTCCAAGAATAAAATCAATTCATCAGAAGGAAAACTTCACGCTCTGAAATTACACAAACACATAGTCGTTTCAGGGTGGAGGAATATTGGCTCCTAACAGTAATATGGTTCAGCTTCCGGTAATCAATACATAACTCCAGTCACCGTCCTTCGTTATCGCGAACGAAACTAAAACACACCCAGAAGATACAATTAAGCAAACTTACTTCCTGGTCTTCGGTTGCTGCTCTTCCCGGTTGTTCAAACCAACTGGTATGATCCCGGACACATCTGGAAGACACCTTCGCTCGGTGACTAGACAATCTCTCGGTAACATGTCAAATCCTACTTCACGCTCCGGTGGAAATTTGGTGGTTCGATCAGGAATCTTATTCAGAAAACGCAGGGTGCCAAGTAACTCTCAAGATAAGGTTCATTCATTGATGTACAAAATAGGTTCTAGAAAAACTTCGTAACCGCGAAAGTAACACATGAGTCCCCAGAGTAATAGTGATAGCAAATGGTTTAACAATCGATAATCGTAGTAGGGAGTTCTAAATTGTTTCAAATGCTAAAGGTGAGACATAGAAGGGTAGTTGTCAATATTTGAGTGATCAATCAACCAATTCCTTGTAGGAATAAAATCGAAGTTAACTATCCGAGGAAAGACAGATCAACATAGAAAAACTTATCGTTCAAAAGTGAGAGGAAACATTCTTATACTCGTGGTTAAACACCACAAGACTTCTCATAGGGACAAAGATGGGTGAAACGAAATCAAATAGTGTCGGAAGATTCATAGATACTTATCAAAAGCAAAAGACAAATAACAAAATGTATCAAGTACGTCATCGCCATGGAGATTCTCAGAATGCCCGAAGAGGCGTCAAAATGATTAACGAAAGGATCAGAGATCAGAGTCAAAATATGAAGATAAGGATCCAATAGTGTCAGGCAATTATTATGAAATTCTCAATGCCTTCAAGATTTAATCAGGTTCAAATCTTAGGTGGTGCAAAGCATAAGCTTTCACTTTCCAAAGTGGTATCAACAGGATCTAACCAAAAGCAAGGCACGAATCAGAGTGATGCGGAAGCAATGATACTTAAACGAATGCCTTATAGTCTACCCATTCCTCACTGGTCAAAACTTACGTTCCTATAGGGAAATCTTAAAGCAAATTTTCAAAGGTTGTCTTACGAGCGCCTACAGGGAAAACTTAGTGGTCCTAACTTACACAGGCCGAGGGTAAATGTATTACGAATCGCAGCCTGTATCTCTGATACCATAATTGTAACACCCCAACCCGACAAGGGTAAAGATGTCACACTAATGGCTTCATATCAGATCAAAACAAGCATACATTTCAAGTAATACAAGAATTCAAAGGTTACAAATGAAATACAGAAACTACAAGGCTAGAAAGGAAACAAAAGCTAAATACTAATTCTGCAAATACAAATCCTTCTAATAATCTCTACTTCAGAATAACTATCAAGGTCTCCTAAGTCCAAAAGTCTCTTCACTCATACCCAGCTTCCAACTAAAACCTGCCGGAGGAAAAGAAATGCGGTTGAGCTTAAAAAGCCCAGTGAACAGATATATATATATACGAAAACGAAAACAAAAGAAAACGAACATGTATGATATAGTGCAATGGAATAACATAAGGTATAGATAAAGGTACAAAGTACGAAAGGGAAAAGGGAAGGTCAGTAATCCACCACGAGCCCAAACAAATCAATTATAGTAACCATGTCTTCATAATCATATAGAGGGGAGACCTCTCAGATAATCAGATAATATGAGGGGTGTCCTCATTCTTCAAATGGAGTAGCTAACTCCCGAACTTGTGAAAGACGTGGATTGCACCCAGCATCAGTCACCGAACAATATAGTATCAAATCATGTTAAATCCACTAATACGAACACGAACCTAGGATGCATCCATACGCCCCCCGAACAATAATATAGGCCATAATAAATATAATGTGCATGCAACGAACAATATGGGGACGGTGTGTAACATCACTCGAACACACTGGAGTCATGCCATTGGTGCATCAATGACACGGCCATGTTACCTTCATGGCTAGGAAACAAACTTGGCTCGGGTATCAAACTGAAGGGTCAAAGGTCAAAGGTCCAAATCTTAGCAAAGGTTCAAATAGTCTAAGTCATCGAATCATGGTCAAAGTCCCAATATCAAAGCAAAGGTTCAAATAGTCTAAGTCATCGTCGGAGGTTCAAAATCAAATGGTTCATTTAAAGTAATCTTTATCAAATGATTTTCATAAAAATAATCTTTAATAACGGTTTTCACAAAAGTAGTCTTTAAACGTAGTTTTCATAAAAGCTTAGCCAAATTCCAATTAAAAGTGGTAGCGCATATTTCATAAACGTCATTTTAAAAATAGTTTTTCCTCAAAAAAACATTTCCATGATATAATTGAAAAGGTTTTCACATCTAGTTACCAAAATCAAATGAATCCTCGAAGTATCAAGTGAGTCGAATACTAATATCACAAGGTAACGAACGAATATCAAATGGATCATTATAGAGGCTCAAAGCAAAAGGGTCATATCGAACATCAAAGTCTAAATGAATCAAACAAACGAACCAAAGTGTAGGGGAAACATAGCAATGGCTTAGGGAATCTTAAAACGAATCAAGATAAATGAGTCATGAGAGGAGAAAACACCCTTACTGAAAAAGGGTAGAATATCTGTACCTTATACCGCAAATGCAAACATATCTAAAGATCGGAAACAACTCCATCTCCAGCGAATCTACACGCATACATGGTCGTCTTAATATTAATATCATCTTCAAATCATATTTCTCATTTTAGTCGGCTTTCCACTTTTAGTAACTTTCCATTTATAGCAGGTCTCCAAAATTAGCAAGTTTCCATTTTTAGAAAGTTTCCTTATTTAGTAAGTCTCCATAATTAGAAAGATTTAAGTATTATAAAATAGGTTAAGTCATAATATAAGCATATTATGGAAATAGGGTACATTTTATCAAGTTATAATAGTTTAGGGTTAAATATGACAACCTCCATAATTTAGGGTTTTAATTGTACTTATACCAAAGTTAAAGGTCTAAAATGCAATTATTACAAATTATCCATTCAAATCCATAACTTAACAATGTATACGATTCCAATACTTCCACTTTAACAATTTTACAAATTTATACCCTTTAGTTTATAAAATTACAATTTAAACCTTATAATTAATTAAAATCACAATTTAACCCTTATCATAATTATATTTACACATCAAGCCCTCAATTTAACAAAATTACAGAATATACCTCTTATTTTAAATATGGAACGATTTACCTTCATCTTTATGTAAATTACAAAACTAGCCCTTTTACTTATAAAAAGTACAATTCGATTCACTAATTTACCATATTTACACATTAAACCTTTAAGTATCCAATTTTACACATTACACCCTTTATGTCCTTAATTATACGAAACACCCTCAAGTTTCCATAATTTACAAACAAGTCCCTCTATATTATTTAATTTACAAATCGGATTAACTATATTAGCGATTTACAAAATAAACCCTTAAGTTACATATTTTACGAAAAAGGTCCCCATATTATATTTTATGCGAACACCCCTGGTCCAAAGGTATATTACAAAAATAACCCACGAGTTTAATAAATTATAAAACACCCCCTTTTATTTACAAAATCCACTCGGTAACACTTTTAAAACACAAAACCCTAACCCTACTTTTCCCAATCATCACCCAATCATTAAATCATCATCAAGACACATTAATTAGACCAGGTCCATCCCCAAAAACCCTAACCCTAGATCGTACGCTAGGTTTTCTTTTTCTTTTTCTTTTTCGTTTTTCTTTAAGACCCGATTAACAAAATAATTCGACAAAGGTTATATAGGCTTCAACAAATCGAACAAAAATTTTCCAGAGTCATATGTGTCGTATAGAGTTCAAATAAAATAGGTTTGGAACCCAGAAAAATTGTATGGCTTATTATGGATTTTATGCACGTTTTAGTTCTTAAAATTCATAGCGATCAATTAAACTTGAATGGTTCGATTAGACTAATTTATATGGAACATATATGATGTAAATAATGTAGGAAAAATACCACGAGAAGATTAGAACGATCGAATGATTCGTATGAATTTGGTACCTCTCGGATCAACTATCGACACAATCAAATCCCCCACGATCGAACGAGCAAACTCACGACCTCCAAACTATTTTTCCAAGCTCCCTTTGATGATGAACAACACCAAAAAAATACTCACTTGCTTCCAGAAATTCGTATGATTGAGAGAGAGTTTTGTGTGCTTATAATTAGGGTTTCGGTATTAGAATAAAAGGAAAAGAAATAAGACCGAGTATAATAGATGGAGGGATGCAATAATTTCGGTCCTAGAAAGTCTAAAGGATCAAAATACTGATTTGAAAAGATTTTCTGTTTATTTTGTGTTTATCTAGATTTTATTTGATTTATAAAGAATTAATAATAAAAATAATAATACCTAATCATATAAATCGGCCCATATAGCATTTTGTGTGATCATATAATTTTTGTACTTTACAAAATGTCAAAATGTAACAATAAAAATTACTTTGCTTCATATCTTGCTCATTTCCAAAGTTTGGGATTAATTTGGTACTTTATACACATATTAATCAAATTTTAAATTTACAAGGGCAATTTGGTCTTTTTGTATGTTTTAGATTTTTGGATATTACACCTGAGATCGTTTAAGGTTGATTAACACTTGGGCTAATTTGTATTCAAATCCTTGTTGTCAGGCAGCTTGGGTACTGAATGGACCCAACAGTACTACCTTAAGAGAAAGGTATTGGGTAAGAAGATCATTGTTGATGCTGTTGCAGACGTCAATATTTACAATTATGGTCCATGGGATCTTCGAGATAAATATGATTTGAAAAATGGAGACTAAGAGTGGTTCTTCTTCTGCCCAAAATCAAAAAAATATAATTGTGGCTCCCGATGAAAATTGATTTTTTTAGAGAACGGGTAAACAGTGACAAATAGGGCTTGACAGGGTGGCTAGAGACGTTGGCTCAAGGTTGCCGACTAGGTCTCAAGATAAAAACTTGCTTTGATACCATGTAGAAGATTGAATTCCCTCGTAGGTTCTTATGTTTCCTTCAACACTATTCATAGATTGCAATACATGATAAGAAAACTAATGTCCATAACCCACAAACAGGCTTGAGCCTCTAATACAAACCACATTCATATCATTTATATGTATGCAAAAGTTGGTAACAATATTTGGAGCTTTCATGTTCAGTTTAACGAATAAGAAGTTCATGAAAATTTTTAAATGTCTAAAAACTATCATAATAGAATTGACAAAAGATGTCAATTACATTCAGATAAGTGACATTCTAAAAATTTTAAAATTTATCAAGTAATGGGTAGTGTAAAAATCTGAAAATATCTTTGCAAAAATAACAAATCTAGGTAAAATTTAATTTTATTACTATGTTTAGTAGAGCTGGCAATTTCTGACACGGACCAGTTAACATGACACGACACGACCTGGTCTTAACAGGTTTCGTGTTTGGCCTTAATAGGTTTCGTGTCTTAAGAGGTCCGGACCTGTTAAGACATGATAAGACACGAATATACATATGTACTAAATGAAACCTGCTAAGAAACCTATTAAGGAACCTGTTAAGGAACCTGTTAAGACACAATAAGACCTGTTAAGACCTGTTAATAGGTCTCTTACCAGGTTTCTTATCGTGTCTTAACAGGTTTCATGTCTTTAACATGTTCCTTAGCAGGTTTCTTAGTAGGTTCCTTAACAGGTTCGCTAGTTTAAATTTATGATTTTTGTTAACAGGTCTCTTACCAGGTTTCTTATCGTATAACCTGTTAAATTTCGTGTCGTGTTCGTGTTTGGAAAAATTGACATGATTAGTTATCGTGTCATGTTTGTGTTTGGCCTTAACAGGTTCGTGTCTTATCGTGTTCGTGTCGTGTCGTGTCGGACCTGTTATGCCAGCTCTAATGTTTAGAGATCTAATTCCAACTTTGTATCATAAATAGACTTGTAAAATACATAAAATTTAGAGAATCAAAAAACCGTTATTGTGGTTTGGCTAAACTACAGGCGCAGTCTTTACAATTTCGAAACTACAGGCACAATCTTTACAATTTCGAAACTACAAGCAGGGAAATTCTTGTGGCGAATCTAATGTGCAATTATCCTTTCCGGTATGAGAATATACAAACTTCGACAGTGCAAAGGCGGTCTTTGTCAGAGATAATAATTACCCACCAAACTTTCCAAGAACTACTACACTTATAATTTTGAAGTTGTTGATATTACGCCTGTAATTTAGCCAAATCACAAGGGCTATTTTTATCGATTTATTCTGATAAGATTTACACCCTTTCCTTGTGCACCATTGTTAAGCCTGTCTCACCTTTTGTTGTCAACTTTGAAATATTCTGTATTTCTGTATATGTGACACATATTTGAAAGTGAGATGACCAGAGTCCAGAGGTGCACACACTGGCTTTAAAGCCCACGGCCGGTGTTAATTCTGGGCCGAAAATGTTGGTTGTATTAAGTGTTGTGAGTGTTCCCAGAACAGGGTAAAGATAATTAATGAGTACCGGATATTCACTTGAAATCGTGTTATCACTTTCCAATAGAAACTATTCCACCCTATGCCTGGGTTACACGAATATCTCTATGGGATAAGACCAAGTGATGTTCTTGTTTTAGGCACAAATTAAGAACCAAATGGTATTCAAGTGTTTAGGGTTTGTGTGTTGTATTCTGTATATCCATGCAGTTATGATACGACCTCTATTAATAATAGAGTTTACTCAAACCTTAGCCCATGGAATTATGTATAATTAACGGCCCATTAATTATACCATAATAGTTTCTATAATCGTAGGAATCAGTGGTTATAAGCTTACCAGCAGGAAAAAGCTTACCAGCAGGAACAAGCTGATACTAGCAGTAGAATACTGGTAGTCTTAACACTAGCAGTAGAATCATTACTACTAGCAGTAGAAATTCTGCATAACCACTATTGAGTCAGGGTGTTCAGGGACCTAATGGGTGTACACTCCGTACCTCCAAACCCATTACCAGGTGTGAACTCATCCCTCAAGTGTACTAAATTTTCCAACCATCCTCCCCAAATTTAGTTCACTTCCTTTGCATGTAGATTAAACACAAAACAAAATGAAAATATCTTTAAGATTGAATTCTCATCTTAGTACATTACACGTTCAAATATTCGAGAATCAGGGTGTTCCAAAGAATTGAACCCTTCAACCCATTTGAATACTTGAAGATAAAATACAAATACATTTTCAAACACTTAAATACTCCTGACACTATACAAGCCATGTGTCCATATCCAATTCATAAATGTTGTAAAAACTAAAAGTCCATAGCTCTCTGAAGCGGCAAAACTTCAACATTTACATAGGTGGTTCCTCTTTATTCATGCTCCTGCTTAGCACTTTTTCAAAGAAATTAACCATTGAGAAGTAAATTCTTCATCCTCCTTTCCAGCAGGTTCTGAGCACAACTTTGGGATGAAAATTAAACATGTGCTCCAGTCCACTAAATGTTCAGCTTTCCACATTGAACTCAGCTCCTAAGTTTCCTCAGGAGGGAGTTGGGTGTCTTAGCATTCAGAGACTAAGTTGGACTTCAAACCCATCCCTTTTGCAGACTTTAAAACCAAGTCTCTAGCCAAACCCTTCGTCAAGTGGTCAGCTAAGTTATGTTGAGATCTAACAAACTCTATAGATACCACCCCATTCATGATAAGCTCACGAATCATGCTATGCCTGACATCTAAGTGTCTAGACTTCCCATTGTACATTTGGCTATAAGCCTTTGCCAATGTAGCAGCACTATCACAACGGATAGAAATAGGTGCTATAGGTTTAGGCCACAATGGAATCTCAAGAAGCAAGTTTTTCAACCATTCAGCTTCTTTACCAGCAGCTCCTAAAGCTACAAATTCATATTCCATAGTTGAACTGGTGATGCAAGTTTTCTTCTTGGATGCCTAAGAATTTGCACCTCCACCAAGTAGGAATACCCAGCCACTAGTAGACGAATTTTCTTTAGTGTTACTGATCCAACTTGCATCAGTGTATCCTTCTAATACTGAAGGATAACCAGTATATGAGAGACTATAATCCATAGTTCTCTTAAAATACTTCAGTACCCTCTGAATTGCTTGCCAATGATGAGCACTAGGATTACTAGTATACCTGCTCAGTTTACCCACTGCAAAGGCAATATCAGGGCTTGTACAAGTCATGGCATACATTAAGCAGCCAATCACCCTAGAATACTCAAGTTGAGATACAGCTTTACCAGTATTAAGCATGAGCTTCTCACATGTATCTATAGGTGTAAAACCCAGAATTTCTGAACACGTAAAATACCCAGAATACCCTTGAATCTCAAATTCATAAAAGACGCTTAATGCATTTATGACATATTATTTCGAGTATAACCCAAGCAATTTAACCGTTAATAAAATTCAACGAATAAGAATAAGACGATAATAAAACTTATGATAAAACGAACGATACAAAATTAAAAATCATCACACGCCTACATGTTTGGTTAGGTTCGTTTTAATAACTTGTACACAACTTATACCACACAATTCATACGTCTCTTTTAATATTTTCAAAACAAAGTATTGACTTTTCTCCAAAGACTACAACTTACTTTAAATTAGAAGAAATCAATATTTAGATAACACCTTTAGTCTAGCTGTATATCACTTTTGGTGATTTAAATGATTCTTAATTGTTTCCAATTATGCCATATGCGTTTTTTTTCCTCCCTATATCACGGCTGTCCTATCTCCTCTTTGATATATTGCAAATATTCTCTAAACACAAACTTTAAACAAAACCCTAAACCTATATACCAACCTTGTCGGCTGCTACTTTGTTCCTTATTATTCCTGTTCGATTCATAAGACAAACAAAGGAGGATCGTCGTGACTCTTGGTGGTTCGAACGTTTGGGCTGTTTCTGGTTCAAAGGAGGGAACGAGTGCATTGTTGGTGGTAGTTTGACGTGGTGTTATACAGCAGATTCGTGGGATTTTGGGGTTTGCTTCGGTTGAGTTTTTGCTCGTGGTTCTTTGGTCACTCGTCCTTCTCTTTTGATCACGCAACGAGGGTATCTCGTACCACCTAGTTATTATCTCCATTTTGATTCATTTATATATGTATAACCTGGATATATAAGACCTAAAAATCAGATATTATGAAACATGTACGTGTGTAATGAATGTTCGCATGAAATACTAAATTGTGTCACCTGAAATCATAGAAATATTTGCATAAATAACAACCATATCAATTGTAAAAGAAGGCCTATGGATCTGAAATTTGTACACGTATAGAGGGTGTGATTAATGGTCTAGAATGAGTGTGTCATAATTGTCGCATGGCTGGACAGAAAAGGGATTTCGTGATCTCTTAAGTATGTCGTAAAGGGCCGTATCAAGGAGTGTCGTACAGCATCTATAGACTTGTCTTGGGTGTGCCGTGTGGTGGTAAAAGGGGTCGAGTTTTAGTAATCATAAAAGAGTATACAAACTGAATTGAGATAGGTCGAGAGTCGTGCGTTTTGGGCGAATTAATAGTTGGTCACATTTGAACTGGGTGGGTATCGCATGAATGGGGGTTTGAGAAGTTGATCGTGTCCTGTCATTCTTATTGTTCATGTGTGAGTTTTGTTGTTTATATATCTGGTATTGAGTACATATAAAACCTGTCCTGCATATAATCGATCATGCATAGTTATAAGTTATAATGGGACTTGATAGTAAATGTGATGGTTAAAATCTATAAGATGGTTAAAACCTATAAGGGTCGTGGTCTGCAAGGTTGACTTGCCATGCGTGTCGGTCTTTTCTTTTTCGAAGGGAGTCACGTATTAAACCTATTTTCAGATTTAAAAGCACTGAGATAATAAGATTAAGAATGTACACAAGAATTTAGCTTTTACAATTTTATGCGAATCACATGGGTAAATAGGGGTAAACATTGGCTCGATTATGGTTTAAATTAAAATAGGAAGAATGCGAGTCGTGTGTTTATGCATGTAATAATAGCATGTTGGTCGTCGCGGTCTGAGATTAATGTCAAGAATAAGAAAATAAATCATGAACGACGGGGTCTAAAATTATCATCTTAATATAAAATTATAGCATAAACTTTAAAATAATTGTATTTGACATTTTTAAAATTTAATTTTGATAATTTATCTTTTGACCCTAAACTTTACTAAATTGACGTGATTAACCCTAAACTGTTACAATCGTCATTTCATCCCCTAAATATTATTAATTGTCAATTATAGCCTTAAAGTATTAAATTATTATTTCGGGAAGACTTACTAATAACGGGAAGTTACTAAATATGGAAAGCCGACTAAAATAAGTAACATGATTCGTATGATCATAAAATAATACTTGATTATCATATTCGTGTAGATCCGGTGAAGCGGGAGTAGTTGTCATTCCTTTGTAACCATCTCTGGTGTTTGTTTGCTTCCGTCAAGGTACAGATATTCTGACCTTTCTTTTAAGGTTTCTCATGATCTCTCTCGTATTCTGAATCCATTAGTTTCTGATTTGATTGCTATGATTTCCCTTGTTTAAACCTCCCCGGTTGAATTCCATTTGATATGATTTCTGATCTGAAGCTATGCTATGAAAACCTTTTCTGATTATATCTTGGAAATGTTTTTGAGAAAAGCCATTTTAAAAGAGGTTTATCAATGAGGCAAAACCATTTTTATATAAATGTTACTGGTTTTTATGAAAACTATTCTTGGAAGACTAATTTTTATGAAAAACCGTTTTGAAAGAATATTTTTATGAGAATTACTTAAAGGATCGTTTTATGAAAATAATGAATAAAGGATTGTTTAAAATGGACTTTTGATGAGAATTTTGAAATGAACTTTTGAGATGAGCATTGATTTTGAGTTTGAGTTATGATTCAGTTAAGACTTCTCAAGCCATTGCTATGTTCCCTTCATTCATGGACTCCGATTATTGAACCATCATGATATTGAACCTTTTATGATTATGAACTTTTCATTCATGAACCTCTAATTATGAACCCTTGACCATGAACCTTTGCTTATGAACCTTTGCTTATGAACCATGCTTATGAACCATGATTATGAACCATGATTATGAACTTATGAAACATGATATTGACCTATGCAAATAAACTTAAAACATGATTCAGGATACTTGACCTTTACCCTCAGTTTGATACTACGAGCCACTCACTAGGCATGAGGGTTTCATGTCCATGTCAGTCGATGCACCGATGGCATGACTCTAGGGCAGGAGAGTGATGACCTGTCCCGTCCCTGCATGTTATGTTTACGTAGAGGCAGATTATGGCCACCTGGGGCGTATGGATGCATCCTAGATTTGTTCATGTACATGTTATGTTATGTTATGTTATTCATGGTGACTGATGGTGTGTGCGATACACGTCTTTCACACTCTGGGAGCTAGCTACTCCAACCCATGATGAGGACACCCCTCATATTTACAGGATACCCATGATGAGGACACCCCTCATATTTACAGGATACTAAGAGGTCTCCCCTCTTCATGTTTATGGCTATGATTATGATTATGATTTCATGTTATGGGCTCGTAGTGGATTACTGACCTTTCTTTACCATGCACCTTTTCCCTTTCCCTCATGATACCATGTATTCTTACCATGTATTCATGTTTCCATTCTCATTTACTCATGTATTATTCATTATGCTACTGCTTTGTTTCCGTTATATCTGTTCACTGGGCTTTTTAAGCTCAGCCGCACGTTTTCTTTTCGTGTGCGGCAGATTATAAGCAGGACGACGGGTTTTGGGTATAAGTGAAGAGACTTTTGGACTTAGAAGACTTTGAGTAGAAGCCATTAGAAGAGATGTACGTATGGATTTGATAGACAGCTTTTATTTTCCTTTGTAACCCTTTTGTATTGTAAGATTTCATTTGTAACCTTTGAGAATCTTTGTATTACTATTGATTGTATGCTTTGTTTAATCTGATATGAAACCATTAGTGTGATACTTCTACCCTTGCCGGGTTGGGGTGTTACAATTATGGTATCAGAGCGACAGGCTGCGATTCGTAATACATTTACCCTTGACCTGTGTAGGTTAGGACCACTAAGTTTCCCCTGTAGGCGCTCATAGGACAACACTTTGAAAATTTACTTTAAGATTCCCTTATAGGAACGTAAGTTTTGACCAGTGAGGAATGGGTAGACTATAAGGCATTTGTTTAAGTATCATTGCTTCCGCATCACTCTCATTCGTACCTTGCTTTTGGTTAGATCCTGTTGATATCACTTTTGGAAAGTGAAAGCTTATGCTTTGCACCACCTAAGATTTGAACCTGATTAAATCTTGAAGGCATTGAGAATCTCATAATAATTGCCTGACACTATTTGATCCTTATCTTCAGATTTTGAGTCTGATCTCTGATCATTTCGTTAATCATTTTGATGCCTCTTCGGGCACTCTGAGAACCTCCATGGCGATAACGTATTGGAGATGTTTTGTTATTTATCTTTTGCTTTTGATAAGTATCTATGAACCGTCCGACACTATTTGATTTCGTTTCACCCGTCTCTGTCCCTACGAGAAGTCTTGTGGTGTTTAACCACGAGTATAAGAATTTTTCCCTCTCACTTTGGAACGATAAGTTTTGCTATGCTGATCTGTCTTTCTTTGGATAGTTGACTTCGATTTCATTCCTTCAAGGAATTGGTTGATTGATCACTCAAATGTTGACAACTACCCTTCTATGTCTCGCCTTTGGCATTTGAAACAATTTTGAACTCCCTACTGCGATTACCGATTGTTAAACCCTTTGCTATCACTATTACCCTGGAGACTTGTGTGTTACGTTCGCGGTTATGAAGTTTTTCCTAGAACTCATTTCGTACACCAATGAATGAATCGTATCTTGAGAGTTTTGGCACCCTGAGTTTTCTGAATATGATTCGTGACTGAACCACATGTTTTTCCACCGGAATGTGAAGAAAGATTTGACTTGATGCCGAGAGATTGTCTAGTCACTAAGCGAAAGTGTCTTTCAGATGTGTCCGGAATCATACCTGTTGAATTAAGCGACCGGGAAGAGCAGCAACCGAAGACCAGGAAGAAGATGAACCGTAATATCGTAGGAGCCAATATTCCTCCACCCTGAAACGACCATGTGTTTGTTTAATTTTGGAGCGCGAAGTTTCCTTCTGATGAATTGAAGTTATTCTTGAAATCACCTCTGTATTCGTAACGACTGATATGACAGTTAGTGACGCTAATAGTATTAGCTAAAGCTGTGATTGTTTCGTGAATTTGATAAATAGTGTTTTCTCGTAAGTATTTGGGCAAATGGTCATTGTATGACTTAATAGTATGTTCGGAAACGAGGAAGAGCATGAAAATCATCTTTGCACTTTGCTAGGAAATTCGTCGATCGTTTGTGCATTCTGAGATATTGATATTTGTAAAGACAACGATGTCCTTATTTGAGGATACCTCTTTAAATCCCGCAAGTTTTGAAAACTATCACCAAGTGGTCAAGACCGATAGCAAAATGGAGAACTGAAACCTTTTGAAGGATTCTGGAAGATGTTTGCAACTTATGATATCATTGAGAAATTTCGTAAATAGAGAGAAACAACTTAGTTTGATTTAGAATGGAGTTTTGAAATAGAAATTAGCTTCCATACCCTCGGGAGGAACAATTTTGGGATAAATCAGAAAGAGACTCGGTTATACTCCCTTGCAGCACAGAAGGTTTTTCGTATGCACCAGGACAACTAGAAACATGTCAGAAGAATTTCTTCACTGCCTGACCTGGAGTTGACAACAACGGCAGCTACCCTGAAGAGTGAAGACATTCCTTACAAGGCAGAAGTGTTGGCGATGCAGAAGAAGAAAATCTAGTCAAGACGGCGAACCCGGAGCTGATGAAGACGTGCAGTCTCACTTCCCTATTCATCTTGGTTGTACTAAGATGAATTGAGAGTGGAAGCAGACTGGACGATGAAGGAAATTTAAAGAGCATTCCAGGAATTCACATCACTCCGTTCCAAGAAGGACTGCAGGAGGCTTGATGAACCAGACAAAAGTACACGATTCTGTTTCACTTCCAGATTGACGGACCAACGAAGACAGATTAACCGGACATGAAGAGATTGGATGTGTTGAATGAACAGATTTTTGAAACAGACCCTTTATGTTTGGAAGAATTGATTCTATGAAGGCCGAAGTTCTTGGCATCTAACTTTTATTTCCGTTGACCCTCTTCAGTTTCGTTATATCGTAATAAGATCCTCTTATGATTTAAGTTCCCTAGGAGCATTTCAATTCGTGTTTAGTTTTCGTATGTTCGGTGATGACTTTGTTTTGAGAGATTTTGGCGCGTTGTAGAAGATATGATGCTTGTGACGGCATACTTCGTTTCTGCTAGGAAATCTGGGATTTTGATACTCTTGCGAATAATTTTGTTTCCCTTTTAACTATGACATTGATTTTGTGACCTCTGAGACTGTAGAAGTACTAGGTGAATTGAGATAGGTGGTTTTGATTACGACTTGAGATAAAGTATGGCCATCATGAGGGCATATTTATATGATGCCGGTATTATGACGTCTGGCCAACGTGATAATACTTACATCATATAACGTGCACTTGTTGTGGGCATAGGATATCTTGGGGAGTACCTAAGAAGTTAGAATTTGAAATTCCGTTGGATTATCCGTGATTAGTAAGACTTTAGGTTCATTCTACCTATGCGTATACTCTACTTTCGTTCATTAGATATATGGATAAGTTTGGACTCTCGTTTTGCATTCTGTTGACCTCGGTTATAAATCTTGAACTCTTGTAGAGCTCCATACTGTTGTTACAATTAATTTGATCTGAAATCTTGTTCGTATTTCATATGAGCTTCCGGGAGATTCACCTATCCTCCATTTTGTTGCATGGTCTTTTAATCGGAAACAACCTAATTTGTCTCTTTCTTAGCAAATTTGAACCCACTTCATTTTGATTCGAGTCATGAGAAACTTTTTGGTCTGAAGATCTTTTGAAAGAACCTCCCCAGGCGTGAGAATGTTGTGACGATCTTTTGCGATTTGCAACGACTTCGTCTAACCTTGCGACTTCAATTTTCGAGGACGAAAATTTTATGTTAGAGGGGAAGAGTTGTAAAACCCAGAATTTCTGAACACGTAAAATACCCAGAATACCCTTGAATCTCAAATTCATAAAAGACGCTTAATGCATTTATGACATATTATTTCGAGTATAACCCAAGCAATTTAACCGTTAATAAAATTCAACGAATAAGAATAAGACGATAATAAAACTTATGATAAAACGAACGATACAAAATTAAAAATCATCACACGCCTACATGTTTGGTTAGGTTCGTTTTAATAACTTGTACACAACTTATACCACACAATTCATACGTCTCTTTTAATATTTTCAAAACAAAGTATTGACTTTTCTCCAAAGACTACAACTTACTTTAAATTAGAAGAAATCAATATTTAGATAACACCTTTAGTCTAGCTGTATATCACTTTTGGTGATTTAAATGATTCTTAATTGTTTCCAATTATGCCATATGCGTTTTTTTTTCCTCCCTATATCACGGCTGTCCTATCTCCTCTTTGATATATTGCAAATATTCTCTAAACACAAACTTTAAACAAAACCCTAAACCTATATACCAACCTTGTCGGCTGCTACTTTGTTCCTTATTATTCCTGTTCGATTCATAAGACAAACAAAGGAGGATCGTCGTGACTCTTGGTGGTTCGAACGTTTGGGCTGTTTCTGGTTCAAAGGAGGGAACGAGTGCATTGTTGGTGGTAGTTTGACGTGGTGTTATACAGCAGATTCGTGGGATTTTGGGGTTTGCTTCGGTTGAGTTTTTGCTCGTGGTTCTTTGGTCACTCGTCCTTCTCTTTTGATCACGCAACGAGGGTATCTCGTACCACCTAGTTATTATCTCCATTTTGATTCATTTATATATGTATAACCTGGATATATAAGACCTAAAAATCAGATATTATGAAACATGTACGTGTGTAATGAATGTTCGCATGAAATACTAAATTGTGTCACATGAAATCATAGAAATATTTGCATAAATAACAACCATATCAATTGTAAAAGAAGGCCTATGGATCTGAAATTTGTACACGTATAGAGGGTGTGATTAATGGTCTAGAATGAGTGTGTCATAATTGTCGCATGGCTGGACAGAAAAGGGATTTCGTGATATCTTAAGTATGTCGTAAAGGGCCGTATCAAGGAGTGTCGTACAGCATCTATAGACTTGTCTTGGGTGTGCCGTGTGGTGGTAAAAGGGGTCGAGTTTTAGTAATCATAAAAGAGTATACAAACTGAATTGAGATAGGTCGAGAGTCGTGCGTTTTGGGCGAATTAATAGTTGGTCACATTTGAACTGGGTGGGTATCGCATGAATGGGGGTTTGAGAAGTTGATCGTGTCCTGTCATTCTTATTGTTCATGTGTGAGTTTTGTTGTTTATATATCTGGTATTGAGTACATATAAAACCTGTCCTGCATATAATCGATCATGCATAGTTATAAGTTATAATGGGACTTGATAGTAAATGTGATGGTTAAAATCTATAAGATGGTTAAAACCTATAAGGGTCGTGGTCTGCAAGGTTGACTTGCCATGCGTGTCGGTCTTTTCTTTTTCGAAGGGAGTCACGTATTAAACCTATTTTCAGATTTAGAAAGCACTGAGATAATAAGATTAAGAATGTACACAAGAATTTAGCTTTTACAATTTTATGCGAATCACATGGGTAAATAGGGGTAAACATTGGCTCGATTATGGTTTAAATTAAAATAGGAAGAATGCGAGTCGTGTGTTTATGCATGTAATAATAGCATGTTGGTCGTCGCGGTCTGAGATTAATGTCAAGAATAAGAAAATAAATCATGAACGACGGGGTCTAAAATTATCATCTTAATATAAAATTATAGCATAAACTTTAAAATAATTGTATTTGACATTTTTAAAATTTAATTTTGATAATTTATCTTTTGACCCTAAACTTTACTAAATTGACGTGATTAACCCTAAACTGTTACAATCGTCATTTCATCCCCTAAATATTATTAATTGTCAATTATAGCCTTAAAGTATTAAATTATTATTTCGGGAAGACTTACTAATAACGGGAAGTTACTAAATATGGAAAGCCGACTAAAATAAGTAACATGATTCGTATGATCATAAAATAATACTTGATTATCATATTCGTGTAGATCCGGTGAAGCGGGAGTAGTTGTCATTCCTTTGTAACCATCTCTGGTGTTTGTTTGCTTCCGTCAAGGTACAGATATTCTGACCTTTCTTTTAAGGTTTCTCATGATCTCTCTCGTATTCTGAATCCATTAGTTTCTGATTTGATTGCTATGATTTCCCTTGTTTAAACCTCCCCGGTTGAATTCCATTTGATATGATTTCTGATCTGAAGCTATGCTATGAAAACCTTTTCTGATTATATCTTGGAAATGTTTTTGAGAAAAGCCATTTTAAAAGAGGTTTATCAATGAGGCAAAACCATTTTTATATAAATGTTACTGGTTTTTATGAAAACTATTCTTGGAAGACTAATTTTTATGAAAAACCGTTTTGAAAGAATATTTTTATGAGAATTACTTAAAGGATCGTTTTATGAAAATAATGAATAAAGGATTGTTTAAAATGGACTTTTGATGAGAATTTTGAAATGAACTTTTGAGATGAGCATTGATTTTGAGTTTGAGTTATGATTCAGTTAAGACTTCTCAAGCCATTGCTATGTTCCCTTCATTCATGGACTCCGATTATTGAACCATCATGATATTGAACCTTTTATGATTATGAACTTTTCATTCATGAACCTCTAATTATGAACCCTTGACCATGAACCTTTGCTTATGAACCTTTGCTTATGAACCATGCTTATGAACCATGATTATGAACCATGATTATGAACTTATGAAACATGATATTGACCTATGCAAATAAACTTAAAACATGATTCAGGATACTTGACCTTTACCCTCAGTTTGATACTACGAGCCACTCACTAGGCATGAGGGTTTCATGTCCATGTCAGTCGATGCACCGATGGCATGACTCTAGGGCAGGAGAGTGATGACCTGTCCCGTCCCTGCATGTTATGTTTACGTAGAGGCAGATTATGGCCACCTGGGGCGTATGGATGCATCCTAGATTTGTTCATGTACATGTTATGTTATGTTATGTTATTCATGGTGACTGATGGTGTGTGCGATACACGTCTTTCACACTCTGGGAGCTAGCTACTCCAACCCATGATGAGGACACCCCTCATATTTACAAGATACCCATGATGAGGACACCCCTCATATTTACAGGATACTAAGAGGTCTCCCCTCTTCATGTTTATGGCTATGATTATGATTATGATTTCATGTTATGGGCTCGTAGTGGATTACTGACCTTTCTTTACCATGCACCTTTTCCCTTTCCCTCATGATACCATGTATTCTCACCATGTATTCATGCTTCCATTCTCATTTACTCATGTATTATTCATTATGCTACTGCTTTGTTTCCGTTATATCTGTTCACTGGGCTTTTTAAGCTCAGCCGCACGTTTTCTTTTCGTGTGCGGCAGATTATAAGCAGGACGACGGGTTTGGGTATAAGTGAAGAGACTTTTGGACTTAGAAGACTTTGAGTAGAAGCCATTAGAAGAGATGTACTTATGGATTTGATAGACAGCTTTTATTTTCCTTTGTAACCCTTTTGTATTGTAAGATTTCATTTGTAACCTTTGAGAATCTTTGTATTACTATTGATTGTATGCTTTGTTTAATCTGATATGAAACCATTAGTGTGATACTTCTACCCTTGCCGGGTTGGGGTGTTACAATAGGAGTACTCACTGGAGTACAATCAAAGTAATTAAATTTCCTCAACACCTTCTCAATGTAATGAGACTGAGAGATAGAAATTTTGTTACTTTCATGTTTAATCCATATACCAAGGATAACATCAGCCTCCCCCATATCCTTCATGGAGAACCATGATGACAAAAATTCTTTTGTTAGGTCAACTTGATTTTGGTTAGTGCCAAATATCAACATGTCATCAACATATAGGCAAATGATGACTCCTTTACCAGATTCATCAAATTTGCTATATACACATTTGTCCGCCTGGTTAAGTAAATAACCACTAGACAAAACCACTTCATCAAATTTTTGATGCCATTGCTTAGGTGCCTGCTTTAGTCCATATAAGGACTTAATCAGTTTGCACACCTTGTTTTCATTGCCAGGCATGATGAAGCCTTGAGGTTGGTTCATATAAACCTCCTCATCCAATTCACCATTCAAGAATGTTGTCTTCACATCCATCTGATGAATAATCAGATTGTGAATTGATGCCAAAGCAAACAACAATCTTATGGTACTGATACGAGCCACAGGGGCATAAGTATCAAAGTAGTCTATCCCTGACCTTTGTTTAAAGCCTTGAATGAATAGTCTAGCCTTGAACTTTTCAATAGTTCCATCTACCTTCATTTTCTTTTTGAAAATCCATTTGCAGCCTAGAGGTTTGCAACCAGGTGGTAGATCAGCCAACACCCAAGTGTTGTTGCCCATGATGGAGTCCATTTCATCATTTATTGCTTCTTTCCAGAAAGCAACATCCTGGGACTTCATTGCTTCATCAAATGTTTTGGGATCATCCTCAACATTAAAGCAATAGGAGTGTTGGTCAAAGACCTCATCCCTTGTTCCTTCAATTAAGTATAATTGAAACTCAGGTCCAAATGTCTTTGGAGTCCTGACCCTTTTGCTCCTTCTGAGCTCAGGTTCAGGTTGTTGAACCACAACCTCATCAGGGACCTCATCAGAGATTTCTGATACACCAACATCATTAGTTCCATTAGGAATCCTCTGACTTGGTCTAGGGACTGATGAGAATCTATTCTCATCAAAGATTGCATCCCTTGATTCAATTATTGAGTTAATTGAAACAGATTCATTAGGTTCAATAACATAGAACCTATATGCCTTGGAATGCTCAGCATATCCAACAAAGATGCATTCAATGCCTCTTTCACCCAAAGTTTTTAGCTTTGGATCAGGGAGTCTTACAACAGCCCTACAACCCCAAACCCTGAGATAATTCAGGTTGGGTTTCCTTTTAGTCCAGAGTTCATAAGGGGTTGTCTTGTTCCTTTTGTTGGGAACCCTATTTAATAAATAGCAAGCTGTTAACATAGCTTCACCCCAGAACCCTTGACTCAACCCAGAATAGGACAACATAGAATTAACCATCTCCTTCAGCACCCTGTTTTTCCTTTCAGAAATGCCATTTTGCTGAGGAGTATAGGGGGCAGTCGTTTCATGGATTATACCAACAGACTGGAAATACAGAGTATCCATGTACTCACCTCCCCTATCAGTCCTTAATCTCTTGATCAGGGACTCTTGTTGCAATTCAACCTCATTTTTAAATACTTTAAATTTATCTAATGCTTCATCCTTAGTATGCAATAGATAAACATAACAATACCTAGAAGCATCATCAATAAAAGTCACAAAGTATTTCTTATTCCCCAAAGAGGGAGTATGTAGGTTATTCACAAGCAAAGAAACACAAGTTGGGATCTTAATATGGATCGAATATGAAGGAGTTTAGAGGGAAGTAGAGATGGAACCTTAGAGAGATAAACCAAAAGAAAGAAGAATGTATTAAAACTTGTGAAGGTCCAACCCTCTCCATGTGTGGAGAGGGGTTTATATAGTACACGACATTGCAACTTAATATGCCCCTAGTGGGCTGTGGAGCAAGCTGACAGTGGGTAAATACTTGACCCACTCCAAAATAATAATTATAACTAATCTACTACTAATATTACTAGTTATGCTATGAGCTATTTAACATAAATGAGTGCTCGGGGTGACCGAGTCTTCAACTGAATATTTATATTTCTAACAATCTCCCCCTAAGGGAGGTCACCCCGAAAGTAATGTTCCGAATTCTAGCACTTCATCCTTGAGTCTTGAGTTCATTGCTCGTAGACCTTGATTCTTCTATGTCAAAAATCTTTGTGCCTTCAGCAGTGAACTTGCGATGACTGTTCTTTGTTTTTGGATGATCTTTGAGTATTCTTTGAAGTTATCATCCAACATATGTCTTCAAGTCATCTTGTGGCTTCGTCATCATGAGAAGTTGTGATCTTGGAGCCTTCTTTGAGATCATCGGCCACCATAAATCTCTGAGCTCATCCATTGTAGTAATGCCTCCATGTGATTTGTTGTGACTGTTGGACTCGCATGCTCACACCTTTTTGGATCATGATATGAACCATCAGAGTTGCGGAAGCTATGTTGTAGGTCTTTTAGCTATCATGATGTCTTTAATAATGAGTTGGAAGTGTGAGCATGGAGTGTGGATTGACTCATCTCATACTGGAATCAGGAACCACCATCACCATCTTTATATGTACCTGAAATAAGTCAGTTAGCAATAAAGTTGGAGAACGAATATGGCTTTGTCATTCGTTCGGTGTGGTTGGATTAACCTTCGGTTCCGTGAGGACCGACCTGTGATCAGGTAGAATTCCCTTTAAAGAGAATTCTCCTTGACAGGAATTTCCAGCTTGTTGTAAAGACTCATTCAATGAACTAACATTGGACTCGTCTTACAAGCATGTTCTCATACCGAAACGTCTCAAAGCAGACAACACGGTTGAGTGAATCAGTGAATTGAATACCCATTGATTGATGAGAAATTGATTAGAAAAATCACTCGCGTGTTACTAGATAAACAATTTTTATGTAACACGACGAGGGTTTTACACATTAACTCATATTTCTGTCATAATTACTTTTGTTTGAAAATTTTCACAATCAATGCGCTCGAAATTCATTTGATGAGCACATTGAAGGGTTTTCCAAAAGCATCCGTCAATCCATATCCAGGAACAGGTTTGATTCAAATTTAAATCGCCCCATCGTTTCATTCCAGTTGTCACAAGCTTGATCCATGAAGGATCTCACATGTCACCCACCAAGAGCTTGTTTGATGTTGGCTCTAGAAGGATTTCCGTCTTCACTGTGAATACTTTACGTATCACTCGGATGTTCTGGCAATACCACAAGGATAATGCGTAGGACTCTTTATATATATATTCTTGCTTTTCACGGTGTATGAAACAGCAAGCATATTGGAAATGTGTCCTACTGAGATTTATTGATGATCTCTGGGCTCTAGACTTAATAGTGCGTTTTGATTTAGTGATCGGAGGCTGGAGAGGACTGCCACCTTTTCAATATCATCTAACTCAAAGTGAGAAAGATGATAGCAATGTATTGATCTCCGTGACAAGTGAAACAAGAGTCCTTTGAGGGACCTTGAGTGGCTAGGGAGGGTTGTGCAGCGTATCACTGGGTCCATGATACTTTGTCTTCAATGTCAGCAATCAACTAAGTGATTCTGACAGCATATGTATTGACCCGGTTTCTGCCTAAAGTGTAAGGAGGGCTTCTTTCTTTTCACCCTTTATCTTTACATTTATTTTTCATTCTTCAACCCCTTCAGCGCTTACCGAGACTTCATTACTAGCACCTTGTTGGGTTTGTTCCAGCACTAGCTCCATCTCAGTCGGCACTCATCCCTTATTCACTTTTTCTCCTTTTTTATAATCATACCTAAGGACTTCTACACTAACTAGTGGATAGTCCCTGGGTAGATCCCTTTGGTTCTGGCTGGATCATGGGAACTAATACCTAACCTTACCATCCTTATAACTCTAGTACATAAAGTAAAATGGTCGGTCTTGGGTATTCTTTCACAATTTCCATCACAAATCATTTGCTCCCCCTCAATATGTGCATCGATATACGAAAAGGTTTGGCACATATGGGAGAGCCTACACTTGAGTTTCAAAAGATCACACTTTTTATCAGAATTTCATATTTAAATCACATTCTCTCCCCCGATCAAAAATTTCAAACCACTTGAGATTTGTGATCCCAATTGATTTAAATATGTTTAGAAAATTTTGGAGAAAATGTGGTCAGGTTTAAATGTATTCTAATTACGGAGCATACTATGCTCCCCCTTAAACCACGAGAGAGTGTCACTGCTGATGTTGCACAAATTTGGCAAGGTGTCAGAAATTTGAACAAATATTCTCCCCCTCAATTTATGACCCGTTTTCTATTTAAAGAGCTGTAGTCATTCAATTGAGCGACGAGTATTTGTGAAAATTTAAGTCCAATTTACAACCTTGTGAAACATCAAAAACTCTCCTAAAGAATCATAGAACTGGAAAGTTTATGATATAAAGAAGATTTCTCTTCTTTTACACGAAATGATGCACTGAAGCGTACATCTGATCGAAGAAACATGGATATAAAGTAATCCATGCCCAGGTGAACATCACCCAGTTGGAGGAACAGCCGTCTTTTTGGCGACGTGCTTTCCCCATTTTGAAGCTCGGGTTGCTATCTGAAGTAATAGCAAGCCATTAAGACATGTTTTAACCACTTAGTATAACTTCTGCTCGAGCTTCATTTAGAGACCCGTGTCATTATTGAATGACATTTCTAGGTCCGTAAATGTTATCGATAAACAGAAGACATGCCTAGATGAGACTATTTTTGGTATTTTCTGGTTTTTTCAATTTTTCTGGTTTTTTATAGGTTATATATATATATATATATATATATATATATATATATATATATATAAAATATATATATATAATATATATATATATAATATTTTAAGATATATACAAATATATATATAATAATATATATATATATATATATATATATATATATATATATATATATATATATATATATATATATATATATATATATATATATATAATATATATATTTTTTTAAAGATATATACAAATATATACAAGGATATGAGAAGATAACCCTTTAGTCCTCCTTTTCATCCTGAAGACACTTGAGGGTTTCAGGTGTCAAGCTCTTCATTCCAAGACGCAGGAGAATAAACTGAAACCTTTCTCTTGGGAGAGCCTTGGTGAAGATGTCTGCTAGCTGAAACTCTGTCCTAACAAAATACAGCTCCACAATTCCTTTTTCAACCTGTTTCCTGATGAAGTGATGCCTGATGTCGATGTGCTTTGACCTGGAGTGCTGGACATTGTTGCAGAAAAGAGCAATGGCGCTTTTGTTGTCACAATATAGAGGAATTTTGTTGTATGAGAATCCATAGTCTGAGAGTTGTGACCGCATCCATAGAATTTGTGCACAACAGGCCAGCATAGCAATGTATTCTGCCTCAGTAGAAGATATGGACGTGCTCATTTGCTTCTTAGAAGACCAACTAACCAACTTTTCCCCCAAAAACTGAGCTCCTCCTGAAGTACTTCGACGGGTGTCCTGACACCCCGCATGATCAGCATCAGCATAAGCCGTTAACTCCATGGCCGTGTCCTTAGAGTACCAGAGACCCATATGGACTGTTCCTTGAAGATACCTGAAAACCCTTTTTACTGCCTCTAGATGCTTTTTGGTAGGCTTGGATTGATATCTCGCACACATGCAAACAACAAATAGAAGATCTGGTCTACTTGCAGTAATGTACATTAAGGATCCAATCATGCTTCTGTATTTTGTTTTATCAACTGGAATCCCTGAAGGCTCTTCATCTAGCTTTGTTATGTCTACCATAGGAGTGTCAACTGGCTCACTTGAATCAAATCCAAACTTTTTCAAGATCTCGTGTGCGTATTTGGACTGATTAATGAATATGCCTCCGGGACTTTGAGATACTTGTAATCCTAGGAAGAACGAAATTTGTCCCATCATTGACATTTGAAACTTGGAACTCATCTCCTTTGAAAATCTATCACATTCACTAGGATCAGATGAAGCAAATATGATATCATCTACATAAATCTGAACATGTAGTAGATGTTTTCTTGACTTCCTTGTGAATAATGTTAGATCAACAGCACCCTTTGAGAATCCATTTGCTAGAAGAAACTTGGACAATGTATCATACCATGCCCTAGGTGCCTGCTTCAACCCGTAAAGGGCCTTCTTCAAGCGGTAAACATGAGTTGGATGTTCAGCGTTCACAAATCCTTCAGGTTGACTCACGTATACTTCTTCCTTTAAGTCACCATTCACGAAAGCTGTTTTGACATCCATTTGGTAGACTATCTTATTCCGACTTGCAGCATTGGCCAGGAAGATTCTAATAGCTTCAATTCTAGCAACTGGAGCAAATTATTCTTCAAAATCAATGCCCTCTTCTTGTCTGTATCCTTTTGCAGCTAACCATGCCTTGTTCTTTAAAACATCACCATGCTCATCAAGTTTCACCTTGAAAATCCACTTGAGAGCAATAATCATAGCACACTCTGGAGGAGGCACCAACTCCCATACTTCAAGTCGATCAAATTCGTGAATTTCATCTTGCATCGCCTCGAACCAGCAGTCTTTGGTCATTGCTTCTTTGGCATCTTTTGGTTCGACTTTAGACAGGACGGAATTGAAGAAACACCACAGTGCATCTGTAGCTAGTTGTTTACGAGTGGATACAGGACGAGAGGGATTGCCTATGATGTTGTCAATTGGGTGATCGTTGGTCCATTTTCTGAGATGGTCATGAGGTTGAGGGTTTTGAACTGATGTTGCCGTACTGTGTTCTTCGACAGAGGACGTGTCTGTTGAGGGTTCAGGAGCAAATATGTTCTCAAAAGGAACATCATTTGTAGGAGTAAACGGATTAACTTCTAAAGAATGATCATCTGCAGATTCTTGTTGCACCGGAGAGGATTGAGTGTTTGATGATGAGGGTGATTGACTTGCAGCTGGGGCATTGATACTGATTGAGACTGATGCTGATGGGTCTTCAGAACCTTGCGGAACATTAGCCTCAGTAATAGGAAGAACGGCTACACCATTTGAAGTTGTTACATCTGTTGGCTCAAAATATTCGTCAAACATTGAATCAAATAACTTCTTCAACTCCTCACTCGTTGGTGAAACGAAAGACTCTGCAGGCGTGGGATTTTGTACAAGCCCTGAACTAATTGGTCCAGGTGTCAAAAGTGTAGGATCGGGTCCAGAACTGGTTTGTCCTGAAGCAAATTGCTCACTTAGCTCGTCGAACGTGACATGGATGGTTTCCATGAATTGTCGGGTTCTCTTATTGTAGATTCTGTACCCTCTACGGTCTGGTGCATATCCAACAAAAATACCTACGTCTGCTTTAGCTTTTAACTTTTCCAAGTCTTGACTGTCATTAGTTGGATAGCAAAGTGCACCAAACACACGAAGAAATGAGAGATCTGGTTTCTTGTTATGAATTAACTCATAGGGAGTCTTTTCATGAATGGGATGAATCATAGATCGGTTTTGGGTGTAGCATGCAGTTGCAATAGCCTCTGCCCAGAGAAACATCGGTGCCTTTGAAAATATAAGCATGGTTCTTGCAGCTTCTACCAGAGTACGGTTCCGTCGTTCAACGACTCCGTTCTGCTGAGGAGTGCGAGGTATACTTTTTTGATGTGTGATGCCAATATTTTCATAAAAGTTTCTGAGTTGTTGATTGACAAACTCAGTTCCATTATCAGTGCGGATGATTCTGACAGTCTTGTTAAGTCTTACTTGCAGCTGTTTTATCAGTTTAATGATCACCTCTGGAGTCTCATCCTTGGTTCTCAAAAACTTCACCTATGTGAACCGAGAGTAATCATCTACTATCACCAGAACATATTTCTTTCCATTTATGCTTTGTACTCTCATTGGACCGCACAGATCCATGTGGAGGGTATGAAGAACTTCCAAGTTAGTGTTGACGGTTTTAGGTTTGTGGGTTTGTTTCTTGCTTTTGCCCAGTTGACATGCAGAGCAGAGATGATCTTTCTCATATTTTAATCTGGGCATTCCTCTAACAAGATCTTTGTGGGAAAGATTATTGATGGTACCGAAGTTCAGGTGGTTCAAACGACGATGCCACAGCCATGATTTTGTTTTAGAGGCTTTTGAAAGCAAGCAGATGGGAGAGGACTTCAACATTTCTTCAATAGATATGGTGTATAGATTTGTACCCCGACTACCCTTGAGAAGATCTACACCATCCAATTCCCTGACGAAACACGTGTGTTTTCTGAAAGCCACTTCCAGATCTGAGTCACAAAATTGACCCACATAAAACAAATTGTGCCCTAATCCTTCCACATAGTAAACCCGTGAGATTACACTGTCACCGAACACATAATCTCCATAACCCATAATCGCACCAAAGTGGTCGTTCCCGAATCTAACTGTCCCGATAAACTTTTTCACAAAGTTCTTGAGCCGTGAGCGATCCCCAGTCATATGTTTTGAGCAGCCTGAGTCCAAATACCAAAGGACGATTTGTACGACCTGCATTTGAAACTAGACAACAATGGATAACTGAAATATGTGGATCCCCACTTGCAATTGGGGTCCTTTTGGTTAGCACACACAAGTTTAGGAGCAGCAATCATTTCTAATACTGATGCCTCTACAGGGGAAACTACCCTAGAGTTATCAAAAGACATATTAGAAAGGCAGTGTGTTCCTAATGGAAGGATTCGACCTGTTGGTCTCCATTCTTTAACCCTCACAATCTTATGTTTACTCAACTTACGTAATGGATTCTTATTTCCTAAACTGAATTTCCTTCCAGTGGGTCTCCATTGATACCCAACATTAGTGAAGATTTTTCCTGTTGCTTTCCAAATTTTCATATTTCTTTCAGTTTTCCTAACATGCTCAACATGGGGTGGTGCATGAGATATCAGAGACGACACAACACATTCATCAAGATTAACAGAAATTAAGCATTCGTCACATGTTTTACAGACCGTATTAGAATTCGAATTAATTACAGTACTTTTGATACTAGAATCAACACGATTCAATCTAGTCGTTACAAACTTATTGTTCCTAGGTTGGGCTTCTACTCTTTTCTTGTGATCAATCTTTGCCGGCGCTGTCCTATCATTCCTTGCATTGCCTTTAGGCTTTGACCCGATAGCTTGATTGTCACTTTTCACTCCTGTAGAAGTAATAATGGGAACATTAGTTTGCTTTACTAACTCATGCTTTCCTGATATTGAAGTGCTGGGTTCTGATGTTCTGGATGGTAAATCAAAGGATACATGCTTGTTTTTAATAGTGGATGATGAGACACCTAATCTATTTCTTTGGTTGCTAGACCTAGGACCCGTGCTGATGGCATATTCTAACTGTTCCTGGATCCTTTTCGTGAGGACACAGGCATAACCTACTGCCTTATCAAGTGGTTTTCCTATTCTGTCTTCTTCCACAACCTCACGAAGAGTGTCAAGTCCATCCCTAAGGTGACTGAGATACATTTGATGGACAGGTCTGTTGTTTCTCATGGGAAATGGAATAGGCCCCACATCAACATCATATATTTTACAAGCAAAGACCTTTCATGAAACACAATTACAAGATGTACTTGGCATTTTTCCTTTCACCTGAGTCTTAAGATTCTCAATCTCATTTAACAAAGAAGTTATTTTTTCATTATGACTATTTCTTGTAACTTTAATTGAGTCATATAACTCTTTGTAGTGCTGTTTAATCTTAGAATTTTCTTCTCAAAAACACTCATTTTCATAATGTAACTTGTTTATGGTGTTTTGAAATTGAAAATTCTGAGAATCTGAAGACGAAGGTTTATTGGTGCCATACACATCACACTTGTTGGACTTCAATTGGGCAATTTGGGCCCTCAACAGTCGAATCGTGTTCGTGTGAGCTTGAATTTTCTCATCCCGTTTGCTTAATTCAAAATACGTATCAAACTCAGGAGCATCCGAAGATGTCTTGGCATTTGATAGTTTATATCTTTCTTCTAAGTGTTGATATTTTAATTGTAAGTTAAGATAATCAACCTCAAGTTTAGAAAAACGTTTGACCATGTTATCCTGGTCATCATTTTGAATTTTTTCAAACAGTTTCAAATTCTCCCCCTCAAGCTCCACAACACGATTCTGGGTAACATTTAAAGCCATAGCATACTCATGATATTGACAAGCAGATAATGCAGAATCAGTAGCAGTAAAAAATACATCTTGTGCAATACATCTTTGATGAGTGTGTAAATACTCATCATTTTTACCTTATCTGAACTGCCAAAACATTCAAAAACACTCAAAAATGCATCAAAATACTGAAAATATCCCAGGGATTGTGTTTTATGTGTTTTAAATGCAAAATGTTTAAAAACAGTTGAAAAACGAACAAAGTTTGCAAAATTGGCAGTTTCAGTCCCTCAAGTTTCAAAAATTGTCAAAACTAGTCCCTATGCATTTGTTTTGTCAGAAAAATCACCAAAGGTCCTTTTTAATCATAAAATATCATATTTAGTCCTTTGGTGAAAAGTTTGGATAAATTACATCTTTGGTCCCTCAAGTTTGAAATCTGTCAAAAACAGTCCCTGGGAATTTTAAAAATTGGAAAAGTACAATTTTGGTTCTTGGATTTTGGAAACATGGCAGGTTTTACCCTTGGAAGAATTTTGGAAGATGAGCAAATTGGTCCTCAAAAATTCAGGAAATTACAAAATGGTCCTTGGGCTTATTCACTTAAACAAACCAAACCGGACCAAAAATAAAATAAACAACCAAACCTATCTTTACTTAACCCAAGCCCAACCTAATCCTAGCCCACTACACAGCCCAAATCCCACACCCTTAAAAACCCAATGCCCCGTTATTTAGCTAACCTCAGTCAACCCTCGGTCAAATAATCCCTTCCCTTCCAAATTAAATAAAAAAAAACCATCCAACCACTCCCACTCATCTCTGCAAACGCAGTTTCCCCCCCCCTCACCTCCAACTCACCAACATTGTCCTTATCACTCAATCCTCCCACCAAACTCCAAAATGCATTTAATGCATCTTCTCGGTTTTCAAGTTATCAGGAAGTAGGTTGAAGAATTTTTGGCGCCAAAATCAAAGGAACGGCCAAGATTGAATTTAGCTCATCCAACGGTTCTGAATTGAAGTGGGATTTACTCAGAGACCTCAGAAACCCTAATTGGAGCCTATAAGAAGAAAGAGAAGCAACTGAGCAAGTGTGTAGTTTTTTAGCTTATTTTTACTTATGTTAAAATTGTTGTTAATTTACATTTCCAGTAAAACCTTAGCATTGTAACGTGTTCTTTTCAGTTGATATCAAGTTTTATTTCATTACTTCAAGTCTCCTTTATCATTTTCAGTTCCATGTAATTTTCAAATCTTAGCTAAAATAATGGTTTAACCTCTTTATTAGTTATCAATGTTTAGTAAGTTCACCTAAGTTCTTAAATTACATAAGAAAACATAAAAAAGGAAATAGAATCAGAAAAATAATAGATACACAGGGTACCTATGCATTTGACTGGAAGCATTGGAAGTGCCAAGTAATGGAATTGGCAGATGGATGTTTACTAGCTTGTTTTACAACAAGCTAGAGCTTGTAGCAGTTTCAAGGTTCCCTGGTTCAGCCAGGATTCAAGGTGTTATATTCTTGATTTCAGATTTTAGTTCTTAAGTGTATTATTAGCACAAATTGTGAATCTTAGTTTTAGTGGTTAAATATTGTTCAAGTCTGCTTATTTTACTGCTTAAATTATATTTTCATTGTTGATTATTAGTTAGAATTGCTTGGAGTTGGGTGTTTTAAAAGTTCAAGTTCTTGTTTGTGATTCACTTATTCAACTGTGTTGATAAGTTTTTTTTAGCTTAATTGCCATATCAAGTCCTCATAATCCTTAGTTAGATTTTGCTGAGCAATTGTCTTTAAAATCAGTTAGGTAGCTTATTAGGATAATTAGTTTGGTTAAATTTAGCTTAAATCATCAAAACCTAGTGTAAACTACCTAATCAAGGGTGTTTGGTTTATTTGAATTCTGTTAGGTCTAGTTGTTTTTCTGCTTGTTAATCTGCTTGGTTAGTGTCCTTCAGTCGTATTAGAGTCAAATAAGTCTTAAAATTGGTAGGTTTAATACAAAAAGTCAAAAGTTGCTTGATTCTTGATTCTGCTGAACTGAGGTGAATGGCAGCCTGCCAATTCTTCATTCTATGTACAACATTTGTTAAGGTAGCTTAATCTAGTCTTAATGTAGCTTAATTTAACATATTAAATCACCTAGGATCATTCAAAGTTCATTTTGGTCAAAGATTGTTAAGAACTGAAAATAGTCAAAAGTTAAGTTTTGGTTTTCCAGGTTTTTGCAGATTTTCAAGAATTTCTAATGCCTTCGTTTTAAGCTTAAATAACTTGGTCTTTTGGATTCGAATAGTTCACCAGCTTGTGTGTTTGGTAAATTTTTCTTAGGATTTTAGAGAGAGTTTTTGATAGCTTGTCGAGGGCTTGAAGTTGGCCCTTTTGCCCTGCTCATCGAAGTGTAACAGCAGACCTGCTGTGTTTTTGAGCTCATTTCGAGCTTATTTGTGAGCTTATTTCGAATTATAAAAAGTTAAAACTCATTGTGTTAGCTTATTTTATCATTTGGCAATCGAGTTTTCAAGAGAAAAGTAAAAGAAAAATAGTTTTAAAAATTGGAAGTTAACCAGGATCGAACCTGGGGTATTTCTGGTCTAAAAACGTTTTTAGTTTGCCCTTTTTACAAGTCAGTCCTCGAGTTTCAGTTTAGTCATATTTGGTCCTTGTCTTTGTCTGAATTCTGTTTTTAGTTTAGAATAAGTTTCGGAAAATTACAATTTGGCCCCTGTCTTTGTTTTAGCATATTTAAAGTTTTAATTTTTCACTTTTTGCCCCTAAACTTTTGTAGAATTTTATTTTCTGTTACAAATTTAGTTTTTAAATTAGATTTGTACTCGTAGGACTAGTATTTCATATATCTCATTAGTGTACGCATTTTAATTAGTTTTCGACTCGCGTTTTTTTTTTATTTTAGATTAAACGAAATATAAAAATAGTGATAGCTTCTATTTAATAGAGTTTATCTTTTTAAATTTTAATTAAGTATATTTCAATTTCATAATTTTCTTAGCTCATTTAGTATTTTTTTTTTAGAATTTAAATTAGTTTAATTAGCATTTAAATAATTAATAATTAGAAATAATTAAATAAAAAGTGTAGAAAATTAGAATTTAAGTTTTAAAATAAGTTTTTAGTAATTTTACATTTTTAGGTTTTAAATTTCATAAATTTTACTTTTTAGTCCTTTTTAGATTTTTCGTCGCGCGTTTTTAAGTTAATTAATTCGCGTTTAATTTAGTTGTGCATATCTGTTCTAATTGTTAAACAAAGCAAAATCAAAATCAATCTGAATCATCAATCACTCTAATCCAAAGCTTCCCACAAGAGCCCATTCACATCTCGTTGGGACACGACCCGGGTGATCACTTGCCCGGTATCACACACATCACATCCACGGGTTTTGCAAGTTTGACTTTTCTTAAGGTTTGACTTGTCATTTCCCAAAGTATCACGTGTGCACGATACTATATTTATTTATATATACTCACACACGGATCAAAATTTGGCGCCGCTGCCGGGGAGGTGTGCTGCGACTTTTGTGTTAAGTTCAAGCGATTAGTGATTCGAGATCCTTCTTTCGAGAAGTTCCTATTTCTCAAAAACAATATAAAAAACAAAAAATATTTTTCTTTTCTTTTGTATATATATTATCATATAAAAAAATAAAAACCCAAAAACATTTTCTGTTTTCTTTGTTAATAATAAATAACAATAAATAAATAAAATTACCGTCGAAAACCAAGGCAGAGTACTACCTAACTGGGGGTACGACCATAATAAGTTCCCAAACCAAAGATTAAAACTTGCCTTTGTATCCTTGTGAGTGGTGTACCTTTTTCAAAGAAGCCATTCATCTTGTGATTATTGGTTTAAGTTCACTTGTGTTTTCTCTCGATCTTGTTTTAATTGGATTTGTTTTCACTTTTCAAAAATAAAAATAAAAAGAATCTTCCATCCTTTTTCATAATTCTCTCGACTCTGAGGCTTCTTAGAGTTGTGTTCTAGTGCATGCGCACGCGTTCTTCTAGGTCTGCGAGCCCATTACGTGAGCTTGACAACATTCCTCGAAGACGAGGTCGTAGGCGTAGACGTTCTTCTTCAATAGCCGAACCCGACGTTCGTGCTATTCCTGATCTCATGGCGGCTGAGCCGACTATGAATGAGCTTCTCCAAGCACCCACCGAGGGTTACGGAGATGCTATCGTTGTTCCGGCCATCGTGGCCGAGAATTTTGAACTCAAGACTGGGTTAATAAATCTTCTAACCCAGCGGCAATTCTATGGTTTTGATAGGGAAGATCCTCAAGATCACATTCGATGGTTCAATAAAATCACATCCACCATCAAATGCAAAAATGTCCCGGAAGATTCAATCAAACTTCTTCTTTTCCCGTTTTCCATCGATGGGACAGCTCGAATTTGGCTCGATAAACAACCCCCTCGATCGATTCTAACATGGGAAGATTTGGTTAAGAAGTTCGTGAATGAATTTTTTCCTCCTTCCAAAACCACGAGTCTTAAAAACGAAATCATGAAATTTTCACAAAAATTCGATGAATCATTTAGTGAAGCATGGGATCGTTATAAAGAAATGCTTCGCAAATGTCCGCATCATGGTTTCTCTGAGTTGATGCAACTCGACACTTTCTACAATGGTGTGAGCTCAGCTGATCAAGACTCTCTCAATTCCTCCGCGGGAGGTAATTTCTTGAACCGAACCACAAAGGATGCTTTAGCGATCATCGAGAATAAGTCTAAGGTCCGCATTCCACGAAGCAAGCCGGTTGTTTCCCAAGTGAATGCTGGTCCTTCTAATTCATCGCCCATGAGTCAATCTAGCTCCGATGCTAAATTTGACAAAATCATGGAAGCTATTCACGGTTTGGTGCTCACCCAAAAGAAAGCCTCTTCTTCTCCGCAAACTTCTCAACCTGCTGAAGTCAAAAGGGTAGAAGTTTGTGTCACTTGTGGTGGTCCACATGCATATTATAATTGTACTGCCACCGATGGCACATTTGAAATTAATGCAATAGCCGGTAGTTCCAACCAAGGAGGTACCCAATACCGTCCTCAAGTGGAACCAAACTACCGTCCTCAAAATGGACCACCCGGATTTCCTCAACCCAATAATCCAAATAGGTTTAATCCTAGTCAGCAAAGAGGGCAAAACATGCAAAATCAATTTAATGCCCCAACCAATCAGAACAATCAATACCAGCCCCAAAGGGGTAACCAAGGGTATTCAGCTCCTAATTACCAAGAACCGCCTTCAAGTGAACTCAATAACTATATCAAAGTTAATGATACCAAAATGAAGGCGATGCAAAATCAAATCTTTACTTTGAGGAATGATTTGCAATCTTCAATAACCAAGCAAGGTAATGAGCTGAAGAGTGAGCTTATGGCTACAAACAACAAGATGGAACAGTCTCAAAACAACATCGAGAACATGCTTTCTAGTCTCATAAGCCATCTCACTCCACCTTCTACCTCGGGAGGTCTCCCTGGTAATACTGTGGTCAACCCAAAGGGTGAACTTAAAGCTATCACCACACGCAGTGGCAAAGCTTATGATGGACCCGAGATTTCTACTACCGCTTCTTCTCTTCCTAAGGTAGTGGAACGTGAGCCTGAGGCGACGAAGGACAAGGTGCAAATTACTAGCCCACAAAGTACCGCACACGTCCATCCTCAGGATGTCCCAAAGACCAAACTCAAACCTGGAGTTGTCTTTGAATCTGCTGAAACTCCCGTTGAGATCCCTAAATCCAAACCTTCAATTCCTTATCCATCACGACTCAATGAGCAAAAGCTCCGTGAAAAGGCTACTCACCAATTGGAAAAGTTCTATCAAATCTTTCAAGATTTGCACTTTGACATAAGCCTTGCGGATGCTATCATCATGATGCCCAAATTTGCATCAATGATCAAGAACTTGTTGAGCAATAAGGAAAAATTGTACGAAATGGCAAGAACTCCTTTAAACGAGAATTGCTCTGCAGCAATTTTAAAGAAGCTTCCCGAGAAGCTTGGAGATCCTGGAAAATTTCTCATCCCGTGTGTTTTTCCAGGAATGGTTGAATGCTTCGCCTTGGCCGATCTTGGCGCTAGCATTAACCTGATGCCTAATTCTGTATGGAGGAAACTTTCTCTTCCTGAACTTACTCCTACCTGCATGACTCTTGAGCTTGCAGATCGTTCTATCACTCGTCCACTCGGCATTGCCGAAGATGTATTCGTGAAAGTAGGAAAGTTCCATTTTCCGGCTGACTTCGTTGTTGTTGAATTCGATGCTGATCCAAGGGTTCCTCTCATTCTTGGAAGAGGATTCCTAAGGACGGGCCGTGCTCTAATTGATGTTTTCGAAGAGGAAATAACTCTTCGTGTTGGTAATGAAGCAGTCACTTTTAACCTCGATCAAACTTCGAGGTACTCCTCCAATTATGACTCTGAATCGGTTAACCGAATAGATGTCATTGATGTTGCTTCAGAGGAGTACTCTCAAGAAGTTCTTGGTTATGTTCATAATTCTTCGAGTGGTGATCCCACTCCATCTTCTGAACCTATAATCGCCAATTCTTCTCCTTCTCTCACTCCGTTTGAGGGAAGTGACTTCATCTTAGAGGAAATAGAAGCCTTTCTCAAAAGTGATTCGGTTCCCGATGGAATTGATAACCAAGAGATTGACGTAGAGGGGGATATCCTTCTCATTGAGAAAATGTTAAATGAAGATCCCTATGTTCCTCCTGTTCTTCCACAAAAACTTCATAAAGAGGAAATCAAATCGGTTGAGAAAACCGATGAATTTCCTGAGGTCGAGCTTAAGGATTTACCGCCTCATCTTGAGTACGCATTTTTGGAGGGTGATGATAAATTACCCGTCATAATTGCTAAGGATTTGAGTGAGGATGAAAAGACTGCTCTCATAAAAGTTTTGAAATCACACAAGCAAGCAATTGCTTGGAAGCTCTCCGACATCAAGGGTATTAACCCTGAATTTTGTACTCACAAGATTTTAATGGAGGATGATTTCAAACCGGCAGTACAACATCAAAGAAGGGTGAATCCAAAAATTCATGAGGTTATCAAACAAGAGGTTCTCAAACTTCTTGATGCCGGATTGATTTACCCTATCTCAGATAGTCCTTGGGTTAGTCCCATCCATTGCGTCCCTAAAAAGGGTGGTATTACTGTTATCACAAATGAAGAAAATGAGTTGATTCCAACTCGATTGGTTACAGGGTGGCGTGTCTGCATTGACTATCGCAAGTTAAATGATGCCACCCGAAAAGACCATTTTCCTCTACCCTTCATGGACCAGATGCTCGAGAGATTAGCGGGAAATGAGTACTATTGTTTCCTAGATGGTTTCTCGGGATACTTTCAGATCCCCATTGATCCGCAGGATCAAGAAAAGACTACCTTTACGTGCCCTTATGGAACTTTTGCTTATAAACGTATGCCTTTCGGCCTATGTAATGCTCCGGGCACGTTCCAAAGGTGTATGATGGCCATATTCACCGACATGATCGGTAAAACAATGGAGGTCTTTATGGATGACTTCTCGGTCATTGGGGATTCGTTCCAAGCATGTCTCTCCAATTTAGAAAACATGTTGAAAAGGTGTAAAGACACCAATCTTTGTCTAAATTGGGAGAAGAGTCACTTTATGGTTAAAGAGGGCATTGTCCTCGGCCATAAGATTTCCAAAAGTGGGATTGAGGTTGACAGAGCTAAGGTTGATGTCATTGCTAAATTACCTCATCCCACTACCGTCAAAGGTATTCGGAGTTTTTTGGGTCATGCCGGATTCTATCGTAGATTCATACAAGATTTTTCTAAAATCGCCCGGCCTATGACTCATCTCCTTGAAAAGGACGCTCCTTTTATCTTCTCTCCTGAGTGCGTTGAAGCTTTTCAAACTCTAAAGAAAAAGCTTACTGAAGCACCCATTTTAGTTGCCCCCGACTGGGACTTGCCATTTGAGCTCATGTGCGATGCAAGTGATTTTGCTATCGGTGCAGTCCTGGGGCAACGTAAAGCCAAACATTTTCAGCCTATCCACTACGCAAGCAAAACTATGACTGAAGCTCAAACTCATTACACCACTACAGAAAAAGAATTGTTGGCTGTGGTGTATGCCTTTGAGAAGTTTCGGCCATACTTGATCTTGACAAAATGTGTGGTGTATACGGATCACTCGGCTCTCAAATATCTCTTTGCAAAGCAAGATGCAAAGCCGAGATTGCTCCGTTGGGTTCTCCTCCTACAAGAATTTGATATCACCATACGTGATAAAAAAGGAGCTGAGAACCTAGCTGCTGATCATCTGTCCCGATTGGAAAACCCTCATCAAGATGTGCTCGAGAAAAAGGAAATCAATGAAACATTTCCTCTCGAAACACTCAACACGGTTACCTTTCGTGGAAATTCTACTACCCCATGGTTTGCCGACTTTGCAAACTACCATGCGGGTAACTTTGTTGTGAAAGGGATGTCGTCCCAACAGAAGAATAAGTTCTTCAAGGATGTCAAACATTATTTCTGGGACGACCCCTTCTTGTTTAAAATCTGTGCGGATCAAGTCATCCGGCGGTGTGTTTATGGTCAGGAAGCCATCGATATTCTCAAAGCTTGCCATTCTGGACCTACTGGGGGACATCATAATCCCAACTACACCGCCAAAAAGGTGTTTGATTCCGGTTTCTATTGGCCCACAATTTACAAGGATGCCCAGGAAATAGTCAAAGCCTGTGACGATTGTCAACGTCACGGAAATATTTCACAAAGAAACGAAATGCCACAAAATGTCATTCAAGTTTGTGAAATCTTTGACATATGGGGCATTGACTTTATGGGGCCATTTCCATCATCTCGAGGAAACAAATACATTCTCGTGGCTGTTGACTATTTGTCAAAATGGGTTGAAGCAAAAGCTTTACCCACAAATGATGCCCGAGTTGTTGTGAAATTTTTGAAATCTCTTTTTGCTCGTTTTGGAACTCCACGTGCTATTATCAGTGATCGTGGTACGCATTTCTGCAATGACAAGTTTGATAAAGTCATGCAAAAGTATGGTGTTACACACCGTCTTTCTACCGCGTATCACCCCCAAACAAGTGGGCAGGTGGAAGTTACCAATCGAGGAATTAAAAGAATCTTAGAAAGGACCGTAGGAGAAAATCGTGCCTCTTGGTCGGATAAGCTAGATGACGCACTCTGGGCCTTTCGTACAGCTTACAAAACACCCATCGGGTGCACTCCATACAAGCTTGTGTACGGAAAGGCGTGTCATCTCCCGATTGAGCTTGAGCACAAAGCCTACTGGGCCCTCAAGCATGCAAACTTTGACCTTCAGACTGCGGGTGATCACCGAAAAGTTCAAATAAATGAATTAAATGAACTTCGTGATCAAGCCTATGAAAACTCTTTGATCTACAAGGAAAAAACAAAGAAGCTCCATGACTCAAAAATTAAGAACCGCGTTTTTAACGTTGGTGATCGAGTCCTTCTTTTCAATTCAAGATTGAAGATTTTCTCGGGTAAACTCAAATCCCGTTGGTCTGGTCCATTCACTATCACAAAAGTTTATCCATATGGTACCGTTGAGTTATCTCAAGCTGACGGACCTAACTTTAAAGTGAATGGCCATCGGTTGAAACATTACTTTGGAGAGGACATACCACCCATGGTTTTCCCGGATCTTCAAACTTTCCCCAAGAACCAATGAATGCGGGGATCGAGTCAAGCTAGTGACTCGGTGATCAAAAACATTAGCAAAACATGGGTTCTCACCCGTGTCTCTGTTTTCTTTCTCTTTTCTACTACCTAGTGTGGGGGAGATGGTCTCTCCCACTTACTTCCCCATAGACTTTTAAATTGATTTTTCTCCCGGGCTGTTCAGGAACCCTTTGTTACGGTTGGCCGTTCACAAGCGGTCAGCTTGAGTGACAAACCTGACTGTTCGGGAGAAATCAACTCAATTCGGGGTCGAGTCAAGCTAGTGACTCGGTGATCAAAAACTCAAGCACCATATGGGTTTTCACCCATATTTCTGACTTCTTTCTATTTTCTACCACCCTAGTGTGGGGGAGATGCCCCATGCTGTTGTATATATGTGTGTTTTCAAAAAAAAAAAAAAAAAAAAAAAAAAAAAAAAAAAAAAAAAAAAAAAAAAAAAAAAAAAAATTGTATATATGACCACAAAAATAAAATAATGGCCGTAGTATTTCCCTTTTACGTTCTCAGTTTCGGCATAATAGCCGGTACTTTGAATATTGAGGGCAATATTCATTTCTAAGTGTGGGGGGGATTCTCACGAATTTCATCACGTATATAAAACCATCTAATTCCCCCATTTTTTGGCCAAAAAAATTTTTTTTTTTTTTTGGTGTAAGTGTTTGCACTTACACAACAAATGGTAATCAGTCCACCATGTCTAACCCACAAAAGGATTGGCTAATCCTGGAGCAAACGGCTCTGGGTAAAGATATCTCAAATCCGTTGACGGCTTGCAATTTGCCCAAAATTGTATGGTATTCGACTCACCATATCTTTAAAAGATGAAGAGTTGGCTAGCCCGCAAGATTATGGCTTGTGGTAAAGGCAAGTGGAAAAACCATGATTGGTAATCAGCTCACCAAGATGTTGACTTTGTCCATCAAGAGTTGGCTAGTCCAGAAGCAAACGGCTTCTGGTAAAGACTAATCAAAACCGTTGGCAGCTGGTGGTTTGCTCAAAATCACATGGTTATCGGTGTACCATAGTTCTTACTTGAACTGAAACATTTGGCTACTCCAGAAATGATGGATATCTGGTAAAGAGAAAAATCCATCAAAACTTCATAAAAGATTGCTAGGGACTAGCAATAGTTTAGTGTGGGGGATTGATGAGTGTGTAAATACTCATCATTTTTACCTTATCTGAACTGCCAAAACATTCAAAAACACTCAAAAATGCATCAAAATACTGAAAATATCCCAGGGATTGTGTTTTATGTGTTTTAAATGCAAAATGTTTAAAAACAGTTGAAAAACGAACAAAGTTTGCAAAATTGGCAGTTTCAGTCCCTCAAGTTTCAAAAATTGTCAAAACTAGTCCCTATGCATTTGTTTTGTCAGAAAAATCACCAAAGGTCCTTTTTAATCATAAAATATCATATTTAGTCCTTTGGTGAAAAGTTTGGATAAATTACATCTTTGGTCCCTCAAGTTTGAAATCTGTCAAAAACAGTCCCTGGGAATTTTAAAAATTGGAAAAGTACAATTTTGGTTCTTGGATTTTGGAAACATGGCAGGTTTTACCCTTGGAAGAATTTTGGAAGATGAGCAAATTGGTCCTCAAAAATTCAGGAAATTACAAAATGGTCCTTGGGCTTATTCACTTAAACAAACCAAACCGGACCAAAAATAAAATAAACAACCAAACCTATCTTTACTTAACCCAAGCCCAACCTAATCCTAGCCCACTACACAGCCCAAATCCCACACCCTTAAAAACCCAATGCCCCGTTATTTAGCTAACCTCAGTCAACCCTCGGTCAAATAATCCCTTCCCTTCCAAATTAAATAAAAAAAAACCATCCAACCACTCCCACTCATCTCTGCAAACGCAGTTTCCCCCCCCCTCACCTCCAACTCACCAACATTGTCCTTATCACTCAATCCTCCCACCAAACTCCAAAATGCATTTAATGCATCTTCTCGGTTTTCAAGTTATCAGGAAGTAGGTTGAAGAATTTTTGGCGCCAAAATCAAAGGAACGGCCAAGATTGAATTTAGCTCATCCAACGGTTCTGAATTGAAGTGGGATTTACTCAGAGACCTCAGAAACCCTAATTGGAGCCTATAAGAAGAAAGAGAAGCAACTGAGCAAGTGTGTAGTTTTTTAGCTTATTTTTACTTATGTTAAAATTGTTGTTAATTTACATTTCCAGTAAAACCTTAGCATTGTAACGTGTTCTTTTCAGTTGATATCAAGTTTTATTTCATTACTTCAAGTCTCCTTTATCATTTTCAGTTCCATGTAATTTTCAAATCTTAGCTAAAATAATGGTTTAACCTCTTTATTAGTTATCAATGTTTAGTAAGTTCACATAAGTTCTTAAATTACATAAGAAAACATAAAAAAGGAAATAGAATCAGAAAAATAATAGATACACAGGGTACCTATGCATTTGACTGGAAGCATTGGAAGTGCCAAGTAATGGAATTGGCAGATGGATGTTTACTAGCTTGTTTTACAACAAGCTAGAGCTTGTAGCAGTTTCAAGGTTCCCTGGTTCAGCCAGGATTCAAGGTGTTATATTCTTGATTTCAGATTTTAGTTCTTAAGTGTATTATTAGCACAAATTGTGAATCTTAGTTTTAGTGGTTAAATATTGTTCAAGTCTGCTTATTTTACTGCTTAAATTATATTTTCATTGTTGATTATTAGTTAGAATTGCTTGGAGTTGGGTGTTTTAAAAGTTCAAGTTCTTGTTTGTGATTCACTTATTCAACTGTGTTGATAAGTTTTTTTTAGCTTAATTGCCATATCAAGTCCTCATAATCCTTAGTTAGATTTTGCTGAGCAATTGTCTTTAAAATCAGTTAGGTAGCTTATTAGGATAATTAGTTTGGTTAAATTTAGCTTAAATCATCAAAACCTAGTGTAAACTACCTAATCAAGGGTGTTTGGTTTATTTGAATTCTGTTAGGTCTAGTTGTTTTTCTGCTTGTTAATCTGCTTGGTTAGTGTCCTTCAGTCGTATTAGAGTCAAATAAGTCTTAAAATTGGTAGGTTTAATACAAAAAGTCAAAAGTTGCTTGATTCTTGATTCTGCTGAACTGAGGTGAATGGCAGCCTGCCAATTCTTCATTCTATGTACAACATTTGTTAAGGTAGCTTAATCTAGTCTTAATGTAGCTTAATTTAACATATTAAATCACCTAGGATCATTCAAAGTTCGTTTTGGTCAAAGATTGTTAAGAACTGAAAATAGTCAAAAGTTAAGTTTTGGTTTTCCAGGTTTTTGCAGATTTTCAAGAATTTCTAATGCCTTCGTTTTAAGCTTAAATAACTTGGTCTTTTGGATTCGAATAGTTCACCAGCTTGTGTGTTTGGTAAATTTTTCTTAGGATTTTAGAGAGAGTTTTTGATAGCTTGTCGAGGGCTTGAAGTTGGCCCTTTTGCCCTGCTCATCGAAGTGTAACAGCAGACCTGCTGTGTTTTTGAGCTCATTTCGAGCTTATTTGTGAGCTTATTTCGAATTATAAAAAGTTAAAACTCATTGTGTTAGCTTATTTTATCATTTGGCAATCGAGTTTTCAAGAGAAAAGTAAAAGAAAAATAGTTTTAAAAATTGGAAGTTAACCAGGATCGAACCTGGGGTATTTCTGGTCTAAAAACGTTTTTAGTTTGCCCTTTTTACAAGTCAGTCCTCGAGTTTCAGTTTAGTCATATTTGGTCCTTGTCTTTGTCTGAATTCTGTTTTTAGTTTAGAATAAGTTTCGGAAAATTACAATTTGGCCCCTGTCTTTGTTTTAGCATATTTAAAGTTTTAATTTTTCACTTTTTGCCCCTAAACTTTTGTAGAATTTTATTTTCTGTTACAAATTTAGTTTTTAAATTAGATTTGTACTCGTAGGACTAGTATTTCATATATCTCATTAGTGTACGCATTTTAATTAGTTTTCGACTCGCGTTTTTTTTTTTATTTTAGATTAAACGAAATATAAAAATAGTGATAGCTTCTATTTAATAGAGTTTATCTTTTTAAATTTTAATTAAGTATATTTCAATTTCATAATTTTCTTAGCTCATTTAGTATTTTTTTTTTAGAATTTAAATTAGTTTAATTAGCATTTAAATAATTAATAATTAGAAATAATTAAATAAAAAGTGTAGAAAATTAGAATTTAAGTTTTAAAATAAGTTTTTAGTGATTTTACATTTTTAGGTTTTAAATTTCATAAATTTTACTTTTTAGTTCTTTTTAGATTTTTCGTCGCGCGTTTTTAAGTTAATTAATTCGCGTTTAATTTAGTTGTGCATATCTGTTCTAATTGTTGAACAAAGCAAAATCAAAATCAATCTGAATCATCAATCACTCTAATCCAAAGCTTCCCACAAGAGCCCATTCACATCTCGTTGGGACACGACCCGGGTGATCACTTGCCCGGTATCACACACATCACATCCACGGGTTTTGCAAGTTTGACTTTTCTTAAGGTTTGACTTGTCATTTCCCAAAGTATCACGTGTGCACGATACTATATTTATTTATATATACTCACACACGGATCAATCTTGCAATCAAATTTTCATTAGTGATGAGTATGTTTTTCCTTTCAATCTCACGGCTCTTAAGTTCTATTTCATATTCAGTTACCTCATTTTCCATATCTTTAAACACCTTTTCCATTTCCTTTATTTCTGTGTTAAGGGCTATTTGCAGTGCTTCAAAATGCTCTTTCAATTGTTTAAAGAATGGCATGACCTCAGTCAAGTAACACCTTTTAGCATATTCAAAACACCTTTCCCCCTTAGTAATTCTAGTTGGTGTGATTCTCTTCTTACATGTATTATCAAAATCAACAAACAGTTGCCAAAGCACGTATAAGCTAATTAGAGTTTTGCTTTCTGTGGGAAGAGATAGAGGAACCAAATGTCTAGGTGTATTGGGAGGATACACCGTAATGGACGCAACTTTCCTAATGAGTGGGGTATTGGCTTTAAGTTTTTCTTCCTTTAATTTTTTCATGTCTTGTGTCCAAAATATCTGTTCAGGTGTTAACTTCTTTTGAGTTACAAACACAGTCAAACGATTTTCCTCATAATAATCATGGGGTTTGATTATTACTCGTTTGGCTATGCATTCAGGATCCTTCATTTTCTCATTCATTCTTTCTCTCTTTCGCATTTCTATCTCATCAGCTTCATTCAAGGATACAACCTCAGGTGGTTCATGATTGGGCATAAACATCACATTGGCATCATTTAATGCAGGTTGGGCTACCTTAGCAATCTCATGAATAGCTAATTTAGATTCACCCACATTGCTTTCACTATGCTTGTCACTTAACTTTCTGTGCTTATACATCATTTGGGCAGTCTGTCTGGTTTGGTCTTGTGTGTACAACTTATCCTCAAGCTTATTCTTTAAGGTATTGAGTCTAGAAAAATCATTTAAGAGTTCCTTTTCTTTTTCTTTGAATTCTAGCTTTAGTATTCTTATGCAATTTTGAGCATCCTGTTGTTGCTTAACAGATAAATTCAGCTGATTTTTCAAAGAATTTAACTCTTGTTTTAATGTTTCCTCTCTTACCCTAGATTCTTTCAGAAGAGTACACATTTGATCTTCCATTTTCTGCTCGCGTGCATTCAGCTCAAACTTAGCGCGCTGTTCATACATAGCTACTTGTTCCTCATATATGTTTAGTCTAGTGATCAAGTCATCATGTGGTGCAAGTACAGTGCTTTCATATTTCTTACATGCATTATCTACTTCACATGTATTTTCTAAGGCACACAAGTTATCAACAACACAAGCATTATTATCAACAGAAGATTCGCCATCTTGTACATCAGGCACATTTTTGTGAATCAAATATTGTTCATATGGAATCATATTGCTATTTTCCATGTCAACATTATTTGAGTCAGAGACAATTGCCTGTTGTACTTCGTTGGGAAACTTTTGTTTATCAACTATTTCATATGTGTCATATAGTTTTAGTACCTCAGAAATCACAGAAGCATTTGAAGAACCAGTTTGTCGAGATGGAGAGGCCAAGGATGATAAATTGGCCATGAAGACAGTTTGAGCAGTTGGTTCTTCATCCACATCAGAGTCAAATGCATCACAATCATCAGCTTGGAAGATATTAGGATCATTGAGTGCCAGATCTTGGACAGGTTGCTCATCCACATCCGGATCAAAAGTATTACCCCCATCACCAGCTAGAAACAACAATTCTTCCTCATCCAATACCGCTCCATTCTCTTGAGCCTGCATCAACAGCATCTTGTCCTTGAAGTAATTTGAGTTCTGAGGACGTTTTGGTTGATTGCAGTTTCTGGCAATGTGTCCCAGACCTCCACAATTATAGCACTTGAGTTGTTTCCCTTGCCCCGGGTTGGCATTCCCTGCTCTGTTCTGCATAATACCTCGACCCATGTTTCTTCCAGCTCTCCCTTGCACATTTTGAACCACAATTTTTCCATCCTCCACCATTGCAAGATTGCGCGGGTTGGATGAATTTCTTAACTGATTGTTGGTCTGAGGGAGAGAAGCTTTGAACTGTTGAACAAGTAATGATACTTGATTGGTGAGGTTATCCAGTATTTTGTTAGTATGAGTATAGCCTGAGTCAAGTTGAGGACTCATAGCAGATGATGGTGATTGAATTTGAGGGTATCCTTGGTTGGATGATGGTTGAGTGTTTGGTACAACAGTTGCCATAAAGGCCAGTGGATCATTGGAAGTTGAAGGATTCAACTTTTCTCTTAGCACCCGATCAAAAAGAGCATGCTTCTCATGTTGTTGGAGATAGGCATATAGCTGTTCATAGTTGGTGTCCCTCAGACCTTTGTTTAGTTTGACAGCAGTGACAAATCTGTCCCATTCTGGAGCCATGTTGTTCACAAACTTGGAGTTAAGTTGGATGTTGGGCATCGTCATTCTGATTATCCTCATGTCATTTACCAACTTATGGAATCTCACATAATAGTCTGTAATATTCTCTCCTGAGTTCATTTTGAAATGTTCAAATTCATCATACAATTAAGATTCCCTGTCTTCCTTTGTGAGTTCTGATCCAGCTAACAGCATCTTCACATTGTCCCATACTGCCTTGGCTTCAGTGTTGAAGTTGATGAGTTTGTAGACATCCTTTGGTAGACCTTGAATGATGATATTTGAGGCTCTGATGTCAGCATCATACCTCTTCTTTTCCTCCTCAGTATGATCATTGTAAGTGCGAGGTCTGTCAATACCATATGTGACTGTGCCATCATCACCAGTAGTCACAGCATCTCTGGTAGTACCCATCTGAAATGGTCCTTCATCAATGGACTTAAGAATGTTTGCCCCATTTTCTTTCCCCAAGCAATAAAGCCGTATTCTCTGTGCCCACGACTCATAGTCTGTCCTATCAAGCATAGGAGGACGGGTATCGGACCCCGCTGCTTGAATGTCATCTGATGCAGTGCTAGTCATGTTGATAACAAAGTATACAGGATTTTACAGTTCTTGTGATTTAACCGAGGAATTGAATCTTTCGCGGGACTTTCTAAAATCACCAAGAAACGAATCGTAAACTAGAAGTTACTTGCAAATTAGAACAATAAATCTTAACTCAAGAGAACTCAAATCTCAATTGATCAAAACGCAAGAAGTCAAGACACCACTAGTCAAATCGCAACAAGACAAATCGCAGGATTATCAAGTCGCAATAAGTCAAATAGCAGCTAGACAAATCGCATACAATCAAGTTGTAATTTGAGAGCTATGAGACAAAACGCAATGTTCAATTTGCAGGTACACAAGTCGCAACACTCTGACACAAAACGCAACAGAAAAATCGCAACCTCTGAAGATACAAATCGCCACAGACAAGTCGCAACTTCTGAGTATACAATACGCAAAAGACAAGTCGCAACTTCTGAATATACAAAACGCAACACATAAGTCGCAACTTCTAAGAACACAAGTCGCAACAGATAAGTCGCAACCTTCTGAAACACAAACCGTAAGTCACAAAAAGACAGAGCTGTCACTATCAAGGACAAAACGCAACTTCACTACACGCCAGACAAGTCGCTATCGTAACGTTTTGTCGTTTTTTCCAAATCCGGTAAAGAGACAAGTCGCAACTTCGACGAAACACAAAACGCTCCTTTTCTTTACCCCACCAGACACAAAACGCTACTAAGAATGCGTTACCGAGAGACAAAACGCAACTAAGAACACTTTTTTTTTAACCTTCGAATCTTCCAAAAACAACCACACAAAGCCTCAACCTTTGATTCCAAACACCAAACACTACACCTATGTTAACCCTAAGCTCGAAAGTACATGATCTAACACCTTCTACCAACAAAACAAGGCGCAAAATGGAATTTTTATGAAAGAAACTATTCGAACCAAACTAGTCCCAAAACACCACGAATTTGTGAATAAACCCTTATGTGAACCTAACCTTGGCTCTTGATACCAATTGTAGGATATTCACAAGCAAAGAAACACAAGTTGGGATCTTAATATGGATCGAATATGAAGGAGTTTAGAGAGAAGTAGAGATGGAACCTTAGAGAGATAAACCAAAAGAAAGAAGAATGTATTAAAACTTGTGAAGGTCCAACCCTCTCCATGTGTGGAGAGGGGTTTATATAGTACACGACATTGCAACTTAATATGCCCCTAGTGGGCTGTGGAGCAAGCTGACAGTGGGTAAAGACCCGACCCACTCCACCATAATAATTATAACTAATCTATAACTAATATTACTAGTTATGCTACGAGCTATTTAACATAAATGAGTGCTCGAGGTAACCGAGTCTTCAACTGAATATTTATATTTCTAACAGAGTAGCATGTACATCACATAAGTCACTATGAACCAGTTCCAATATTTTAGTTTCACGTTTTACACTTTGAAATGGTTTCTTAGATATCTTATTCATCATACAAGTTTTACACTTTTCAGTGTCCATGTCAAATGTTAGGATTAACCCATTTTTAGACATATCTTGCATCGTTTTAAAATGTACATGGCCAAGTCTAGCATGCCAAAGGGTTGAATCATTCAATTTAGATGTCGACATAAAAGCAGAATTAACCATATCATGAACAATGTTAAGTCTGAACATTTGATTACATAAATAATTAAAACCAATAAACACACCATGTTTAGATAAAACAAACTTATCAGATTTAATCACTTGTTTATAACCACAATTATTCAAAACACTACTAGAAACCAAATTCTTTCTAATAACAGGAACATGTAAAACATTAAACAAAGAGACAATCTTTCTAGAACTAAATTTCGAATCCACACATCCTTTTCCATGCACCAGGGCTGTTGACTCATTTCCCATATAAAGAATAGAACCATCATTCATTGACTCGTAGGTCTTGAACCAACTTCTATCTTTATACACATGAGTTGTTGCTCCTGAGTCAGCCCACCACGCAACATCATCATCCTGCACAAAGTACACATCAGATATATATGTAACATAATAAATCTCAAAAGACTTATCAAATATATTCTGACCTTTGAAGGAATTGGTATTACCATTCCCAGATCCACTCGTGCCTGATCCATTGGTTTTATTGCCAATTTTAACACCTTTACAATCCTTCCTGAAGTGTCCAGTTTTACCACACTTCCAACAAGTAGCTTTTGACTTCTTGTTAGGATCAGTTTTGGTGTTATCCTGATGCTTACGTTTGCCCTTGTTGTCATTATTCCTGGAGGAGTTGTTATGCTCCACCATATTGACAACTGATGGACCAGTAGCATAGCTGCGCTTTGGCTTGTGACTTTCATGTGCCTTGAGTGATTCCTCAATGCGCAAATGACTACCCAACTCAACAAGAGTTAATTCCTCCTTCTTATGCTTTAGCATATGCTTGAAATCTTTCCAAGAAGGAGGTAATTTATCAATGATACAAGAGACTGAAATGGCCTCATCCATGTTCATCTTGTGTTGTGTGAATCGACCAAGTATACTAAGAAGTTCATTGTATTGTTCCATGACAGGTCTAGAATCGACCATTTTGTAATTGTTAAAATTACTTACAAGGAACTTCTTACTTGATGCATCCTCAGCCATATATTTGGCTTCCAAGGAATCCCATAGTTCTTGAGAAGATTTGACATTCTGATAAACATCAAAAAGAGAATCAGACATACCATTGAGGATTAATCCTCTGCAGACGTAATCATCATTCTCCCATTTGCTCCTGTTCCTTATCTGTTCCATAGTAACATCATCCCCATGATCTTCAGGAATGGATGTGGTCAGAACATACACCACATTCATGCTTGAAAACAAGAAATGCATCTTCTTTTGCCATCTTCTGAAATCAACACCTTCAAACTTCTCCAATTTGGAAAAGTTAGCAGCCATATGCCTCATAGCAGCAGCCATTGATTATCACAGAAATAGTTTCTATTTATTGTTGGTTGTATTAAGTGTTGTGAGTGTTCCCAGAACAGGGTAAAGATAATTAATGAGTACTGGATATTCACTTGAAATCGTGTTATCACTTTCCAATAGAAACTATTCGACCCTATGCCTGGGTTACACGAATATCTCTTTGGGATAAGACCAAGTGATGTTCTTGTTTTAGGCACAAATCAAGAACCAAATCGTATTCAAGTGTTTAGGGTTTGTGTGCTGTATTCTGTATATCCATGCAGTTACGATACGACCTCTATTAATAATAGAGTTTACTCAAACCCTATCCCATGGAATTATGTATAATTAACGGCCCATTAATTATACCATAATAGTTTCCATAATCGTAGGAATCAGTGGTTACAAGCTTACAAGCAGGAACTTTAAGCTTACCAGCAGGAACTTTAAGCTTACCAGCAGGAACAAGCTGATACTAGCAGTAGAATACTGGTAGTCTTAACACTAGCAGTAGAATCATTACTACTAGCAGTAGAAATTTTTAAATGTCTAAAAACTATCATAATAGAATTGACAAAAGATGTCAATAACCTTCAGATAAGTGACATTCTAAAATTTTTAAAATTTATCAAGTAAAGGGTAGTGTAAAAATCTGAAAATATCTTTGCAAAAATAATAAATCTAGGTAAAATTTAATTTTATTACTATGTTTAGTAGAGCTGGCAATTTCTGACACGGACCTGTTAACACGACACGACACGACCTGGTCTTAACAGGTTTCGTGTTTGGCCTTAACAGATTTCGTGTCTTAACAGGTCCGGACCTGTTAAGACACGATAAGACACGAATATACATATGTACTAAATGAAACCTGCTAAGAAACCTGTTAAGGAACCTGTTAAGACACGATAAGACCTGTTTTAACAGGTCTTATCGTGTCTTAACAGGTTTCGTGTCTTTAACATGTTCCTTAGCAGGTTTCTTAGTAGGTTCCTTAACAGGTTCGCAAGTTTAAATTTATGATTTTTGTTAACAGGTCTCTTACCAGGTTTCTTATCCTGTAACCTGTTAAATTTCGTGTCGTGTTCGTGTTTGAAAAAATTGACACGATTAGTTATCATGTCGTGTTCGTGTTTGGCCTTAACAGGTTCGTGTCTTATCGTGTTCGTGTCGTGTCGTGTCGGACTTGTTATGCCAGCTCTAATGTTTAGAGATCCAATTCCAGCTTTGTATCATAAACAGACTTGTAAAATACATAAAATTTAGAGAATCGAAAAACCGTTATTGTGGTTTGGCTAAACTACAGGCGCAGTCTTTACAATTTCGAAACTACAGGCACAATCTTTACAATTTCGAAACTACAAGCAGGGAAATTCTTGTGGCGAATCTAATGTGCAATTATCCTTTCTGGCATGAGAATATACAAACTTCGACAGTGCAAAGGCGGTCTTTGTCAGAGATAATAATTACACACCAAACTTTCCTAGAATTACTACACTTATAATTTCGAAGTTGTTGATATTGCGCCTGTAATTTAGCAAAATCACAAGGGCTATTTTTATCGATTTATTCTGATAAGATTTACACCCTTTCCTTGTGCACCATTGTTAAGCCTGTCTCACCTTTGTCGTCATTTTTGAAATATTCTGTATTTCTGTATATGTGACACATATTTGAAAGTGAGATGACCAGAGTCCAGAGGTGCACACACTGGCTTTAAAGCCCACGGCCGGTGTTAATTCTGGGCCAAAAATGCCCCATCTTAAAGCAGAGCTTCTTTTAGACCTTTTAAACATGGTCTTTTTGGGCCGGTTCTTAAGCCGATTCACCCAATTTATTTGCACATTTAGTGAGCTGTTGGATGACCCATTGAGTCTTTGAGAAAATGAATGTACATATTCTTATTTAAACTTTTGAATTATCCTAAAGAGCTTTGTTTATACAGACGTAATGTATAAGAAAGCAAACAAGCAAGAGTGAATGAGAATAACAAGTAATTAGGAGTAAATTGAATAACTTGATTTCTTAATCAGGAATCACAAATCATGAAAATGACTCGAAGTGAAGTAATCCAACGATTGCGGTGAAGCAACTGAACTTCAAGGATTGAGACAAAAAGTTTACACATATCAAGGCTATAAGATGAGAAACTCCAACCACGTAACAACATGTGCTTTCCATGAAAATTGTGAATACTTTCATATGTTTGTGTGAAAAGCTGTGAATTATTTTTGGAGCAATGATATGAAGACATATTACATGACTAACGACATGTCTAATTTATACATCATATGACACATGTTTTTGTCAATTTTTCTTTCTTAACATTAACCCTTGATCATATCATGTTTTCAAATCTTTTCATGAGGTATACTTTAGTCATATTTGTTAGAAAAGGATCAATTTTCTTTTCTTATATTTAATGGTTCGGAGGTTTTCTTACGTGTGATATTTTCTCATAAAATTTAAACAAAACTGGGTCAAGAACATCAAACAGTTACTGGACGGTTTGGCATGTTCGAAAGAGTCAACAAGTTAGCCCGTTTGCTATTAAGTTTTATGTAGCCAATTTTAGCACTTTAACAAAGGCCCAATTTATCTTGTAAATACATTAGAAGGCCCAGTTTCATTTGTTAATATTTTGCAGGATATTAACAATCTAAAAAATTTGATGTACCGTAAGTAAAACTAAGAAAGCTTAGTTGGATAATAAGATGTACCATGCTAAACAAGCCGCCACTGAGTAATATTTTTAATGCCGCCACTGAGTAATATTTTTAATTTAACGTTTAAATTTCTTGCTTACATGGATATAGATGTAGACAGAGATTAATAAAATTTTTAGAGATAAGACATTGTGATTCTGTCGTAATTGTTTTGCCATATATGTACAAAAAATAACAGAAACATGTTACTAGAACACTATTGTGACATACGTAATGACGTGCCAAAGTTTTGTCATTCTTCGTAGTACCATACCAGCCGTTTGTTTAGGAATTCAAAATTGTTTTTTCCTCAACCACATGCATGATAGGATCGAGTATCCAATAGAATTATATCGATATCTACATCGTCTAGCTTAGCTTGATGTCGACTACATATCCTATGCTGTATACAATACTAGTCTGGATTAAAGAAAAATAACTTTCATTAATTAAATTTCTTTCTTTTCGGTGTTAATAATTAATATTGTTTACAACTTTTGAGAAATTTTTTTCCTTTTTTTTTTTTTTTTTTTTTTTATTATTATTTTTTTTTTATAATTATATAAGAGTTGTATTTGTTGAGGAGAAAAAGCGTTTTAGAAAAACCTCATTGAGAAACCCTAAACTAATCTCAATGAATGTAATTATTTTTACCTAAACGAGTCTTGAACAAAGCGTAATTTCTAGCTTTGTCCCTATCAACATATCATCCTACGTTCAACCTGAAACAATGCAAAGTAATTTACTATTTTCATTTAACCCATTGCTTGTTTTGGAATATGAAAGTGAGTAGATTACTTTTGTTCAGATGGTCCCTTCTTTTTAAAGTTAATTGTTATTGCATGTCCAAATTTATCAACAAACTTAATCAGAAGTAGGCCACGATGATCTTCTATCTCAATGATGCAACACCTCATATTCTTTGGATGGTTGTGAGAAAAACAAGAGTGAACAACTTCACCTCAATTCTTATTGCTTCTAGAATGGTTGCTTATAAATATTAATAAAAACATTTTGTATCGCTTATATTTAGAATAGAACTAGGTTGACACACTCGGAATTAAGTGATCAAGATGACAGCTGATTTAGCCAATAATTAAGTGGCCAAATGACCAACTTCGAGTAACTAAGAGCATCTTCACGCATCAAATGGTTACACCACGCACAAAGTCTAAATTAAAAATGCAACTCAGCTATATAAAACACAGTATCATATAAATTCTTGCTACACAATTTAATCTTTATTTATACGGAGTAATATACTCTGTAATATATGTGTATATATCTAACTAACATATATTCCCGTGCACGCACAAGGCGTTGCCATAATTCTTACGTAATATGTTTTAACACAAGTCACAATATATTTAAATTTTAATTATTTGTATATCAAAAATGTATATTATCTAATTTTAGTAATACTATTGGATAATAATGTAAATTTCTATCTTGGCACTTTATGACCCTTTAAAAAAACACAAAAAAAAATTGGAATAAAATACATATGTCGATTTTATAAAAAAAACTTTTCAAGTATTTTAAATATAAATAATTAATAATTATACCCCTACACTTTATACCCCTTAAATATATATATATATATATATATATATTATATATATATATTGTTGTTATTTATATACGGAATTATATATATCAAAATGAAAGCACGAGTTACTGTGATATGTAAATGGTTACACGAGATTGTACATATATGAACGACTCGAGTTATTCTTTTTATGAGATTAAGTAAGGATATACAGAAAAGTTTTCTTTTTACTATCCACGTTAAATTACGACTCATGTTAATCATCCTTATAAGTTTAAGCCATATGTTAATACAAATAATGTTAAAAACGTCATTTGCATTATTCAATCTCTATACATTTTGATAATCACAAAATATAAAAACACGTTATGTAAAACTACACTTAATAAGTTTTTAATCGAGAAAATTCGTTTCAACTACAACATCACTTAAGGTAAGAACAACACTATACCAATTTAGTTAAGTGAACAAAAAATTTATTTTTTCTTAACCCTCACATTTTTATGTGACAAAACATTTTTACAAAAGTATTTTTGTAATTATAAAGAAATGTTTTATTAAGAAAATAAACTTGAATTTCAAATTCTCTGACAATTATTTTTCCCGCCCAAATCAGATAAAATTTTCACTAGATAAATTTTTACCACACCAGGACAAAAATAGGAGCGTCTCATGGGACGGTCCCGTAAATAGGTGGACTGTCCCTTATATATACGGGACCGTCCAATGTTTAAGAGACCGTCCCCCGCTCCTCCTGGTGGCTATAAATATTGCACTATTCCCTGCAGAAAAACTAACCCTCTTTGCACAAAAATATTATGTTCTTTCTTTCTTCTTCTTTGATCACTATAACGTGTTGATATGTGTTTATAAGTGATCCCGCTATCCTCTACCTCAACGTGCAAGAGAAGAACGATCATTTTCGCCAAGAAATGAAGTGTTATAGATTAGGCATCACACACACGTAACTTGTATTACGATTCTCTTCTCCATCTAAACTCTCTTATTCTTCTCTATTGTGAAATTGGTGTATCCGACTTGTATGTGAGTCGAGATTAGTTGTGTTAGTGTAGATTAGGACGGTGTGTACGTCCGGGTGTAGATTAGGACGGTGTATACGTCCGTGTATTGATTAGGACGGTGTGTACGTCCGTGTGGTGATTTGGACGGTGTGTACGTCCGTGTGAAGACTTGGATTGTGTGTAAATCCAAGAGGACAAGGTGTATGTTCGCGAAGAGTGTGTAGATTGGTTCTAGCTAGGATTAGGACTCGACATTCCACTTAGTGTCTTAAATTGGTGTAAGTGTTGTTGTACGGTTTTCTCCGCCTGAAGAGAGTTTGTTGACATAGTGATTGTGAACTCTCGAGTGTGATACTCGAGGAGTGGAGTAGGGCGAAGAGCGAGCTTCTTGCCGAACCACTATAAATCTCCGTGTCTAGGTTTAGTTGTTCTATTTCTTTATCTCTTGTTTATATTTAATTTACTTTACGCATTATTATTGTGTTCATATACATTTGACAGATATCACATAACTTCGAATCAAATGATTTTCAAAAAGAATAAAAATGATCTAAAAAGTCCTAAAACGTAATTATAAACGGTGAAACTATTCAACCCCTCTTCTAGTTTCTACAATTGGTATAAGAGCAAGTCACTCAAGAGCTTTAAAATAAACTATATTTTAAAAATTGAATCGATCTATGGAGTCTGAAAGATATCTAGAAGGGCACTCTTTACAAGAACCACCATTTTTCGAAAACAAAAATTTTATTCACTAGAAAAGTATATTCGAAAATTATGTGAAATCAATAGATCAAGATCTTTGGCATGTTATTACAATTGGTGATTTTCAACCAACGGAAATAAATTGCGAAAATCAAAATGATGATTTTAAAAGAAGATTTTATAAAAATATTGAGGCCAAAATATTGAATGACAAAGCTTTGCCGAAAAATGAATATGAAAGAATTTTGATATGTCAAACGGCAAGTGATATTTGGAAAAGTCTTTTAAACTTTCATCAAGAAAATAGTCAAGTCAAAGATAACTATATTGACCTTGAACAAATATATGAACAATTCGTCACTTCTGAAAACGAATCAATAGATAAAACTTTTGATAGATTAAATACAAGTGCTACTAGTTTAAATGTTTTTGATGAATGAAATGTCATCAAGGACTACATGAGTAATTTACGAAGAGAACTCATTGGAGAAACATGGAGTGATACAGATGAAGAAGATAACGTTTGTCCTGAATACGAAATATGTCGAATGGTTGAAACTTAAAGTGAGGTACACTCCAAAATCGAACATTTTTGTTATGACACATACATTCTAGAATTCTCTAAATTAGAAAGTGATTTTGAACATCTTTGCTACATGAGTCTAAAAACATTTCCGGAAAATGAATCTTCAAAATTTTTTGATAGTAAATTAGAAAAAGAAATCATTTTGGAATATAAAATGTCTAGACTTGAAAGTGGTATAGAAATTGATCTAAAATGTAAAATGTGTCAAGATCATAAAATTGAAATTAAGAAGCTTAAGGAAAAGGCTAATAAGTTAGCTAAATTTAAAAAGAGTTCTCGGTCACTTAAGGATTTATTAAATAGTCAAAAGGCATTCGGAGATAAAATGGGTTTAGGCTTTAATTCATGTGAGGCATCAACAAGCAAATCAAAACAAATTAAATTTGTGAAATCTCTTAGACAAATCTTGATTTGTTATTTGGAAAACTTAATTTTTCTAAAATCTTGTTTATTACTAATGAATTTTAAATAAAATATCACCAAATAATATCTTCTATAACTTGGAATAAAATTCAACAAGATTTGTATCGATGGGAATTTTTATCCCCTAACGACATCCTCATCTTATGCATGTAATTGCAAAGGATGTTTATCAATAACCATTTCGGATCCATGAGATATTGGGTACCAAGTTTTTCTTTGAGTAATTGCTTTAGATGCACGAGAGAAGCAACTTGAAGAAATGAATAACTATTCATACTCTCGTCATATGTGGTTTAACTCTATACTACTCAAACCTTGCATCACCCACAACACCTCTCACGGTAATGTATCTTTAGGAAATTCTATTGGCAAATGTATGCTTTCTCAAAACCATGATTGCCTTACTTGTTATGTGCTTGTTAGTAACATGATAATTAGTTAACTGATTCTATCTGTGCATTAAATCCATATGCGTAAGATGAAATTTAGGAAATTAGTCTCTCTGCCTAAATGTTTGTCCCCCATAGGAATTTAGTGGACTTCTAGATATTATAGTCTTGCCCACGTCCTCGGGTATAAAACTCACAAATGAAGATGAAGGTGAGTCTGTGAACAATAGATAACATTAGGGCAAAATAGGTGCCTTGTTGTACCTAAAACGGAAAATTGAATCAATATCATACTTAGTGTTTGCTTTTAAGCCCACTTTCAAGAGGACTCTCTCTAAAGTGGTTAATTGTATTGTTAAATATAATTAAAGGCACTATGTATTTAGGATTGTTATCCTAAGAGCAACGGCATTTAAATCACATTTAATGTCGTCTCTGATTGTTGAGAAAGTGTGGGAAAGGTTAAGCAACACTTGTTCGATAACCCTTGGTCTTCGAGAGAAACAAGTTGCTCTCGCTACAACCATAATCAAAGCCGATTGTGTAATCGCCGGAAAGGCACGTCTATTAATCACTATGGATGATGCAAACTCTTAAACAACCTCAAAATATCTTTTCTCTTCTCTCTTCTATTTGTCGACTATGACCACTATTCTAATTCTTTTCTTGCTTCTACTCTATCTCATTGAACAATTCGCTATAGACATGATTAACCTCAAAATAACCTCATGCAAGTCTCACATTTGAATCTCGTTTCATCTATATCTCTTCTATACCTCTTCTGTCTTGACTCTATTCCAACACTATATTCCGCGTCTCGTCAATCGCTTCACTTAGAACTAGCCTCTTCTTATTCTTCTGTCTCGATTCTCACCAACACCCATTCCTTTAAACTATTCGTGCGTGTCTCTCAAGGTGTCTTAGACATTTGAAACTCATTTCCTCCATTTCTCCTATTCCTCGTCTTTTCAAACATACAGTTTCTTTCTCTATTGTTTCATATCATCTCTACTACTCCACCCTAATTATGTATCTTTAACAATTTACTTTTCATAAAACTCCAGTTAAAATCAGTCACAAAAATTTCTATATCTCAAAAACCATTTACTGGCGACGGTCCCCTAAAATACCGACGGTCCCAGAGACGGTCCTTTACATTTGAGGGACCGTCATTAGTTTTTATGTAATATCCCATTTTTTTATCACATTTGCAGTAAACAGACCCAAACAACTTCTCTTGCTGCAGCAGCAACGATATAATCCAAAACACATCAAAATCCTTAATTACCTCCACTAAAACTCAAATCAAAGGTTTCAAACTTAAAGATTATCAATCTACTATCCTTTCTAATCATCAATTGTAAGTCATTTCATCAAATTTCTAAATAATTCAATTCTATGGTTTATATGAACATGAAATAAAAAATTGGGGATTTTCACTCTTTCATGTAACTAATTGAAATTAACACTAAATCTTAACAATGTACTACTATTATCACTCACCTAGATGTAGGATTTGTCCAAACAAGCATGTTTTTAAAAGTGTAAAAATATGTGATAATCCCCAGATCGAGTTGTAGTAATTTATCATGTTTAGGAACGCAACAAAAACGCAATTATGCATTGTTAATACATTTCAAAAACGTTTTTCAACCCATGCATTAAAATGAGTCGAGTCTATCAAAATGAATGCGACTTTCAAACATAATTATTAAGTAAAATTTGAATTAAGGAATGGTTACATCTATCACAAAAGACATGCACATGATATTTATTGTTAGTGCAAATATTACGATATTTAAACTAAATGGTTTCTTCGGTTTTAATAATGACAAACATGTAACACGTAATGCATAACATAAAATGCGCAAGTTACTTATAAACACAAATCGTCAACCCATACTTACATCAAGATCTCTCGACGTATCAAGTATGCCTCAACAGAGTCGTAGATTTTCATCCCGACGTAAATCACTCAAGGTATGAACAAACAAATTTAAACTTGACGGATGATCAAAGAAATAAATTTTTGTTCTAAACTTCACATTTTTAATGTGAGAAAACATTTTTTCAAAAATACATTTTACAAATTATTTTTGAATTAAAAAGAAATGTTTTATTTTGAAAAATAAGTTTAAAAATCCCAACAGCTATTTTCCCCCACAAAACAGCTCCAAACTTCCCCAAATAAACTTTCACCACTTAAAACAAAAATGGGAGCGTTTTTGTCTGGCACGGTACCACGGTACCACTAAATTTAGTGGTACCGTGATATATTTAATGGTACCGTCCCTCGGTAACGGTCAAATTTTCTTTGTCTATAAATAGTGGACCATTTTACACTTCCAACTTGATTTCTCCAGTCAGTTTTCTCTGGTCTATTCCCTTCTTTGTTAGATCACTTTCTTTAATCATTTAGAGAGTTTTTCTTTTGTTTAAGATTGATTCTTTCATCCAACCAAAGATCACCTTCATTCCTCTATTAGTCCATGTAGCAACCCATAGAATTCCCTAGTCATTAGTGAACGTTAATCTAGTATTAACCTGACGTTACTGTTCACTTAACCATTTTACGAGCAAAATTTGAAAATTTTGTTTATTACATTTCTATTCAAAAACCTTATTACGTGATACACGATACTTTGGAACAAGCTCACACACGGACCACAACGAATCCAACACACAAATAATAAACCAAACGGATCACATTACTATTCCTGGCCCAAGTTTTGACCTGTTACCAAGGTTGCAAAAATCGCGAATCGGTAGTCGGGCGGTCGACCACCTTGTAGCTTGTAATCGGTCTAGGCGGGATTAATCGGTGATTAATCGGATTGGCATTACTGACAAATTTTAGTTATTTCCGGCAAGTTTTGTGTATTTTCGGTGAGTTTTAGGTATTTCCGGCAAGGTATTTTCTAAAAAACAACTTGTAATAGACTTAAACAGTTACTATAAGTTATCAAAATAAGTTTACAGTGAGTTTTGGTTACTTCTGGCAAGATTTATAGGTTTCCGACAAGTTTGACCACCATTGACCGCCGTTGATCGCCGTTGACCACAGTTGACCTATTTGTTTGACCCAGTTACATAAATCGGCAAGGTCGGTGGCCTTGTAGCACCTAATCGGCGATTAATCGGCCTTATAGACCTTTTTTTGCAACACTGCCTGCTACTATTCACAGCCTAACCCAACTCTATTTAATTTCTTTATTTTCACTCGGCTGAACACCCATTACTTGGCCTCGTTTTCTTTTAAATTCGACACACCAACTATGCAACTCTTTACACCACTCGAATCTCCATAAACCAAATAAACAGGATATCGAGTCTCACATTCTATCTCGAACATTTGATTGCTAAATGAGACCCAAAGCTAATCACTCTCGACACTTGTACAAAATCATTCCATATTAATCCATTTTAATCCAACTCGATCAAAACTAATTTTCACCTAAACTTTTTGTTTTTCCCTAGTAGAATATGAGTTTATAACATGTTTCTCACCTTTTTCCTACACTTGGTCACGTTAGAAACATTGTTGGACCCTTTATTGTGTCGGACGTATACATATATATACCCAAGCTGTGTTATAAACCAAACCACACACAAAAACCCCCTAAGTATCTAGCACTCAAGTATATTCTTCTTATCCTGCTAAACATCAAATCAACACAAGTTGGGTGTGTATTATACAATATAATCGACCTATACTTGTGTACATATACTCGATACACACACACATTTAATCCTATTCACACTTAGTATTTTTCACACACTATTCTCTCTAGTTTTTCTTACTGCCGAGAGTTCTCAAGGAAGCCAGGACCTTTCTCCTTTTGTTCGAGCCAATTCCAAGTCGTATAACACTTCTCTCGATCCTTTGGTGATAGTTCTAGCGTGATACGTGAGTTCTATCCGTGTTCTAGTCCTCTTACACGAATTCCACACCACCTTATAGGTGTTGTAAGTCCATTCGAACCCTTTTCCATTCGTTATTATGAATTTCAATACACCATGCATAGTTCATGTACATATTCGAACGTATAATTCATTTTCTATGCATTTATATGCTTTCTTGTATTTATTTTTCGTTACATATTTGACCTCCTTCATGGATGGCTAGCAAAATATCGAGTTACATACTTGTTCAACACTTACATTTACATTTTAATACATATCGAGGCATGTTTTGATCATGTATTTCATCTTATATTTCATATCACAATATATATGTCATTTCTATATTTTGGACCATGTATTTACTCGACTAAGAAAGGCCTCATTAAATTCATTTTTATACACACAACATATGGTTTTTATTACTCGACCTAATACTCCACAAGACCACCTAATAGGCTGTACAAATAAGCTCTCATGATAAGCTTGTAAAAGTCCTTTTTAAACTCACAACCAATAGCTACTCGAACAGCTTCGAAATCCTTTATATATATACGATTGAGCTTTTAAGCCCAATAAGCTATTTTTAAGCACTTCGAATAAGCAGTGAATATAAGCTGTTTGAATATCTTTTTAAGCCTATTTAATAAGCCCAAACTCAGGCCCAACTTGTCTTAAAACCCCTCAGATCATAAAACCTTATTGGGCCTTTATTTTTAACTCGTTAAAGCCCAATAAGCAGATAAATAAGGACTTTTGCAAATAAGCAGTTTATTTAGACTCAAATAAGCATTTTAAGCAAATCATTCATTCTCATCATGATCCAATTCGTTATCCTACACTTTTTTACAATCATTATTCGCATCAAATCAATCTTAAACCATCAAAATCTCAGACTTCCCTATTATTCAGGTCATGTGTTGGAGCCGTTCCCGTGTTACGTTTGACACAACATTACTTTGACCTTTACAGCTAAGGTGAGATTCATAGCCCCTACTTTTATACGTTTTGATTTACTATTTGGGGGAGATACATGCTCAACTATATTTATTTACTTTCACAAGCACTCTAAAAACTTTCACGGTTCACCGTGAGTCATAGCCTCACTTTTACTCTTTTATTCATTTTAAACTACTTGGGGGAGATACGTGCTTAAATTACTTTACTCGTTTATCAAATACATGATTTACATTGGTATGCAATTACTCAAGACATTTATGATTTGATGCGCTTTTATACTTTCTAGATACGATGTGTGGTCTTATTACGATATATGCTTTTATGTGTTAAACTATTCATATACATACTATTCATAGCCGTTGGAGAGGTATTGATAGTACTATTATAGAATGAGGCCCCCACCCTTGTGTCCAAGATGCGCGACCTTGGGTGACACGTACTATTTGGGAAGGTGTCCCTGCCCTTGTGTCCAAAATGACGCGACCTTGGGTGAATATAATCCGGAATACACATACTCATACTTTAGCAGTGGATTGTAAACACACAGGTTGCAAGTCTTGTATGGGCGGGGCTTGGGACTGAGTGGATTTACAATGCCTTTGTTGTGAAATCTTTATTCAATGCTTTACTGTTAAACTAAACTCTATGAACTCATCAACCGTTGGTTGACACTTTTTAGCATGTTTATCTCAGGTTAATAAGGCGATAGTGGATGCATGGATCTTAGAGTCATTTGCATACTTGGAGACTTATACCTTTATCTTTACCATTCGATGCATCTTGAAAACATCTATGTAACTTTATACTTTGAATATCTTGTTTAACTCTGATTTAAATAATTCGAATGGTAACTTTTCAAAACGTCTCATTTAGAGGTCGTTTTCTATACCTTGATCTATATTATGAAGTAATACTCCCTTGACACTATCGTTCTGTTGCGGTAATTTGGGGGTGTTACAGTCCAAGAGAAGAACACAAAGTATCAAGAAGATACAAGGTGTTAGAGTCATTGTGTAGTGCACTTGCATTACTTGTTATTTACTTGTTGTATATGAATACCATGATTTACAATGAAAATAGTAGTACAATTTGTATTATTAAAAATCCAGTTCAACACTCTAAAACAAAACACATAGAGATTAGGCATCATTTTATAAGAGACTGCAATGAGAAAAAGCTAGTTCAGGTTGTTAAAATTCATACTGATAACAATTTTGCAGATCTACTTACTAAAGCTTTTGATGTTGGAAGGTTTCAATACTTGGTTGCAAGTATTGGAATGCTTAATCCCTAAAGTTTTTAATCTTGGTGTTTTTGTAAATGAAAATGGATTTGTACTGCTAGTTGTGTCAATTAGTACTGCTGTGTATAATTTGTACTGCTAGTGCAAATTAAGACTATTGTGTTTGAACTGTTAGTCATATTTTATGTTGCTATGAAGCAAATGCTTTGCATTTTGTTTTCTTGGTTTTGGACTAACATTTGCAGGTTATGGAGTTTGCAATGTGTGAGAAGCAAATGGTGGATTGGTTGCTAACATAATTGATTGATGATGGACTGAATTTGGGGATCACTTGACAATGGTTTTATACCTGAGTTGGGAGATTCTTTAAAATTTCTTTCTTGAAATCTAATTATGATATTTTTGCATATGAATTGATGGCATAGTTAGTCAGATAGTAACTGAACTAACTCACTCTTTACCATTTTATACTTTTATTAGTATAATGTGTTAGTCCAAGGACATCTTTTAAAGAGAACAGCGAGCAAAAGTGAATCTAACATATCTATGTTAGAGGCAACACCTGCCACGAGCTGGAAACCCTGTCAAGAAAGCTCTTTGAATGAGTTTATCTGATTACAGGCAATTATTTATAACTGAAATTATTGGTTCTCAAACAACCAGAGGTTGAATTAAACCTAAATTTGATTAAGTGTCTTCCTTTACACTTAATCCTTTCAAAATGTTGGTATGCAGTATTGTTTTAACTAAAAATTGAGTTTATACTGCTGAGTCAAAGTTTTTCCAAAACTTAGTACTGCTAGGCAAAAGTTAGTACTGCTAGGCAAAACTTTGTACTGCTGGATAGCCGTTTTTACTGTTGAGTCATAACCGCTTTTTGAATATAGCCGTTGAGATTTTTCTGGTCAATTACTTTACTTAAGGGTTTCCTAAATTTGATATATATTTTTTTTTTTACTTTTAATCTATTTTACTCACTTTCTTCAATCTAAAGTTATCTTTTATTGAAGTCGGTCCAATAGAAACCTTAAGCATTCTTATATAATATCTCATTCGCTTTACTCAATCTATTTTCTTACCTAATCAAATCACTCTTTTACTGACAATCATGGCCAATTTAACTTTTGTCGAAAAACATAACATGGTGGCATATTTGGAGAAAACAGAGGAAGGTGCTTCCTTCCATCAGATAGTAGACTTTTTGAACTCTACCCATATAGGGTATACTTTATCTCTAAACCCTACTATCTATGTCTCCCAAATCAAGCAGTTTTGACAGACTGTCACTGTCAATACTATTGAAAATGGAGACAAAGAGTTAAATGCAACAGTAGATGGCAAAACCATCACTCTTACTGAATCATCTGTTAGGAGGCATCTCCATCTAGCAGATGACAATGGTATTAGTAATTTGCCAAACACTGAAATCTTTCAAAATCTCTCCAGAATGGGGTATAACACAACTTCTCAATCTTTAACTTTTCAAAAAGGTTGTTTTGCCCCACAATGGAGGTTTTTCATTCATACCATACTTCACTGTATGAGTCCTAAGAAAACTTCATGGGAACAGTTCAGTAGCAATATTGCAACTACTCTCATTTGCTTATCAACTAATAGGACTTATAATTTTTCAAAACTTGTTTTTGAAGGTATGGTCAAGAATGTGGATAGCAAATCAAAATTTTTAATGTATCCACGTTTTATTCAAACAATTTTGAATATGAGAAAAAGTCAACTTCTAACTCATCAAACTGTTTATCCAACCCCAACCCATACACAAAAATTATTTAGTAACATGAGGATGACCTCAAAGGGTTATAGTAGGGTAGAAGTGCCTTTTTTTGATAACATGTTGCAGGTACAGGGTGAAGGATCAACTACCCCAGTTGACTCCCAACACACACCCACAAGTTCATCACAATCAGCCTCACAGCCAACTTCATCACCAACTAGGAGTTTATCCAGAGAGGGCTCTAGTGTACCTCAGCACAGGATACCTACCACTTCCCTAGTAGCAGATGAGGCTGACTATGTCAGTATAGGAAGGGCTGCTCCTACTATCTCAGGCTTAGAAGCTAGGCATGACAGGGGTAACATCACTAAGACCCAACCTATGGCAACACCTAATGTGCAAAGTTCTTTTGAACCTAGTACAGGTGGTGGAATCCCAAGCCACGTGGAAACAATGGGTGGCTCAGATACTCACCCTTTGGATGAGCCTGAGTCTTTGCCCCATGATGCACCTCTCCTTGAAGGTAACACATCAGGAAGTGCTGAGGGCAGTTTTAAACTTAATGAATTGATGAACTTATGTACCAAGTTGACAGTTAAAGTAAATGGTTTGGAAGATGAGCTCAAGACAACCAAGCAGGTCCTTGGCAAGGTCTACACAAAGCTAATCTTAAAGGTGAAAAAGTTGGAGCATCAAGTCAAGACCCTCAAAGGCAAGAGAAAAGCTCAGATGGTGGAATCTTCAAGCTCTTCCAGTTCTGATCATGATGATGAAGACACGGGTGAGGAATCTTCCAAACAGGGGAGGAAGATTGCCAAGCTAGATCAAAATCCCAATGTTTCATTGGTTCAAGAAAGTACTGATACTCAAGGGAGGCCAGATGAACACATGAAAGAAGCTCACAAAGGTCCTTAAGAAGGTACTGCTGGTGCAGAGCTTAGTACTGCTGGCACAGGGATTAGTACTGCTGGTGGAGTTTACATGAGAAGGAGAAGAATGGATAAAGGAAAGGCTATAATGACTGAAGCTGAGCCATCCAAGCATATAAGCAAGAAGTCTCAAGCACAAATTGAGTTTGATCATGAAGTGGCTCAAAGACTTCAAGCTCAAGAACAAGCAAGAGTAGCTGAAGAAGAGAGAATTGCAAGATTCATGGTTGAACAAAAGCTACTAAGTGAAGAACAAGAAAGAGCAGCTCAAGAACAGGCAGATAAAGAATTAGCTTTGATGATGCAAGAGGAAGAGAGATCACATTTCACAACTGAAGAACAAGAGAGTGCAATCAGTGATTTACTTGAAGAAATAAGGAAACATCAAAGCAAAAAGGCAGCTGCTAAGAAAAAACCTCCAACAAAAGCTCAACAGATGAGGTACATGAAAGACTATATGAAAAATCAAGACCATTGGGCTGAGAAACAATTAAAAGGCATGTCTTATGAATAAATAGAGAGATTGTACTGCATTGCATATAGAAAAACTCAACTTTTGTTAAGAGGATTCTCAGAAACTGTTGAGACAAGCAGAGGTGATAAGAAAATAGGTGAGCAGTTAGAGTCAGAGGATTCAAAGAAGCAAAAGACTGATGAAGAAAAGGAAGATCTAGCCGTTGAGGAAGAAGAAACAGCAAAGGAATTATCTGATGAAGGTATTCAGAATACGATGGTCATAATCCCATAAGCTTTGAATGTTGATCCTATTCAAGCTAAACACCCAATTATTGATTGGGAGATACATGCTGATACATTTGGGAAAACCTGGAAGATTATTAGGGTAGGAGGACACTCAGAAGTCTACAAGTATTTTGAAGATATGATAAAGGCTTTTGATAGAGAAGACTTGGACAAGCTATGGAGTCTGGTTCAAAAAAGGTTCAAATCTACAGATCCTATAGAAGACAAAGACAAGGAGCTATGGGTGGAATTGAAGAGGTTATATGAACCTTATCCAGAAGATGTTCTATGGACATTTCAAGCTCATGACCTTTCTACTACTTGGAGATTGTATGATACTTGTGGTGTTCACCAGGTATCTACAAAGGATGGAGTGGATGTCTACATGCTGATAGAAAATGACTATCCATTGAGAGCAGGTATCTTATTTGTTATGTTAGCTGCTAAGCTCAGAGTTGATGAAGACTCAGAAATGGAAAGAGAGTTAGTGAGAAAAATATATCAACAAGCAGAAGCAATGAAGACTACAAGACTAAGGCTAAGAAGATAGTGTTTGGAAGAATCCTCACAAGGTAATGATTTAATTCAGAAACTTGATGATTTAGGGTAAATCACAAGTTTAGGGGAGGATTGTTAGGAATTAAATGTTCAAGACATTGGTTTTGTATTAGTACCGCTGAAGAATAACACTAACAATGGAGTTAGTACTGCTAGTGTAAGTTGAAAACTGTTGAAGATATAACTAACAGTACTAACTACTAAGTTAGTACTGCTAGTATAGAAGATGATACTGCTGGACTGCTTGAAGACTGAAGATTAGTACTGCTCATGATGACGTGTAGAAGGATAAATATAAAATAGATTTCATGTATATCTTATATAGTTAGAATTATACGGATATTCTGCATGTTTAGAATATCAATACTTATCTTGTAAAGGACTCCTTGTGTTATAAAAGGAGGTCCTAGGTTAGATGTTTAAATATATGTTTTGTTAAGCTTCAAGGTTTTGTAAACCCTAGTGATAAGCAAGATCACTCGTATTATATCTAATAATATTGAAGCATTTGGTGATATTCACTGTTCATACAAAACAGTTCATTCATTACTGTTACATTGCACAAATCTTCTAAGTATCATATAGTAGATTCCGCATACTATTTGATATACACTCAAAGTATCCTCAACACAATTCTAAATGTGTTTAGATCCTCTCACAAGACCGAAGCCTTTGAGTAGTTTAAAACATTTAGCAAGAAAATCCAAAATCAACTTGGTTGTTCCATAGTTCCCATTAGGACAGACCATGGTAGAGAATTTGATAATGAAGTTCAATTCGGAGTTTATTGTGATGCTAATGGTATTACTCACAATTTATCAGCTCCACGCACTCCACAATCAAATGGGGTAGTCGAAAGGAAAAATAGAACAGTACAAGAAATGAGTAGAACAATGCTAAACGAACAATCCATCCCTCAAAAATTCTGGTGTAATGCCTTAGACACCTCCACATATATACTTAATACAATTCTCATTAGGCCAATCCTAGGAAGAACCCCATACGAAATCTTGAGAGGTAGGAAACCTACTCTAGATTACTTTAGAGTGCTTGGAAGCAAATGCTTCATTCTAAACACCAAAGACTATCTCACCAAGTTTGACCCGAAGTCTTACGAAGGTGTATTCCTAGGATACTCACAAAATAGTAAAGCCTATATAGTACTCAGTAAAGAAACAATGGCCGTCAAAGAATCACTTAACGTGACTTTCAATGGGAGTCCTCCCCCACCTAAAATATCACCTTTGGTAGATGATGATTTAGATGAAGAAAACGCTATCGTAGATAACATGAAAAATCTAGGGATCAATAATGTGAATGAAACCACCAACATTAAAGAATATAGAAATCATCCTTTAGACAACGTCATTGGAAATCTAAACCAAAGAACCCTTAGATCACAAGCTCAAGACAAAATCAATTTCTTTTGCTTTGTCTCAATCATAAAACCTAAGAACGTCAATGAAGCATTGAAAGATGAAAGTTGGATCATCGCAATACAAGAGGAATTAAATCAATTTAAGTCTAATGATGTTTGGGAGTTAGTACCAAGACCTAACTACGTGACCATAATAGGAACCAAGTGGGTATTTAGGAATAAATTAGACGAGAACAGAATTGTATCTAGGAATAAAGCAAGGTTAGTAGCACAAGGCTATAATCAACAAGAGGGAATTGATTATGACGAAACCTATGCACCTGTAGCTAGACTAGAGTCCATTAGGATATTACTTGCCTACGCTTGTGCATTAGACTTTAAGTTATTCCAAATGGATGTGAAAAGTGCATTCCTAAACGGTTTCATCAATGAGGAGGTATATGTAGCACAACCTCCAGGATTTATTGAATTCGAGAAACCCGAGCATGTTTATAAACTTAAGAAAGCTTGGTATGATAGGTTAAAAGCATTTCTTCTTAAACATGAATACTCAATGGGAATGGTAGATAACACTCTTTTCACTAAGAAGAAAGAATCAAACATCATCATCGTCCAAATATATGTCGATGACATTATATTCGGATCAACTTGTCAAGACATGTGTGATGAATTCTCCAAAATCATGCATGACGAGTTTGAAATGAGCATGATGGGCGAACTTAACTTCTTCCTTGGAATATTCTTTAATCAATTTAAGTACATTAAAGAGATGCTTAAGAAATTTGGATTAGAAGATACTAAACCTATGAAAACTCCAGTGGCTACGGACACAAAGCTCACCAATGATGAAGAGGGTGAATCCGTAGATAGTACTAAGTATAGAGGTATGATAGGAAGTTTATTATACCTAACAGAAAGTAGGCCCGATATCATGTTTAGTGTCTGCCTTTGTGCTCGCTTCCAAGAAGATCCCAAAACTTCTCACCTTGAAGCGGTTAAGCGTATCTTCCGATACATTAAAGGCACTATGCACTTAGGATTATGGTATCCTAAGGGGACCGGCGTAGAAACCATAGTATATGCCGACTTTGATCATGCAGGAGATTATGTGGACCGAAAAAGCACTAGTGGCATTTGTACCTTCATGTGTTGTTGCTTAACTTCTTGGTTCTCCAAGAAACAAACGGCACTAGCTATCTTCATGACCGAAGCCGAATACGTAAGCGCTGGAAAAGTATGTCAACAAGCACTATGGATGAAACAAGCTCTCGTAGACTATGGCATCACACTTGATGATATTCCAATCATGTGTGATAACAAAGGAGCCATTGACTTAAGTAAGAACCCCGTGCAACATTCTCGTACAAAGCACATAGAAATTTGTCACCACCTTCTTAGGGATAATGTACAAAAGGGAAACATCTTTATCGAAAAGGTTCCAACGGGAGAAAATATTGTCGATATCCTCACTAAACCACTCAAACGGGAATCTTTCTTCTATTTTTGTCTAGGTTTAGGAATGATGGAACACATCTCTTCTTCTTAACCTCCGTAAGTCTCTTTCATCTATTATGAGTCTAGGATTCTATTGAGCACAAAATTAAAATTGGGGAATTTTTCTTTAAAACTTTACTTACCTTAAAAAAAAATAGTCATTGCATGATTAAAACCAACTCTAAAATTTTTTCATGCATGAAAAACCCCAATTCCTTCTTTTCAAAACTTCTCACGTTTAGGAAAGTCATCTTTCTCGCATTGTTAATACAATTCAAAAATGATTTTCTCATGCATGCATAATATACTCAAAATCCTTGATTGGATCATGTAACTAATATATAATCCGACATGGAAAAATGAGCAAGATCAAACTAAGGAGACTTTGCATTTTCTCTTAGGTTTTCTTTTCTTTAGAGTCGAGATAATAACATCTCCACATATGCTTCATGTAGGCACACACTAGGAATACCTTCTTCTGAAGGAATTCCTGCCTTTCTGGTTGCGGTCCTTTATCTGCAGATGGTCCCCAATATATAAAGGACCGTCGACTTATATACGGGACCGTCCAGCCTTTTTTCTATCGTTATCATCTTTTCTGATTTCTTGCCTCTGCACTCTTAATCATCTACTTGCTAGTCTAAACCTACACTTCTCTTATTACTTAAACATAATTTGAATTAGTAAAACATTAAATGCATGCTTTGCCTAAGATAGCACTCTCTTCCTTTATTTAAACCTTCATCTTCCTCCTTAAATCTCATGACATAACTTCTTCTTCCTCCTTCCTCACAATAACCTCCCTTAGAAAACCTAGAATGTTGGTCAAACCCATTTGGAGGAAGAAACAAAGCCTAGGCAATTTCATGAACAATACCACCACTTCAAACAATCACAATCCAAACTTCAATTCAAAATCTACACCCTACAAAGAAGCATCTTCCTCATCCTTCTCTTTCTTTGCTTCACAACCTCAAAATGAGTCTCCATCCATCCACAAAGAGTCTCCTAACCTTACTCCTCAAGATCATTCATTGCCACCACCATATCCACCTCAAATGACAAATCCAAACTCTCTACACTCTATCAAAGCTCAAGAATTCTCCAATCTTGTTGACTTGAACCTTTTAAACATCATTCTCTCCCAAAAGCTTCACCTTCCAACCATGCTTCATCCCTCTCTTGACCAAGTTGATGCCCATAGAGGTTATTGTGTTTGTTGCATTTACAACCACAACCACTTTCAAAAGCTTAAGAATGATCTTGACTTCATCACATCTCTTCTCTTGCCACCCGACTTTCCACCACATTCGAACAACACTCTTTCACCACCTTTTCTCTGCAAATCTTAGACAACATGCATGCCCTACAATAAAACCGGACTTAACCTTGAAGACTAGACTAGGACTAGTAATGTAGGACTTTTTTTTAATGGTCATCCTTATGTACGACTTTGTTCATGGTTTATGAATGATTAACTTTATGCATGCTTATTAAATTCTGTCTCCTGTCTAACCTACTGCTGGTGGTCCCTTAAATACATGTCGGTCCCCAATATATAAGGGACCGCCTAAGCATTTACAGGACCGTCCAGCTGCTTCTGCTTCTGATTCTATCCTCTTTCTAGCTCTCATCTATTCTGTGTGTTGCATATGTATACTCTTGCACCTATATGCTAACTTGTTTTTGTAGCAAAATACCATCGATCGATTCCCCGGTGCCCTCATCTAGGGGGAGGAATAAGCAAGGGGGAGTCTTGATACCGTCGATTTCTTTCCTCTCTACACATCGACAAAGCTTTTTTGATTCTACAAAAAGGGGGAGAAGTAAACGAAAACTCATTAAAAACTTATTAATTCATTATTTTACCTAAAATGAGTTTATATTTTGTAATCATCCAAAATGGGGAGATTGCTAATACAAATAATGTCAAAAACGTCATTTGCATTCTCCGGTCTCTACACGTTTTGATAATCACAAAATATAAATACACGTTACGTAAAATTACGTTTAACATGTTTCTAATCGAGAAAACCCGTTTCAACTACAACATCACTTAAGGTATGAACAAACAATATACCAACTTAGTTAAGTGATCAAAGAATTTAATTTTCTATAAACTTCACATTTTTATATGACAAAACATTTTTACAAAAGTATTTTTGTAATTTTAAGGAAATGTTTTATTTAGAAAATAAATTTGAATTTCAAATTCTCAAACAACTATATTTCCCGCCCAAACCAGATAAGTTTTTCACCAGATAAACTTTCACCACATCAGGAAAAAAATAGGAGCGTATGTCAGACGGTCTCATAAACACGGCGACGGTCCCTTATATAAACGGGACCGTCTAGTGTTTAAAGGACCGTCCCCTGCTCCTCCTGGTGCCTATAAATACTACACTATTTTATGCAGAAAAACCACCTCTTATGCACTAAAACTTTCTTTCTTCTCAAATCATTCTAAATACTCTTATTTGATCACATTAACGGGTTGTAAGTTGTTTACAAGTGATTTCATCCATCCTTCCTCCAAGTGCAAGAGAAGAACGCTCATATTCGTCAAGAAACAAAGTGTTGAAGAATACTCCTTCACATCATAATCTGTGTGATGACTATTGTTGAAGGTGAAATCTGTCAATGTCAAAAGTTTACTCTAAACAATTCAAAGTTGGTCATACGGCGCGGAGCATGCCCTATAGTGTTTGGATAGTTCTCTTCTATGTTCGTTGTCCTGAGGATGGTAGATTGTGCTTATATCTGATTGGGTAAAAATATCTTAAAGGGATTGCCAGAAGTTCGAGATGTATCGACTACCTTTTATTGGGATTATTTGAAATTGGTACAACATGTTTCGTGATTAATTCTATAATCATAAGTCCATCGAAAAGGACGCTATCGGGAGGGTAAAGCTATGGTAGCAGTTTTGATTCCTCGTGTCTTGCTCCAACTAATGTTACGATGTGAGTCTCCCTTCGCCTACGGTGCTTAGTCTTTATTACTAATATTCTACTGTTCAATAGTATCTTCCTAGATTTCCTTCATCGAATTTTTCCATGCTACTGTTTGTCAATCACAAGAACCTAAATGTATGAACTGTTTTAGTACGGTGGTTGGTTTTCAAAATTTGACTCGATATGGAGTATTTTATTTGAGATCTTTCTCTGAATAAATGAATTTACAAGTTTGAATAAATGACCTTACAATTTGAATAATTGAAATCTTTCTCTCGATATAGAGTGTTTTGTTTGAAATCTTTCCCTGAATAAATGAATTTACAAGTTTGAATAATTTCATTGGTTATGCAAGATTGGACTGTTTTCAAACATGACCCAAAGTTTTATAGACGGGTTTTAGACATGATGTGAATAGAATCGTTTAGTAGAGATTGATGTTATACCTTTCTTAACGTACGATAGTTTGGTTAAAGGCTGACCGAAAGAAATTTACTAGTCAAAATAGGTATTTTAGAAAAATGTTTTCCTACAGGGTATATGATTTGTATAATCGCATTTTAAAGAAAATTCATTTGAATTGAAAGCATTAAAAAGGATGAAATAGTCGGGTAGGTATGTCTGCATGAATGCTTAGATGTCTAACATTTTGTTTCTGGTGTCGGATAATGCCTATTGGTTAATATTAGGCAAGACTTACAGGTATGAGTATTCAACTTACTTGGTCATTTCTAAAATGGATCATGACTTAGGTTTGTTGTCTAACTTGGTCTAACTAGTACTCCTGAAATGATAGGATTTGGTGATTATGCCAAAGATAGTGATTTGGATTGCCTCGTGAGGTCTTAAGATTTCCGTTGCGTCATGAATCAACTTACCGTATGTTTACCGTTCTTGTTTGTGGTTTCGCAATCCTTTCATTGTTTTCTTATGTCCTGGAATACTCCTCATAGATGGAAAGTCTTTCCTAGAGAGGTCAATGGAAAATCCAACTTAACGGCTGAGTGAGTGACAAGTGGTATAGGTATCTAGAGAGGGTTTGTCAAAAGGGATGTTTATGAAAAATTTATTTGTTTACAAAGCTTTGCTTTTTGGATGTTTTGAATGAAGATTGTTATTAGGAATTTTTGAAAAGGTGATTGTTTCCTTCATGGCATAATCCTTCCTGAATTATACATAGGTGATCAGGCTATGTATAATTGAGGACTAATGATGCGATGCTCGGTTTAGTCAAAGTAGTATTATGTTTCTCAAAAGTTTTAGATGGTGTTGAACGTGTTGTTTGGTAAAGTGGTAGCCTAAATTTCTTTTTAACAAGAGAAATCGGTTCGTATGGGAGTAAATAGTTGGTAGAGTGCTAGTAAATCAATTTATGGGGTGATGGTAATAAAACGTGTTTTAAAATATTGTGAAATAATTTTCCTAAGTTGGTAGTAAAATAGCTTTGAGTAAAATTATGTGAAATGGTTCTATAACGTGGTAGTAAAATATCCTGTATTAAAATTGTGTAAAACAGTTCCATTAAGTGGTAGTAAGATAGTTTGGGATAAAATCTTGTTGAATGGGTTATAGGATGTGGGAGAATCTTACGGGATGGTAATAGTCTATAGTCAAAGGCAAAATTTGCCTATCCCCTAATAGGATAGCGGTATGTTGTTGCGAAATGGTTAGGAATAAGATAAATGGAATAGAAAATGTAATAGACGAAGGTTGTGAGTATCTCGGACATAATAAAAGATAGAGGTTACATTAGATAAAAAGGTTCTGGTTACAACTAGGTTACACTAACTTCCTAAGGTGAAGTACAATAGGAAAATACAACCCTAGAGGGTTTAGACTTCGGCCTTATTATACAAGTAGAAACTTTTCCCTTAAACATTATCCTTGCCCGTAACATCGACAGGATCCTGGCAAACTCCTCCACTAGTTCTTCCTCCATTTTGATTTCTCAGCTCTGGGCATTCACTTTTGAAGTGTCCAATTACTCCACACTCATGGCATGTTATTGTGACTTTCCGATCCATTATGAGGGTGGGAGCCTTGCAATCCCTGGCTTTGTGTCCGACCTTTTGGCAGTTTCCACATTGAGCGGGGCAAGGTCCATTGTGGTGAAACCGACACTTATTGCATTTGGGTAGAGTCCCTGCATATCCTTTCTTTTTACTTGAACCAGCAGCATAGGCTTTCACCACTTCTTGTCTCTTAGGTAATTGTTGTGCAACACTTTCACCTGGGTTGTTGTTGTTCCATTTTCGTTTGTTGTCATTATTATTTCCTACGGCCTTGGTGTGAGCTATGTGTTCTCCTGCCCTGAGAGCCATGCGGATAGCTTCAAGCATGGTATCGGGTTCTAATGGGGTAACCAACATACGAATTTCAAGAAAGAGTCCCCCGATAAACCTCTCAAGTTTCTTATATTCCAGTTCGTCCATTGCAGGGCATAGCCGTGCTAATTCATAAAAATGATCAGTGTATTTGACAACATCATCTCCTACCATGGTAAAGTCCATGATTTCCTGTTCCATTGCTTGTAATTCGCTCATTGAACAATATTCTAAAATCATCATCCTTCTTAATTCCTCCCAAGAGATTGAGTAAGCAGCGTCGACCCCTACTATCTGAACATATTTGGTCCACCATTCCTGGGCACGATCCCGAAAAGTGCAAGTGGCGAACTTAACTTTGTCTCCCTTGTGACAGTTACCACCTCGAAATATTGTTTCTACTTCTTCGAACCATTTGCAAAATCCTCTCACGCCTTCAGTTCCGCTAAAGGTGTGGGGATTGCAATCCATAAATTCCTCGTGAGTAAGATTTTTGGCAAGGGCTGTGGATATGCTCTTGGCAATGATTTGTTCAATAGTGGCTTGTGTCATGGCTGGGGCGGCTTGCTTTGACCTAACTTCTTCAAAATCATAAGAGACCATGAGAATTTATAAGTAGTAAGGAGCATCACATATACGCAACCATGACATGTGAAAATCACAACAAGATCAACCACAACAATATAGGAATAGATCATGACAAAATAAATCATGATAGAAATATGACGTGATAAGAATAATCCATAATAAATCACAATAACCATAATATATTTTCACCATGAGTAGGTACAACCACAACAAGATAAAAATACATCACGACAAGGATAAATCATGGTAAGAATATGGCGTGATAAGAATCAATCACAATAAGAATAGATCACGTCAACCATAATATAATCACAACATGAGTAGATATAATCACAACATACATGAATACAAATGGAAAAGTCTCGGTTCACATCGACTGATATCATACCATAGCACAACTATATCCATATAGTAGAGTCAACACTTGGTAAGTTCCTTGTACAACAACCAAAATACTATAAGTTTCTTTGAACTATGCCACACATCCCATGGCTAGGATAATAGTAAAAGCTAGTAAAGATATAAGTCTAGTCTAGAGGCTTCATGGTGTTCCTCTGATTGGATCCTGGGTTGTAGCATCATAGTGTTGTGATGAGTTCTGATGTGGGGCCTGGAGTTGTGCATCGATCATATCCAAGATAGTATAGATCCCAAACCATTCTTGAGGAATCTGCTGATGTTCCTGTTGAGTTGGCGATCTTGGTATTATCCACAAAGTGTCATCTAATTCCCGCTATGTGGGAATGGAAAAAGGGAATGACAATGGTGATGGTGGGAAGGTAGGGGCAGTCTCCTGAATCTCAAAAGTCTCAGTGTCATATCTGGTAGTCTCTTCTAAGTCTGGCTCAGGTGGTGCTAATACCTCAAATGGGTGGGAGTTATCATCTAACGATGGTGAGTGATATGAGGATGTCGAGGTATAGGAAGGTGAGAGTAGTGATGTAGGTGTATTAGTGGATGAAAAAGCATCCTCGATATCCGAGTCTGCTGGAATGATAATAGGGTGGTTGGGTGAAGACATATCGCTGTAAACCAGGTCAATACAAATATATATAAGTACAAGTACTCAAATAAAATAAGTAAATGAATAGTGGTTATAGTCTAGGGTCAATGATGCATCCTAGTTCTCTATAACCTTGGCTCTGGTACCAATCTGTCACACCCCCAAAATCTGTGTTTGCAGCGGAATGGAATTCCGTGGGCGTGATGTTCATGGTCACAAAGTACAAGGAATAAAGAACGACCTCTAAGTGAGTCGTTTTAAAACAAGCGTTTGATTTAAAGTTAACGTTTTACAAAACATAGTTATCAGAGTTCACCATCAAAATGTAAGTTTTAAATACATAACCAAACGCTAAATAATGTAAGAAAATCTTCATCATGATGTGCTTCCAAAATGTGACTCAATAGTGCTCCATACAAAGAGGTGTATCATCATCACCTAGTTACCTGAGAATACACGCTAAAATGGTCAACAATAGTGTTGGTGAGAGTCATAGGTTTAATTAAACAGTAAGGCGGACCACAAGATTTCAATAGCAGACAGTTACAACATATATAATGTCACAGTCAAAAGTAATATATACAGTGCCTAAGCTCATGACCTCGAAGCTCGACGTAATGGTATGCAATTAAGCACAATAATAACAATGCCCTAAATAAGTGTTTGCCAGACACTCGGAAATAATTCGAATGATATGCGTCCGTTTACTCAGTTGGCGCGACCAACCCGGACGGGGTGTCAACCCAAATAGATCTATTCATAACATCCTCGCTTACAAATAATTAACGGTTCATGATTCGTAGGGGACTTTAATGGCAATGTGGTAACTTAGGTAAAGTAACAGTTTTAGTACTTGTGTCCTTATGTAAAAACAAACATTGTATTCCCACCCCGAGGGTTTAGAAATCATGTATAAACAATGTAAAATCGGGGCTATGAAACTCACCTTAGCAAAAGCAATATCCGAATGGCAAATCAAGTCCGATAACTCTAATCGCGACCTTAATGTTACATGTGTCTTAGATTCGAAAACAAGGCCATGCACGCAAGTTCATACTTTACTTTATCACTTGTACATGTTGTTGTAATATTTGTCGTCAAAATATAGTTGTATCAACTTGATCCTTTATTTGAAAAATTACCACTTTTAGAAAATGTAACTTGTTTACCTTGCGACCAAATTTTAGTCGTCATGTTAACGGTTATCTCAAAAGTCTCTAACGCACCTAATAAGTATATGTAATGTTCTACCATTTCCGTTTACCTCATTTTAGCCAAAATGCACACTAAAAGGTCCAAAATCCATTTCTAAAAATCCTAACAGCTTTCTAATAGAGAAATAATAGGCTGTCAAAACTATATGTTGACGTAAATATTCTTTTGGCCATAACTTTTGCGTCGTAGCTTCGTTTCTTAAGTTTGACCTATCACCGCAAAGGTATTTAAGTATACTATCGGATTTTCAAGGTCTCGGCTAGCCTAGATACCATTCATCATCAGTTTTTATCTTTCAAAATTCTGGACAGATTCATTTATTTTCTGAAAATAAAGTTTTCGTCGTCTAAATTGAAACTAGCGTATCTTTTTCGTTACAAGCTCGTTTTAACTCATTCAAGCGGCTACGTTTTCGTTATTAAGTCTATTTTCTATATTTCTAATCTAATAATGCCCCTGAGCTACTGATTTTCTAGAATTTTCAAAACATGACAGATTGTTTATTAAAAGTGTCAAAACCATATTTCTAATCTTCTAGCCATTTTAGCCACTTAACCACAACTTCATTTCTAGTCCTAGTTCCTCCATCAACTTCTCAACATAATGATAATGATTTAACCATAAACTTAACAATATTCTAAGGCCCATGTAATAATCATTAAGAATGCTTAAATATATACAAGTTTATAAGGTTTATTACCACCTTCTTATGAAAAGTTTTTTCAACTAGTTTTCTTGTAACCGAAACTTGTTTAAAACATAAACTTTTGTTAAAGGATCATTGTAAATGTGAACTTTATCAACATGTACTAAGTGATAACTAAGTATAGATACTTGACATGCAAGATGATATAAAGAAAACATGAACTTTTTGTAGGATTACTTACAAAAGTAATTAGTGAAATGTGAGTTATAAAACACTTGATCAACCTCAAGATCAATGCTCCAAATCCTTGTTAGAAAGCCCTAAGTATACTTGATTTAGCCACAACAAAGCTTCTCCTCTCCTTGGCTCCAAGAGTGGGTCGAATTATATGTACAGAATGGGTAGGATTATTATTATTTTTTTTGGCTAATAGAAGTGAAATGAGAACTAGTTTAAGTCTATTTATACTTGCAATTGTTCAAACCTTAAATAGTGAGTCAAGATCATTGATTTAGCTAGGAGGAGGGGGGGTGGCCGGTTAGGGGGGTCAAGGGGACAAATGGGAGGCTAAGCCTCCAATGGAAGATTTGTCTTCCTTGTTTTAGGGAAAATTGTGGCTAATTAATGCCAATTACTAGTTTTGTCTACTTAATTATTTACAAGGAAAGGGGGAGGGGGCAAAGGGTAGAATTTAGGATTAGATGAGTAGATTTGATACAAAAGTGTATGTGTTTTATGTATTAGGTGTTAAAAATATGTATTGGTTGTTGTTTCGGTGATTAACGAAAGTTATACGTAATTAAACGTAAGTTATAAAGAATTTACCTTGGGCGTAAGGAAATATTTTTGGAACTTTCGTAATCTTTTTGGAAGTATAAAAATACATTAGAAATAATCGTTGAAAGAATTGGGTATATCGGGTGTTAAATTTTAAATAACGAATATAGTTTGTTGAATTGACAACCGTAAGTAATTTAAGAAAAGGAAATTGTTTTGGAGTTTAAAACTGTGAATTGGAGCAGGAGCAAGGTACTGGAGCGTTGTGGACTAAATATTACCTAAGTCCTAGTGCACTTGGAATTTATTCTAGGTTTTCACGTCGGTTCAAGTAAAAGTTTATATGTGTAAATTGTTTCCAAATAAATGTCAAGAAAATAAATTCGAGTTCATTGAGTAGTATTGACCTGTAAATTAGCGGGTTGTGATACTCCTCAACCTCCATTCTTTGTATCTTAATTCGTGTGTTTAATCCGACTTGTGTGTAAGCTCGGAATTTTGTATTATGTTGATTCGAACTTGGTGTTGGTTCGAATTGTGTAGCCATGCGGGCTTTGTGTGTAGATTGGTTCTAGCTAGGTTTAGGACTCGACATTCCGCTTAGTGTCGATAATTGGTGTAAGCGTGGGTGTACAATTTGTTCCATCATAAGGGAGCGTGTTGATATAGTGTTTGTGAAACTCTCTAGTGTGAGACTCGAGGAGTGGAGTAGGGCGAAGAGTGAGCTTCGTAGCCGAACCACTATAAATCTCCGTGTCCCGGTTTGATCATTTCTTTCCTTTACTTTTACTTACTCTTTTATAAATGTGTTCATAGATTGTTGTATTGATATCACATAAGATTCAAATCCAAAAGAATTTCAAAGCAAACTTGAAAAAGATTTTTGAAAACGTAATTAAATCCGTGAAACTATTCAACCCCCCTTCTAGTTTCTACAATTTTTAAACTTTGTGTGTCTTCTAAATCTAAGACTCGTTATGTTCTCACGAGTCTGCTGCCATTTGCTTGTTGCTTTACAAATGAAATCTGAAACTCTGTACGCTGAACCAAGTTCTAGGACTGAATTGAAGTACTCAACATCATTGGCATTCATATTTGCTTATATGACATTGCCCTATGCACATTAAGACATCATAAGACAGATATTAACAGTTCATATGGCTATTGCATATTTAAATTCGTCTAGTATACCTTTCTGTCAAACAATATACAACAATAGGCAATCAGTTCTAGCTTGGGGATGTATTGGGATATCCCTTTACGGTACACTTTCGTTTCTAAGATTCTGTTTTGGTCCCCAGGATTAAGATGTCCAATACTGTTATGTGCCATTCTAATGACAACATTAAGTAGAGAATATCAGAATATACCATAATGCAATAAAGGGTATTAACAATATCATGACAAAAAATAATATCAATCAAGTAACGCCTTTAATAAGAAAACTATTTGCAACCCTCACTCTCAAACAAATGTCTCATAGAAATACCATAATGCATCTTCATATCAGTTTAGCATCTCAATTAAAAACCCTTCTCACATCAGTTCAAAAACAGAGTAAATAGGAACCTAATATCAAAGAATCCTGTGTGGTTTAAATTTTTGTTAAGAGATTTTTATAAACCATATTTTTTCTAGTATTTGGCAGCTTCATTTTTTTCCTGTTTGAAAACTAATTTTAGTCCTTCAGAAGATTTTGTCCTGGATAAGGTCGATGACAATACGCTGCAAAACATTAATTTTCAAAAAAAACATTAGACAAAAAAACATGAGGCAAATACGCAAGGATATTAAAAAAACCAAAACCCCAAAAAAGAGTATAAACCCAGATCGTGAAACTATCATGCATTTAATGTTTGCCCCACAAAGCATCCAAAAACTAAACATGGACTTTTGTAATCATCATATGTTTATACAAAGTTGCAAAACGTTGATTTCAAAACAAAACCCCGACAAACAAACATGAGCCTATTAAGTAAGGAGATTAAAACAACCGAAATCCAGAAAAGGAGTATAAACCCAAATCCTAAAAAAAATCATGAACTTGACATTTGCATCAGAAAACATCCAAAAAACAAACATCCAATAACTACATGGACAATCTGTAACAACAATCGGCTATGGTTAAAACAAAGTACATTCACACCAATAACAACTTCAAGCACCACCAATTTAGCGAAATTGTTCAACAATAAGTTCCAGTTTGTCTAACCTCTAATTACATGAACATTGCACACTTAATGCACCAACACACTAAAAGTTGCAACAAACAAAACATGAAACACTTGAAGTAAACACACTCAATTTCATTTCTATAAACCCTAATTACGTGAACATAAAACACCTAATGCACTAACAAACTAAAAAGTTGCAACAAACAAAGCATCAAACAGTTGAAGTAAATTACATACTTACACCTTCCAAACCACATGTTGAGTCCTATTGCGCACACACGTTCATGCAAACCATGAAGGATAGGAACATCAGTTTTAGCAAGTGAGGAAAACTGATGAACATTAACATTGTTGAGTTTAGGTTTGCGTGAGAACGACACAGACATGCTAATAACATGTAGGATCGATTATATGTTGATTGTTTGTGAATCAGGAGGTCTTGGATTATGGAAGAACAAATCCATGGTAGAGTTAGAGAGAGAGTAGAGAGGGAACTTAGTGAGAGAAACTAGAAATGTATTAGATTAAGTGAAGAGAAGTTCCAACCCTTCCCACACTTGGGAAGGGGTATTTATAGTTACTATCTATGGTGCCCCTAGTGGGCTGTGGAGTGAGCTGACAGTGGGTAAAGACCCGACCCAACTCCACAAATATTAATATAACTAAACTAATAATAATAATAATACTAATAAGCCTACGAGCTACATGAATGCTAAATAGATACTAGGGGTGACCGAATCTTCATATGAATATTTACATTCCTAACAATCTCCCCCTAAGGGAGGTCACCCCGGAAATAATATTTTGAATTCTAGCATTCTATTACATTACTGTAACTTCCTAGCTCGTAGTCTTTGATTCTTCAAATTCATTACTATTTGTACATTCAGCAGTGATCTTTTGATGACCGTTCTTCTGTCTTGGATGATCTTTGGTGATTCTTTGATGTCATCATCCAACGTATGTCTCCAGGTCATCTTTTAGCAGTATGTCTCCATGTGATGTGGTACTCTTTGAGCCGACATGCTCACACTATTCTAGGTCATAATTTTCAGCAACAGAGTTTGCAGAAGCAGTGTTGAAGGTCTTTTGGTTTATCATGACTTCTTGGAATACGATGATGGTGTAGTATGAGCATGTGGTAATGGATTGGCATCTTCTTGGTAATCAGCTGCAACCGCCAGGAATTCCTGCATACGACAATTAGCAATAAAATGTCCGGTACTTATAGGTTCGGACTTCGAGATTGTTAATAGCGTAGTGTGAAAACTCTCTCTAATCCTTACCAAGGCCGTTCCTAAATTGAAAACCCATAGAGGGCTTACAAGATCTACCATAGCAAATCAACAATTAAGTGAGTCGCTGGAGTTCACTCCACGAATGTAGAGCGTTTGAAACCGCCGCGACCACTAAGCGTAATTCACAAGGAGTTACCGAAGTGACCTGCGTTCATGGCTGTTTGATGTTGACCCTGGCAGGAGTTTCCATTCAATCACTGAGAATTACATATGTAAATTCCCTCATAAATGTTCTGGCAGATTGCTAAGATCTGCGTAGGACTCATAAGTTTACAACTGGTGTCCTTAATGTTGAACAACCAGTGTAGAAGTAACACGTGTTCCTATGAGATCTTATAATGCATCTCGTGGCTCTAGACTCAATAAGTGCAATTTTGGTATTCGGAGACTGGAGCGGTGTCTCCTGTTTCAATATCAACATAACTCGTAATGAGCGGTCGATAGATTATGTAGGGTTCCCCGTAAGAATGAAACAAGTCCTTTTAAGAGAACTTGAGTGGCTTAGAAGGTTTAGTGCAGTGCGTCATTGGGTCCATGGCGTCTTGTCTTCAATACCGGCGTCACCTTAGTAACAACCAGTAGCATATGAATTGAACCTGGTTTCTGCCCTAAGGTTGAATAATTTGGAGGGCTATTTCTTTTCACCCTTTCACATTACTTTTCTTTTTAGTTCTTCAACCCCTTCTTTCTCCTTTCTCATATTACTCCTTTTTCATAATCATACCTAAGGACTTTCTAATAGTAACTATTCGGTATTGTCCCTGGGTAGATTTCTCCGGCTCTGGCGGATCATAGGACAGTTTTCCTAACCTTATCCACCTTATTACTTCATGACTATCCTATGTTGCCATTTACCAAATCTTTGAAAAATCTCTCAAAGTGTTCATGATTATGAAACACATTTTGCTAACACTTTGAGAGTTTTATATTTTTGAAATGCTCCCCCTTAACATGAGCTCATATGTTTTAATTTAAAATTTGCACATGTTGGGTAAGGCTTGCACTTTTTGAATTGATCCACTTTCAGTGAACATGACCGATTCGAGACACGCTTACATCACTAGTTAGACTAGCTTGAAATTATTACCCGGCCTGGTCAAATTCACAGAAAGTTTCTCGAAACGGTACACTCTACTCAGACACATCCTTTTCGAGACACGCTTACATCACTGGTTAGACCAGCTTGAAATTATTACCCGGCCAGGATATGTCCTTTCGATTAATGACAGTTTTTGTTTCGTCAATTCATTGGTGAAGTCTGAGTCGTGCTCACGTAAGATGCCACATCCTTTTTGTTATCACAAACCATTTGCTCCCCCTCAATATGTGCATCGATATGCGAAAGAGTTTAGCACATATGGGAGAGCTTACATTTAAGTCCAAAGAATCACATTTTCATCAGGTTTCATATTTAAATCACATTCTCTCCCCCGATCAAAAATTTCAAACCTTTTGAGATTTGTGATCCCAATTGATTTAAATAAGTTAGAAAATGTGGGAGAAAATGTGGTCAGATTTAATATATTCTGACGATGGAGCATACAACTGCTCCCCCTCAATCAATGAGGGAGAATGTTAGTGTCAGGTATGATAGGTTTGAAAGATTTTGAATTAAAACAATCATACACTGACACATAACAACAAATGTTTATTCACTGCTTATTATGTACAAATATAATCGTTATGACACAAATGATGTTGACCTTTTCGCTTCCCTGAGGGAGTCAGTAGTCAGCATCAATTATCCATCCACCAACAAATCTTCCCAAGTATTGTAGATCTCCACTTGGCGAGACAAGAATAAGTATTGCTTTGTTGAAATGAAGGTGGTGGTGGTGATGACAGTGTTGTCGTTGTTGTTGCTGATGTTATTGTTGTGGTGAATTCAGAGCCAGTTAATAGAGTTTGAACATCTGATCAAATGGTTAGAGCGGGAACTGGCACATTCATATTGGCCATGGAATCTGCATAAGAATATCAACACAGATATACATACATACAGATTCACTTTTCATTAATAGCTACCACATAGCAACTTGCCAACTCATAATACCATATTCATCTCATAATCAAACCATAGTCAGGAAATACATCAAACCGCTATCTAGCATGAAGAGCAATCAGCAATCATGAACATGGCAATTCACACATATTTCAACATTCAACTCAGGATCTTAGGGACATGATTCTAACACGATAGCTACATACCTAAGCATATCCTGAGTGCACATGCACTGAATCAACAACAATTAAGCAGCTATCGACTAACAAAAATCAATCAACATTTAAAACTCATTCATTCAGATCATACAAATGCCTGTGGAGTATTCAAGAACATCAAACACAATGGGTTTTCTAACTTCTTTTAGATTTTGAGTTATAAAGTATTTTGGGGATTAAACGAGGATTCTAAAGTGACACAAATGGGCCTTCTAGTTACATAAAGCTAGGAAACTATACGCAAGTTGCACATAATGCCCTAATCTTTCTAACAACTAACACATTTGGCCATTAGATATAAAGCATAGTAAATTCCTCTTCAACTAATACCCCATTAACTACAAAACCTTTTCTAAGAATTATGAGTTAACCAAGAAACCCGTTTGATGAAATGAAATTTGAAATCCCTCTCCCCCTCAATCAATGACCCGTATTCTAGTTAAAGAGCTGTAGTCATTGATTGAGTGACAAATTTTATGCACAATCCAAGTCTGAAAGAATTTCAACCAACATGCTACCACCATGTGTCTCACAAATAATTTTCAGAAGAATCATAGAAAGAAAATTATTTGCATACAAAGAATACTTCTCTTCTTAATCAGGAAATAATGCACTGAAGCGTGCACTAAATCGGGGATGCACGGATATGAAGTAATCCATGCCCGGGTAAACATCACCAAGTGGGAGGAACAACCGTCTTTTTGGCGATGTGCTTTCCCCATTTTGAAACACGGGTTGCTATCTAAAGTAATAGCAAGCCATAATGACATGTTTTGATAAACCTTTTAAACTTCTGCTCGAGCTTCATTTAAAGACCCGTGTCATTATTGAATGACATTTCTAGGTCCGTAAATGTTATCGATAAACAGAAGACATGCCTAGAACAACTATTTTTGGTCTTTTCTATTTTTCTAATTTTTATGGTTTTTCTTGGTTTTAATATTTTTCTATTTACAATTTGATGGTTTTATAATATACTATTTACAATTTGGTTTTATATTTTTCTATATACAGTTTGGTATAAGATATGTACAAAGTATATTATTCAAATTAAGAAAATGTTGATGTGAATACCGAGATAAGGATACGTTCAGTATGTTGTAGAAATCAGTAGTCAACATCTCTTAAACTTTTACCACCAAAGCTTTCGAGGCTCCTGAATAGTCATCTGAACTTGAGCCTTCTCAATTGTGAAGCTTTGATAGCTTCCCCCCAAACCGACAATCTTCTTTTGAGCAGATTCGAAGCTCTCTTTCAAGCTTACATAAGGTAAGTGTACAGCGGAAACCGTAGCAAACCACATCAAAAATTGTTTCTCCTTTTAAGAATAACCATCGTGATTCTCCGATCGGGGGATCCTCAAATAGATCAGCAGTGTATCATCTCACACTTGAATAATTTTCTCACATTTTTTCCCGCTGAAGTCTGAAGTAATACATACCAAAAGTATCCAGAGACCACTTCCCCCACGTGGTTGGAATGATACACCATAAGGAACGAGTTAAAACACTGATTTTCTCTGCGGTTATGAAATTTGTCTTCCTGGAATAACCTCAACTCAGAAGTGGTATACAGTTCATCACGTGTACTCGTTGTGCGTTCAGATGTATGTCTCCTTCCCCCTTGTTGGTTTTGATACCTCAGAATCAGCAACACATTTTACGCACATATACATGAAATCTTGTGAGAAGAATAAAATTGGCTCAAATGCATCAAGTGAGAATCAACTGTTACCTAAACACTTTCTGACTATCTTTACCAACCCTTAAGTAGGCTATTTGAAGTGATAACTGATGGAGCAAACCCGATATACCAAACTTGAAACTGAAGTAGAATTCCCCATTCTCGTGACTTAAGCTTGCACTAATGTAGGAAGAACGGTGTAGAGAACTAGTGCTCCAAGCAAATCTCTAAGTACTCAATACCCAACCAAAGTATGAGACATTAACACCTCTTGCGATTATCCACAACTTCATCGGCGTGTGACACTGAGTACTACAACGTAACTCCTTTATGTGATAGTTAACCAGGTCTTCAAACATTTACCCCGACTGCTGGTAACTAGATAAACTAAGTCTTCAACTTAAATCTTAAGCACGAGCAAGATATCATTGAAGGTCATGCATCTAACCAACCCCGACTTCAAGATATGATAAGATCACGCCTATGTGAAAGTCAACTTCAATCTCAAATAAATGATACCTGATCAACTCCATAGTCACAATTAAATGCCCAACAAGTGAGTGAACAACCAATCAAATGTACGTCGATCCACTTGTTCACACTTCTCCCCCTCAAAAATTGCATATGAGAATGCCATTTTTGATTGAACAAGTGTATATGAGGTTGATCCACTGTTCACACTTCTCCCCCTCAAAAATTGCATTTGAAGTTTCCATTTTCTGATCGAGTGAACAAACGTCCAATCTAATGAAAGTAGATCCACTTGATGACTGAACGAGCATGGAGCAAGTATGAATCTTATTGATGAGAATAGTCAGAAACAAGAAGATTTCTCTTCTTCCGAAGATAAAGCGCACTCAAGCGTACGCCTTTCTTTTCTTTAAGGAACGGGGCCTGAAGAGTTTTCAGCAGACGCCATTATGTTGACAATGAGGCCCGAGGCTTGAACTGCAGTGTTCAAACATCATAGTCGATGAAGAAAGAGGCCTGAACTGATGTGTACAGACGTCATAGTTGATGAAGAACGAGGCCTGAACTGATGTAATCATCTTGTGTAGTTAAATAACCAAAAGGAGAAGAAACATGCGCCTATTCTCCCCCTCAAAAATGGCATGCAATAACATTTTTGCCATAGCTGAGAGTCCGTGATGGTTGTGATTTTGTCAGGCACAGCATAGATACATGGAAAGACCCAAAAAAAAAAAACTACTGCAAAGAAGATGGTGATTAAGATTCTCTTGTAGTAACCCCTCTTTTGTCTCCTCATCAATGGTTTAGCAGATTAAGAATTCAATGAAGCTCGTAATATGCCAAAACCGCTTGGTGAAATGTGTTTAACTTTAGAGGGAATAAAAGGTTAAAACACGTCTCTAAACAATCCCCCTCGTGTCATTAAGTCTGACCACCTCTTGAGAAGATCTTGTACTACAATCCTATTAGAACCTTGAGAAACAACGATCTCTTGATGAAGCTTGATAAAAGACAAATCCGCGACTTATACTTGCACTAAATTTGTGATTTAGAACCTATATTGAGAACAACAACGTAACTCCTTTAAATATAAGTAGTGGTATATACCCAACCTTCCATCCTTTATTGTATATATCCGCCTCTTGAACTATCCAAGTCTAATCACTAGTAATACACTCGAACAAGGATCATCAAACATCGTGCATCCAAACAACCCCGAGATATTTGAGATACTAAGTACACGAACCCGTGAATTAACAAACCGACCAAGCTACCATAATTTCCCAATTCCTACCGATCTCATAGCACAAACTTATCCCAAAAAGAATAGTCAAACCCCGTAAGTTTTATTATGTCTAAATCCAAGTCCAACCTACTTGTCCAAAATTAATTTGACGGGATTTTACAACTCTTGAGATTTAAAGCGAGATATCGAATCTTTCGCGGGATTTTCTAAAATCAACAAGAGAAATCGTGAAATCAACAAGAATAACCAAGAGTGAATTGCAATAATAATCTTCAACATTTAAGTCAAAGAAGTCAAATCTCAACTTGATCAAATCGCAACAAGTCAAGTCACAGTTTGTCAAATTGCAACAAGTCAAATCGCAATCAACCAAATCGCAATAAGTCAAATCGCAATGTCAAATTGCAACTGGTCAAATCGTAATTAGTCAACTCGCAACAAGTCAAATAGCAACTTGTCAACTCGCAATTAACCAAATCGCAATTAGTCAACTATTACTCAAATCGCAAAGATCAAATCACAGGCTCACTCAAATCGCAACCCACGAATACTCAAATCGCTGGCACAATAGGGCAACGCTGCCAAATCCACAATTCCACAACTCAACTTAATATGATGGGATTATAAATAAGATTATGTCCTAACCCTAATCTCATTTAACCCTAAATAGACATATCATAAAATAAACGCAGTCATCCCAACATCTTCTGCCATGTAGAAAGCGCAGCAACCCAATGAAATTGTTCACTTAGACATTACGAACCCCAAAACTAGCCGAGACGTGTGTATCCTTGTGAAAATTTGTACCTCAAAATACCATTTGCTAACAATTATATCAAGATTAACATTGATAAAGCAACAAAAGAATTGGTAACGTCATTAAGCTACCACAATTTTGTATACTCACAATAGCCCATGTATTCTTGTTATAATTGAAGCCCAAGCTAATCAGTCCACCAAACAGATCCGAACACTCCCTGATCCAAGTCCATACCTTTGACCCGATCCAAGTTTTAATCAGTTATAAGCCTATCCTAACCCTAATAACACTCATATTAGCAACCCTAATCTCAAAAACAATCTGGCCCACTTGTCTCACTCTCACCTAACTTCATCTCTTCCAAATAAAAAGCAATTAACATCAGTCAATCTCATCTCAATCAAACAAATCACACAAGTCTCAATCTCAGTTCCCATTTATCATCAATCGAATCTGATATTCATTATCTATCACAACCCTTGATCAACTCTCATCCCACGGATGTCTTTCTTGCTCGATCTTCCACGGCATGGCTTCAAGGGACACGGCTTCAAGATCATTGTAAAATGGTCTCGGGTAGGTGATAAGATGTGTTTGTTTTTGAACCGACTGAAAGTAACGAATATAACATATTTGTTATCATTCATTATTTTAGATTCGGATATTGATAAAGGAGCTAATGCTTCCACATGATCGATGATGAATATTGTTAAAAAAAATATCTATAATAGATTAGAAAGAAAAATTGAACAAATCTGAGATATCTTGATTTCTTTTGATTAAATTTAATTCGAGTCTTGTGACTAATTGATGTTGGAGATGGATTTGTGAAGTGGTAGTAGTCGAGATGGGATTAAGAAACTGAGGATGGATTTGTTGTTGTAAGTTGTGGTATACTGTTAACGAGTGATTATGCCGGGTTTTAGATGGTGTTGGATTGGATTTGATTTTGTGTTGGTATTGGTTGTGGTCAATTAGATTTCTTATTGTTCGGTTAAAACAGCCATGTTTGTATATCTGTTATGGTTCTGTTAATCCTTTTGTATGACTAATGATGTTGACAGAAGTTTGATGGTTTTAAGTTTGATGCTAATTGTATGCCAAAACGCTACCATAAATCAAACCGCTACCATGAATCAGACCGCTACCATAAAATATATTCAACCCGCTACCATGAATATATTCAAACCACTGCCATGAATCAGACCAGGCAAACCAAAACCGCTAGATCACAAAACCAAACCGCTAGATCACAAAACCGCTACACTGAAAGACCAAACCGCTACTGCCACTAACCGCAACAGTCACAAACCACTGGTCACTTTCACCAATTTTGTCTTCTTTCTGGTTTAAGCTATAATCCAAACTGCAGTGATAAGTAACCCCAAATCGCAGGCAACACCAAACCGCTATAGCACATGTCACTATCAACAGTTTGTCACTTATACCCAATTAAGCAAACATCCAAATGAATCCAGTCAAGCTGCTAGCTAACATCCAAATGAATCCAGTCAAACCGTTAGCAAACATCCCACCAAAAAAAACCCAAACCACTATGAAGAAATATAAAGAGCAGACAAATACAAAATATTTTCAAATTTAAGCAAACCCAAGGTTTATCCTTTGATTTTCTACTCGAACATTTAAGTCACAACTCTAATCCACTTTAGAGAATGATATTCCAAAGCTTAAATTGATGTTGATGTTCGAACATGAGAAAATGATATTCCAAAGCTAAAAAATTGACGTTCAAACAGTAAACCAAATCCTTAACCATTTAAGGCCCAAAACACAAATTCATGTGAGCCCAAAATATAAGACATGAATATATGAACAAGGAAAAATAGTTCGAACACACAATAGATGAACAAAACAGATTTAAGATAAATGGTTCGAATCCAAAAATTAATAAAAAATGAGAGACCACAAATCCAAGCACACACAATCAATCGAACCTAACCTGGCTCTGATACCAATTGTAGGATCGATTATATGTTGATTGTGTGTGAATCAGGAGGTCTTGGATTATGGAAGAACAAATCTATGGTAGAGTTAGAGAGAGAGTAGAGAGGGAACTTAGTGAGAGAAACTGGAAATGTATTAGATTAAGTAAACCCTTCCCATACTTGGGAAGGGGTATTTATAGTTACTATCTATGGTGCCCCTAGTGGGCTGTGGAGTGAGCTGACAGTGGGTAAAGACCCGACCCAACTCCACAAATATTAATATAACTAAACTAATAATAATAATACTAATAAGCCTACGAGCTACATGAATGCTAAATAGATACTCGGGGTGACCGAGTCTTCACATGAATATTTATATTCCTAAAATAACATCATTGTATTTTTCCAAATTTTATAAATCTTATTAATGAATGAATCACAAAGATTTACAAGGGATAGCCTACGGAAAAACTACCCCCGTTGTTGACAAATTCTCTCCTAACTCAAACAACAAGTGGCAGCTAGCTTTGCATTGTTGTTCCTAGGAGAGGAGGATTCTAACCATAATACTTTATATTATTTTCTTTGTAGGAATCTCTGCTTAACTTTGTTTACGACCTTGGGTTATATAGGAGGGGAAACAATGTTTGATTGTGGGTTGCATAGTAACTTGTCCACTTGCTATAGATAGGCACGTGCCTAGTAGGCTAGTCTGAAGCTTACTTTCGGCTTTCCCGATTTGACAACTTAGAGTCCCAATGCTTGTTTCTCGTATATCGATAAGTACTTGAACTTATCTTCCCAAAGAAGTTTCCCGCCCATACATTCTCAGTGACTCTGGTATTGCTTTTAGCTCCTTGTAACTTCACTCCCTGACACCGCATCAGTTTGTGAATGTTGTTTTCTTCAGTTGGTCTTCGACTTCTCTGAAGCCATACAGGCGTTTGAGCTTTATAAAACACTCGCTGATTTTATCAGTGAGTCATCTTCTGAATAATAATCAAAGAGACATGTTCTCTGAGAACTCTCATGGAGTATCTCACTTCTGATAACTATCAGGTTCACATTGATAGTTATGAAGTGAGATACTCTCTGATCGTTGTCAGAGAATTTATGCTCACTGAACTTCAGAAGGTGTAATTAGGCTATTTTATATTTAAATACTTGTCAGACACAATTGGGTCGGTTTTCAGACCCAACAATATCCCCCTATTTAAAGATACAAATAGACAAATTATCAGTAGTAAGTGAGCATAACGACTTCTTCTTACTTACTAATTTTACATCAGAAAATATAAGATATCTTTACAATATATTTTGATATCTCTGATGTTTCAATAAGGAAAAAAATAACAATTTTTGTTGTTTTTGTAATATAATAAGGCCTATTGGCCCTACCCGTTGGTTTAGGCCCGTTTAGCATTTAGGGTTTTGGTAAGGTCTTGTCTTTTCCATTTAATGTTTTATATCATTACTTGTTAGTTGAATCTGAATAATACGTTTTCAGTATTCCCTTGATTTCTACATGGTATCAAGAGCTAGGTCGAAGATGAAGAAGAAGAAGAAAAAAAGGTTCGGCTTAGTATGCATCAAAGTTTATATGTTTTGGTTATTCATTAAATGTGGTTACTGATCTGGTTGGTTGGAGTATTGAAGCTCCATTAGAATTTTTGATTATATAATATTGCATGATGTTCTTGGTGTGTCGGTTGGAGGATTAATGAATTTGGTATTGTGCTGGTATGTCTTCATTGTTCGCTTATTAAAAAAAAGTAAAAGCTTGAGAGGCTGTTTAATAATGATGGTTAAAAGTTTGGTTTGTCGTGGTATTGGAATTTATCTCGAGTTATATTATTTTGTTCAGATTGTGAATTGGTAATTTTTTTTGGCTCTGCGTCCCTATATGTTTGGTTTCGCATTATGTCTGGTTTTTGCATCTGTCTGATTGCACATGTGGTTCTGCATCTAGTTCCGCCTGGTTTTATCTGAATTTTTCTGTTTGCTAAATCTTTTCTTCGTCTACCTCTGTTCGGATCTCTCTGCCACTAAATCTATCTGTTGCTGTCTGCCTGAATCTGCTCTTCGTCTACCTATGTTCGGATCTCTTTGCAACTGAATCTATATATGTCTGCTGCTGTCTGTCTGCCTGGATCTGCACTTCGTCTACCTCTGTTCGGATCTTTCTGCTGCTGAATGTGCATACATCTGTCTGCACCTGTCCGTCTGATTTCGGAGTTTTATTGTCAAACTCTCAATGTGGCATTGTGAGTTTGAGAGGGGATGTTATATAATAAGGCCTATTGGCCCGGCCCGTTGGTTTAGGCCCGTTTAGCATTTAGAGTTTAGGTTTTAGGTCTTGTCTTTTCCATTTAATGTTTTGTATCGTTACTTGTTAGTTGAATCTGATCAATACAGTATTTTCAGTATTCCTTTGATTTCTACAATTTTCTGAGCCTTCATTGTTGCTGAATATGTCATTGACTCTTGGGTCGTGATCTTCTTTCGTAAAAGATCGTGTGACATTTGTAGTTCAGCTCTTTAATAATATTAGGCTATCTCGAAAGACTGCAGGGTCAGTTACATCACCTATTAGTTTCTTTATTAATTATAGAGATAGCCACTTCATGATAAGTTGTAAATGAACTATATTGACTCATCTTACAACTGATGTACAGCAAGGGAATTGAGATTTGTGACAATGAAGATCGTTCCCTTATTGTTGGTGTCTTCAGTGAATTTTTTCCTTGTGATTCAGGGAATATTTCATTCAGTAAAGGTCCCTGATGTACCATTTCTGCACGACTGAAGATAGTACCATTCTTCCCCTGATGCTCCTCCATTAACCGTGATTTCAGAGGCTCCATTAATCTTCTCCAATGCCTTTTTTAACCCAAGACTGGTTGCTACTAAGAGTAACCATTTGGATATGTCTAGAACCACCACTTTTTTCAGTTCAAGAGAGTTTATACTCACATTTTTCACATTAGTCTCGAAACAGAAATACCAGGATAAATTTATTTATTCCGATGTTTCTGATCATCGGTACTGACAAAAATGTAGTACTAAAAAGAGGGTGGGTAAGAGAGCAGGAGAGGAGGTTAAAGAAGCTTTCATTTGTAGAGGATCGACCTGAAAGAACTTGATCTTGTAGAAATGAAGCTGATTCAATGTTGAGAGGGGTATTTATGGTGGGGTTTTAAGGGAATGGTATTGGTTAAGTGTTATTAGCCGTCATTCAAGAACGACTACGTTTTATTAGAAGTCAATCAAGAACGTATATGGATTAAGAAAAAGCCACTCGCTCTGATACCACTTGTTGGGTCCGGTTGTGCACACACGTTCACGCAAACCATAAAAGATAGGAACATCAGTTTTAGCAAGTAAGGAAAACTGATGAACATCAACATTATTGAGTTTGGGTTTGCTTGAAAACGACACATACATGCTAATAACACCATTGTATTTTTCCAACTTTTATAAATCTTATTAATGAATGGATCACAAAGATTTACAAGGGATGCCCTACGGAAAAACTACCCCCGTTGTTGACAAATTATCTCCTAACTCAAACAACAAGTGGCAACTAGCTTTGCATTGTTGTTCCTAGTAGAGGAGGATTCTAACCACAAGACTTTGTATTATTTTCTTTGTAGGAATCTCTGCTTTACTTCATTTACGACCTTGGTTTATATAGGAGGGGAAACAGTGTTTGCATTTGGGTTGCATAGTAACTTTTTCACTTGCTATAGATAGGCACGTGCCTAGTAGGCTAGTCTGAAGCTTACTTTCGGCTTGCCCGATTTGACAACTTAGAGTCCCGATACCTGTTTCTCGTATATCGATAAGTACTTGAACTTATCTTCCCAAAAAAGTTTCCCGCCCTTGCATTCAGAGGTTGTGGTTGTAATACAAAATCATGTCCTCAGAGTCATAGAGGCATTTGTCAGTTCTCAGTGAATTTGGTGTTGCTTTTAGCTCCTCGTAACTTCACTCCCTGACCCCATATCAGTTTGTGAATGTTGTTTTCTTCAGTTGGTCTTCGACTTCCCTGAAGCCATACTTGCGTTTGAGCGTTATACAACACTCACTGATTTTATCAGTGAGTCATATTCTAAATAATAATCAAAGAGACATATTCTCTGAGAACTCTCAGGGAGTATCTCACTTCTGATAACTATCAGGTTCACATTGATAGTTATGAAGTGAGATACTCTCTGATCGTTGTTTGAGACTTTATGCTCACTGACCTTCAGAAGGTGTAATTATCTATTTTATGTTTAAATACTTGTCAAAGATAATTTGGTCGGTTTTCAGACCCAACACCACATACTCAATTTCAGCTGTTTAGACATACCTGCAACCTAAAAATACTACAAAGGAAGCTTTGAAATTCTTCTCATGAATGACAGAATGACGATTGCATGGGAAGATAGATAACGCACTACTTTTGAAAACCCTATCGAATCTTCTAAGTGTTTTATATATTGCTATTAAAAATAATGGAAAACATGTGTTAAGCATGCTCCTAAGCTCAAATATTAAGTGGCAGCTTAGTGGAAAACCCACCAACAAACACAGCGGGATCAGTGCAAGCTTATTTTTTAATCCGTCTTAGTCGACGGCTTGGCTCAGCTCGGCGTATGAACAGTGCCGGCTCGAGCCACGACACCACAATACACCCGAGCCATCCTCCTCCCTGTAGTCGACCTCTTAACCGGCGGCTTCGCAACAATACTGGCTCTCAAGTTCAACTTCAACAAATGTTATATAGTATAATGTTCCCCTCACTCCCAAAAGTAAATAAATAAATAAATAAATATAATACAAAATAAACGAATAAATAGACTAAGGATTTCTATTTCTTTTCACTCGAACAATTAATCGAGTTGATATACCATTGGGTTAAAAACATAAATTATCAACGTACTTTACAAAATTTTCACATATGGGTAATATATTTTATAAAAACCCGTTAACACCATCCAAACTTTTTGGTACCGATAAATATCAGAAAGGTTCCTATATGATTTCCGCTTCATTTTTTAAATCCACGTGGAACGTCATTTTTTCCGCCTAAGTATTTTAGACCCGCTTTTGATCCGTTTTTTACCCGATAAAGATCAGATCTTTTCCCCTATTTATGCCCGCTATATTTTCTTCTCCTAGCTAAAATCGTGTAGGATCGCATATGTGGTAGGATCGCAAGTAAGATCGTAGGATTGCACGTAAGATCGTAAGATCGTCAGGCGATCCGAGTTCACTTTTTTTTTTTTTTTTTTTTTTTTTTTTTTACTTTTTTCTATCTTTTAAGTCCATCTCACTTGCTTAGAGCAAAAAACAAACGTGTGTTTTACTAATGTCTAATAAGTAAACCACTACTGTTTCATTTTCAAAATAGATTATAGTTTATACCTAGTTTTCTACTTTTCTAAATAGATTATAGTCTAAAAGTGTATAATAATTCAATTTACTTTACTTCATTGTGATTAAACTAATCAAATGGTATGTTTTGGAATGCCACTAATGAAACGGGTTTGTTTCCTTGAAATCATGTAGATGACTCGTATGTTTTGAGACATTTAGGACGCATGTTATGTAATATTATTCCGCTAAATCGTTAATGTAACGATTGAAACTTGATTTTTTTTTGAGTTTTACTATTACTTTGGTGTTTGAAATTTGAACTTTGTCACTTCAAGAGGATATATATTATATGAATTTATCTTTGACGTTGGGTAGAAATGAAAACAGTTTGACTCGTTTATCATTTGTTTAAAACTATGACAAATTGGTATCGATCCTACGATCTCGATCTTGCAAAGACAAAAACGATCCCACAAGGGATCGCGATCTTGACAGCCTTGTTACCACCCCCACCACTTTTTCAGGTCCACCACCGAAACCTCTGGTCATGGATTTATCGTCGGAACCATCACCAACACCCCTTTAGAGGTTAACGATTCTTGTTTTGGCCACCTGTTTGTCGCCGTGGTTACCCATTTCGGCGCCGCTGCCATTGAGATCTGTTACGTTGTTAAGCATGAATTCGGTCGTCACTTTTTTAATTTGGTTATTCACCCACCCCCAAGCCCCCTATACAGCTATAAATAGACATATGTCTTCCGTAAGAGTCGCTAGAAAGGTAATTAAGGCCTACATTTGTCTTTAAGTATGACTAGGTTGAGAGCACTGAGTTTGGCTAGTTTGCTAGTCTTTTCGACTCTTGTAATTGTGTCCGAGAGTCGAGCGGCAAGAAAGGACTTGGGTTTGAATTTGGGTGGGCTAGGTGTAGGAGCTGGAATTGCGGTGGTGGTGGTGGGCGTGGAGGAGGGCCTGGCGAGGGCTCAGGTGAGGGAAGTGGATATGGATCCGAGCATGGAGGTGGCGGTACGTGGTGATCGCAAATAAGCAATTGCTAGTGTTTTCTTGGAAGCTTAATGAATAATGAATGCATTCATGTAGTAACTAGTAATTGTGTATTACGTTAAGTGGTTTCAGTCTATGTTGAATAGTTTAATGTTGGAGTGATATGAATTTAGTTCAAGAAAGTGTAAGTTTGGGGTGAAATGGGGGAAAATAGATAAGTGTTTTGTTTTTATATAACAATATTAAATGAGGTGGAAAAAAATGAGGTAGAAACCATATTTAATGAAGTGGACAAAATAACCGGCTAACCTGATGTGGCTGGATTTTGTACTTGGCAACTGGCTATAGCCGTTTAACTTTAAGAAAGTTTTTGACTTTTGAAAAAAGTATAAAGTTGGTATGTTATTAATGGGTTTTTATAAAGTATATTACTCATATATGAAAATTTTGTAAAGCATGTAGGTAATTTATGTCTTTAACCATTTTTATAACAGAATATACAAATTTGCCTCCCAATTAGTCTCATCTAGTTAGGCCGCTGGAGGACTTCTTGTCTCTTTTTGAACTTCTTTTGCTTCGCAACCGGCCGCCAAACAAATAGTAAAAGCATTAAGAAAATAAAAATATGTTAATACCCAGACGATAACTTTGGACCACTTTTTATAACTCTCGTCAACCATCGGGTAGGTTGTGCAATATGCAATAGAATTCATTTAGTATTTTGTCACATGTATTTGTTAAAAAAAAAAAAAAAAAAAAAAAAAACTCTCTATAAAAAGCCTTTCAACACATTTTGACTCACCATCAACACACATAAACCTCTAAAAGACCATCTCTTTACACCTTTGATGCACTATGGCTTCAGACACTCTAGACTCAAGTTGTCTCCCTCTACAAGAAAAAATAGTCCATAACAACAAGACGGCGCGAACCACAGAGCTCTTGATTCTTTCTCTTCTCGTCTCCATGCTTGTTTATCGACTCATCTCTTTCAAAGACCAAGACCACTACTTCCCATGGCTGATAGCACTGTTGTGTGAGTCGTGGTTTACTTTCGCATGGGTTCTTGAGGTATCTATCAAATGGAATCAATGCAGTACTAGAACGTACCCTGAACGACTCGTGAAGAGGTAAGTTCTTCTTCAAACTTTGTAATCTTGAGTGTACTTACTTTTTCTTATTTCATTTAACTGTTTTCAAAAGTACTTATCTTCGGAAGTCAGTCGAGAAATTAATGACAACCATAATGCATGATTTAGTGAAAAGCTAGCTTTGTTTTCAGAATACATAATTTTTTTTCCTTAAAGGAAAACTATTTGAAGTCAAAGATTCTGTAATAAAGAGAATAACTATCATTTTTATTATCATGTATATTATGTGACAAATGTTACTATATGTGTTATTAGGGTATGCGAATCAGACTTTCCACCTGTGGATATCTTTGTCACCACTGCAGACCCCATCCTCGAACCATCTATCATCACAATGAACACGGTATTATCATTGTTAGCGGTCGATTATCCCATCAACAAGTTAGCGCTTTATCTGTCTGATGACAGTTGCTCGCCTCTCACGTTTTATTCACTAGTTGAAACAACAAAATTTGCAAAACTTTGGGTGCCTTTTTGCAAGAAGTATAACGTTCAAGTTAGAGCTCCATTTCGATACTTTACACCTGTGTCCATGCCGTTAGATGGTGATTCATTGGAGTTCCAACAAGAATGGAAAAAAATGAAGGTACGTAGTAATTTGGAATCCCATTAAAGTTGCAAAAAAACCACTTTTTAGAAGTGCTCCAAATATGATTATTGTAAAGTTACAATAATACTTAGACATTGCTTAGTGGCTTACTTTTTTAGAATATATATATTTGAATGTAAATGAAATTACTTTCAGATTCAACTATTGTGTCACAATTTATTACGAGTATCAAATCATATTTACTACGCAAAAGAGGTATGTTAGGATAATATAATTTTTACATAATATTTTCACAAAATGATATGTCATGCCAATTGAACTCAAGTACATTATATTTTTTCTTTTAAATTTTATGCATGCACAAGTCATCATGTCACATCATTTTGTGAAGATATTTTATAAAAATTATCTGATCAAAGCAATTAAATTATCTACTAAAGGATGGTTTTATTATAAGAATAATATTTATCATCAAAATGTCTAGATATTAATTCGGTTGCCTTGTTAATAAAAACATCTCTAAATAGTGAAAAAAAAAAAAAAGAGATAATTCTGATATAACTTTTTGGATTGCTAATGATATCTTTACAAGCAAACATTCACCAACACTTGTTACATCATTTTGAAGTAGTTTCTTTTAGCATGTACTCTCAAACACAATTTAAATTGTATCTATCAACCCAATTTTTTTAAAATTTAAAATATATTTAATATGCATTAATTAGACTTATATATTATTTTAATTGTATATGGTTATATACTTTCTCATATCAAGTGTCCACTTTGAAAATGTATAAATTTTGAAAGTTTTCCACTAACTTTTTTTTTGAACAACAATCAATATATGTTAGGAATACAAAGCCTTAGCAAGAAGCTAGTGTCGAGATATGGATTACAAAGTGTTTATACAAGCAAATTTGGGATTGGTTATCCAGTCGATCCAAGCGATATTGATTTTTCTAGTCCGCACTACCTACACTCTTTACTAATAAAATAATTTTTTTCATCTACCAAAATAAATTTTGATTTGTTGAAACATAAAATGGACACTTATTAGGAATAACGTAACCCAAAACAAAAAGATGAAAAACAAACGTGAAAGAGGTGGAGTATTTGATAAACAAAATTAATTTTACTCTTATAATTATTCAAACATGTGCCGAGCACATTTTAGGAAACCTTTTCACTTGTTGGAAAGACTATTTTAGTACTACAATAACAACATTTTTATCTTAATATTGAAAAGTAGTAATCATGTTTTCATAAATAAATAAATCATGATTTCCTGTTTTTTTTAACTTAATCATTAACTTAGTATTAGGGACATGTTTCGTCACTGACCAGTTTAAAAATACAGTTTTGATATATGGACCTAACTGATAGGCCTAAGCATCAACCTAATCATTAGCTTAATATATTGCTATTTTGTGACAAATGATTAATGGGTATGATATTTACACCAAAAAATTATTAACATAATCATTAACCTAAATTAGCCTTAACATCAAAAGTTGTAAATTCATTTAAAATTCAAGTTGAATTCACATACTTTGGTTCCCAATGCGATTCTTTTTCATATACATGCGATTGGTGAAGCTTTAGTGGTGCCCAGTTTGGTTACGTCAATATATTATGGTTGCCATCCTGACATTATTCACATGCTATTTTGTTTGTGCATGATTATAGAACGAATATGGTGATCTTCTCAAAAAGATTGACCTTGCCGCTCAGAGGCCATTCCCATGTGACCGTAACTCCGATTTTGGTGTTTTCTATGGCGTTCACCGTTTGGACCACCCAGCCATAATTAAGGTATTACGTATAAGCATAATGAAATTTGAGTGATGTGATGATGATGGTATAGTGTGTCAAATCTTGATATTGGCCAGGATTGATAGTTAGATAGAAGTGTTGGAATAAAATGCATGAATAAGTGATAATTTTGGTTTGTTTACTTGTGTAACAACAGAGCACTGGGCTGTACATCAGTGCATGTACGTGACTGTGTTATATAGGACGGAGGGAGTATATAACAATGACATATGGATGTAACAAATTGAAGCTTGACCCTTATGAAAATAAAACAGAGTGTAAATAGTATGAAAGATATTAACTTAGTTCATTTTCCAATTGTGATACATTTTTAAAATAAGGATAATCTTCTAAAATGCATCCAATTTGTCGCTTTTTTTTATGGACACTGAACTTATAATTTTCTTATTTAATTATCAAACTTGCTAATATTTTCAATCGCATGCGTTAGGTATTGTTTGACGTGGCCTTTGAAACTTGCTAAAACGTGGCATATGAAACTTGTGAGATACGTCAAACCTTACCCATAATAATGCCTACAATAGGAAATATCAGCAAGTTTAATAACTAAATAAGAAAATTAAAAGTTCTGTATATATAAAAGGAAAAAATGGAAAGTTGGATGTATCTTTAGACAATTATCCCTTGATGATATTGTTTAAAATAAGCAAGGCTCGATAACATTTTATGTCATTTGCCAAAGATAAAATTAGAGTAATGCACATTGAGATATTAGATTCCAGCACGAGCCCCTTGTTTTCATTAATGTTGGGATAACCATTGATTAATGTTAAGGGGCTCCGGTCCACGGCGAGGGTGATATTCACCCTCTATGTATGCTACAAATTAGCAGTTTAAAATCACTGTATAATATTCTCTAACAGAAATTCTTTTCATTTGGTAATATTTGCTAATTGTTGTAGGTTGTATCGGAGAATAAAGAAGGTACTTTGAGCGACCTGCCCCATGTAATATATATCTCAAGAGAGAAAAGTCCCAAGCATCAGCATCATTACAAAGCCGGAGCTATGAATGTCCTGGTTAGTCTGCTTCATTTTTGTTTCATTTAAACGTGTGAATGATATATATCACAATGCATAAAATGGTACAGCTCTCATATGGTTTAAATGCTTGGCAACACACCTTATTTTTATTAACTCACAAAATGACCAAAGTTGTCACTAAAAGTAGTTTTCTAATTTCTGAGTTAACTGGTTTTCACGCTGAACGTTTTAAGAAAACTCAGATGAAAGTTACTGACATCGTAAAAGGCCTCAACTATTTTTTTGAGTGGCGGATTTTAACGAGTCATCTAGCAAGTAGCTAGAGACCACAAACATTACAAAGTGACATTACAAGCAAAGATTGGATTGATAATCCAATCGGTCCACGAGGACTTACACACGTATTCCTCTGACTAATCCAGGCAAAATGTCTCGACTATAATAGACTCTTTTTAAGTTAATTCATATTTTGGGTGAAAACAAAAATGGTTATCCAAAACAAAACTCAGACCAAAGTTAGTTATGCTTTATGCAATTTACCCTCATAGTTAGTCTAAACCTTCAATGATGAGCAGGCTAGATGAATGTAGAAATTCCGTTATATCATTGTTTACATAAAGAATAAGAAATGAAGTACTATCTTTGAAGTGAAAAATCCCTAATTATTATAAAGATCGTAAAACTTCAATGATGAGCAGGCTAGAGTCTCGGGAGTAATGACAAACGCACCCTTGATGCTGAATGTAGATTGCGATATGTATGCAAACAATCCACAAGTTTTTCTTCATGCAATGTGTATGTATTTTGGTATCAAGAATGAAGAAGATTGCGGTTTTATCCAGTTCCCACAAGCTTTTTACGACCCATTGAAGGATGACCCGTTTGGGAATCAACTCGTTAATTATTATGTGCGTATATGTTTAAACTTGTGACATTACTTTCTTCTAGTTCCAATACAACACTTGTTCTTAACATTTCATTATGTTTATATCAGTATATATCAAACGGAATAGCAACAATTCAAGGGACTTTCTATGCGGGATCAAATTGTTTTCACAGAAGAAAGGTTATCTATGGTTCATCACCAAATGATATAAAAACTGGTAATATAAAGCTGTTCTTATTTTTAATCTTCGTTGTCATTTTTTAATTGAAATCATGTCTAACATGTGATCTATTATTTAGAAAATATCAGTAATGAAGATCTACATAAAATGTTTGGAAAATCAGTTGAACTGAGAGATTCAGCCACTCAAATATTATTCGGATCGAATGCAAAGATAGAAGATCAAGAATCTCCCTCTAGTTTCATTGAAGCAGCAACCCGAGTTGCAGGCTGTAAATACGAGTATGGTACCTCATGGGGCAAAGAGGTAAGAGGCAATTAATAGTGATAGTGAGGGAGTGTTTGGGTTTGCGTTCTAAATCGGATTATATGATTAATCTGATTTGGAGTGGCAATCAGCTCAAGTATGAATAATTTCAGATAATGGACTTCAGACAATTAGTTTCACAACAAAATTTGTTGTTAAATGGTAACATAATAAAACACCGGCCTCATGTACGTACCCTGTGAATTGAAAATCAACAAGCAACAAGTTACTGGATTATGGAAAAATATGAAAAGCAAGTACTTTTTTGGTTGAATAAAGTGATACAATGGTTATAAATATAGTTGAACCTAACAATGAAGCTTAATAAATTCTGCATTATATTTTCAGGTTGGCTGGCTTTATGGATCTGCAACCGAGGATGTTCTTACAGGACTCAGTATACACGGGAAAGGATGGAAATCTGTCATTACCTCACCTGACCCACTTGCATTTCTTGGTTGCGCACCTACGACATATCCAACGTCATTGACACAGATGAAAAGATGGGGAAACGGGCTTCTTGAGATATTATTTACCAATAAGAATCCATTAATTCTTACTATAAAAGGAAAGCTTTGGTTTCGACAAGCCCTTGGTTACTTGTGGCTATGTTTATGGGCAGCACGGTCTATTCCAGAACTATGTTATGCGGTTCTTCCAGCATACTGTGTCATCACTAATTCACATTTCTTGCCCAAGATTAATGAACCGGCTTTTCTCATCCCTATGGGTATTTTCCTCACTAAGAATCTTTACGCCTTGTGGGAACTGAAATGTTTAGGTGTATCTGTTCGTACATGGTGGAACTTACAGAGAATGGGGAGAGTAAATGCAATGACATCATGGTTATTTTCATTTTTAAGTTTAACGCTTAAGCTCTTTGGCTTAAAGACTGTTTTCGAAGTAACACAGAAGGAACAAAGTTCTAATGATGATGATGATAAAGGTAGATTCACTTTTGACAAGTCACCCATGATTGTACCAGGTGTCACCATTCTCCTGGTCAACCTAACCGCATTGGTCTACGGTATGGTGAGGTTATCAAGTAGTGAAAATTGGATAGGGGCATTAGGGTTGGGAGAGATTTTCTGCAGCGTTTGTGTGACATTATGCTTCTGGGATTACCTGAAAGGGTTGTTTAAGAACGGGAAATATGGAATACCATTTTCTACAATATGGAAATCGGGAGCTTTAGCTTTGCTCTTTGTGCAATTATGCCGAAGATCATCTCAATCGTTTTAATTAGCTTATTTGATACTTGGTTTATGTATCATGTATTTTTCGAACAAAAGAATATTATTGTTCAAGAATTGATTTAGGATTGAAGTGTGACATTATTGAACGCACAAGACCATTTGGTGTATCCAACAATTATGTTTCCCGAGCCATTTATATGTTCATGAAGATATCCCTCCAACATTCAAACCATCATGTGCACGATTTAAGTACACAAGTTGGTAAAACTTTTGTTGTGATAATGAATTCATGGTTAAAACTAGCTTATACACATTGCAAAACTAGAAAATAAAAGTTGCAGTGTTCTGTGATGCTGCATTACCTCTTTTTGTTATTGTTATTGCATCTGCTCCATCTATAACCATCTATTGGGTAAAAAGAGAAGGAAAGTACACTGACCAAACCTACTAAACCACGATATATATAATTTTAGATCAGTGGTGAACTGAAAACTCGAATTCACATTTGAGCTAAAACTCATATCGAGTTTAGTTAATGAACATTTTAATTTGGCATTAGTAAATTGGCCGTTACTTTCTGTTTCGTAGTTTTTGTTTCAGAGCATGAACCGATTTAGGGTATGTTTGGCACGGAGCGGTGAGCAATGAGCATTTTGGTTTTTAGTAGTCGTTTGACAAAGGAGCGGTGAATTTTGCTAATTTCTAGGAATGCTCATTTTTTCAATACTTCTTTAAGAAGCGGTGAGCTATGGCTACTGCTCACTGCTCACAGCTCACTGCTACTTTTAGCAAACACACCCTTAATCACGATGGTCCATAGGTCATATCTTTTTATTGTGAACCTCCGAAGCTACTTCAATTAGAGAGAATGATTAAAATAAGACAACATCATATTTAGCACTGTCTCATGACACCGATACCGATGCCAAGAGTTACTTTTATTAGAATGTAGATACAATGGATACAAAGAGTTGATGAGAATCTAATCTTCAACTTGCATTACAACTTTGATGATGGCATGTCATGGATGACGTCAAAAGTTATGAAACTTGCCTATAAAAGGAAGCCTTCATTGCTTTATTTTATCATCTCATTCCAACATAAAACACATAGAAGTGTCTCCTAGTATTTGTGAGTTATTTAGAGAGTTGGTGTAATATCTCATAATTACAAGAGATATAAATGTGTTTATCTTTGTAATTAGAGAGAATGTATAAATCCTAATTTTTCATCATAGTGAAATGTATTTTTCATGGCCCGTGGTTTTTACCCTATTGGGGTTTTTCACGTTAAATCCGTGTGTAATCTTTTATTGCATTTCATATTTAAGTTGTGGTTTTGCTTTAATCCGGTGTCACTTTTCTAAAAACTGGTATCAAGAGCTAAGGTTGGGTTTGTATAATTATGTATCGTATGCTCTGTTGTTGCGACAAATAAGTGGACCCTCCACATCAAAAGATAAGTAAGATTATGCTCACTTAAAAGGTGTTCGTTACTATTATTAACAAATAATGGTTTTGTCAAAAAGTAGATTGTGATTTTACTAATGGTGGCGAAATTTGAAATCGAGAAATTCAATGAGAATAATTTCTCGTTTTGGAAATTAAAGATGAAGGTTATCCTTAAAAAGGATAAATGTTTAGCGACCATCGGTGAAAGGCCAACTAAGGTCACGGATGACAGTAAATGGGACGAGATGGACGAAAATGCTATTGCAAACCTTCATCTTGCGTTAGTAGATGGAGTTTTGTCAAGCATAGAGGAGAAGAAAACTGCAAAGGATATCTAGGATCATCTTGCATGATTATATGAGGCAAGATTGCTCCACAACAAAATTTTCCTTAAGAGGATACTTTATGCTCTTCGCATGACGGAATCTACTTTGGTGACAGAGCACGTCAATAGTCTTAATAATCTATTTTCTCAGCTCACGTCTTTGAATTGTAAAATAGAGCAATAAGAACGTGCTAAAATTCTATTTCAAAGTTTACCTGACTCATATGACCAGCTTATCATCAACTTAACCAGTAATATTCTTTCGGACTATCTAGTCTTCGATGATCTTGCAGACACTATTCTCTAAGAATAAATAGGCGCAACAATAGGGAGGACAGATGGACCAGTTCAAGACAGGTGGAGGCTTTGGTGGTGACGAGAGGGAGGTCAATGGAGCATGGCCCCAGTGGGAGTCACAATCATGGTAAATCTAAAATAGGAAGGAAGAAGAATTATAAATACTACAAATGTGGCAAGCCGGGTCACTGGAGGAAGGATTGTAGGAGTTTTAATAACCCTAATCCTTAGGGATATGTCTCTAGCACTTTAGAAGATGGTAACGCTCTGTGTTGTGAAGCAGCGGTTGCAAATGAAGGCAGAAAGAGATTTGCAGATGTATGGTTGTTCGATACGGGAGCTACCTTTCATATGACCGCAAGAAGATAATGGTTTCATCAATATAAACCTATCTCTGGAGGCGGATCTATGTACAGTTGCAATGATCATGAACTAAAGATCATTGGCTTGGAAATATCATAGTGAAGGTGCATGATGGTACAATTCGTACTATTCGGGATGTGCGACACGTGGAGGGCCTGAAAAAGAATCTATTATCTCTAGGACAATTGGATGATCTTGGTTGTAATGTCGAAATACAAAACAAGATCATGAAAATTATAAAAGGCGTGCTTGTACTTATGAAAGGAGAAAAGGTGGATGCAAACTTATACCAACTGAAAGGAGAGATAATGGAGAAGGCGGAAGCGTCTATTGCTTCACATAGTCCAAGTCATAGACATGCAGTAAAATGGCTTTAGAAGCTTGGACATATGTCAGAACAAGGAATGAAGATTCTTGTGGAAAGGAAGCTAATTATTTGCCTCACAAAGGTTTCTTTACCTTCTTGTGAGCATTGTGTTATCAGCAAGCAGCATCGCTAAAATTCAAGACATCAAATTCTAGAAGTGTTTTTGTTCTAGAATTGGTTCACTCTGGCAAGCACCGGCTCAGTCCCTGGGAGGAGCAAAGTATTTTGTATCTTTCATTGATGGTTATTCCAGTAGATGTTGGGTGTACCCAATCAAGAGGAAGTCGGATGTTTTTGAAGTTTCAAGGTTTACAAAGTGCGGGTTGAACTTGATTCTGGAAAGAAGATCATGTTTTTGAGGATAGATAATGGAGACGAATACATTGGTGATGAATTTGATACTTTTTTGCAGGTAAGAAGGAATCAAAAGGCAGTTCACTACATCATACACTCCTCAACATAATCGAGTGGCAGAGCGGATGCACAAAACCTTCTTAGAAAGAGCAAGAGAAATGGTGGCAATTGCAAGATTAGAGAAATCGTTCTGGGCTAAAGCAATTAATACCGCATGTTATTTGATAAATCATTGACCTTCAACTGCAGTTGAGCTGAAGACACCGATGGAGATGTGGACGGGAAAGTCTGTCAACTATTCAGACCTTCATATATTTGGAATTCCTGTGTACGTGATGTACAATTCTCAAGAAACTACAAAGCTGGATCCGAAATCCAAAAAAAACTTGTTCTTGGGGTATGCTGACAGAGTAAAGGGGTATCGCTTGTGGGACCCCTCTGCCCACAAAGTAGCGTCAGCAGAGATGTTGTGTTTATGGAAGAAAAAATTCAAGAGAATGAAGAAGGTGATAGAACAATGCAAGAAAAAATTGAAGCTCTTCATTAGAATAAAATGTGTGAACTGATGCCAGTACCAGCAGGTAGAAAACCCATTGGAAATAAACGGGTGTATAAGATCAAGAGGAAAGGTGATGACCAAGTAGAGAGGTATCGTACAAGATTGGTAGTCAAAGGATATGCTTAGAAAGAGGGAATCGACTTCAACGAAGTATTTTTCCCAGTGGTTCGACTGACAACTGTTCGAGTGGTTCTGGCAATGTGTGCTACGTATTATTTACATTTAGAGCAGTTAGATGTGAAAACTGCATTTCTTCATGGAAATCTTAAGGAAGAAATTTACATGCTCCAACCAGAAGGTTTTAAACAAAAATGAAAAGAGAACTTGGTTTTCAGGTTAAACAAATCTTTGTACGGTTTAAAGCGGGCATTGTCGTGTTGGTACAAGAGATTTGATTCTTTCATCATTGGCCTTGGATATAATAGACTACACGTAGACCCTTGTACATATTACAAGAGGTTTGGAGACTATGATTTTATCATCTTGCTGTTATATGTTGACGACATGTTGGTTGCAGGCTCCAACAAAGATCGTATCAGTAAACTGAAGGCACAACTCGCTATGGAATTTGTGATAAAAGACTTGGGACCCACAAAAAAGATTCTAGGGATGCAAATTCAGCGAGATAGAGTTCGTAGGAAAATTCGGCTTTCACCAAAAAGTTATGCGAAGAAAATCTTGCAAAAGTTCAATAAGCAAGATTGTAAACTAATATCAAGTTATCCTCCAAGATGAGTCTTAGCAGTGAAAAAGAGAGTATGGAGATGTCTCGAGTACCGTATGCATTAGTAGTGAGAAGTTTAATGTTCGCGATGATTTGTACAAGACTAGACATTGCACATGCAGTGGGAGTAGTGAGTCGGTACATGGCGAAACCTGGTAGAGAGCATTGGGAAGCTGTGAAGAGGATCCTAAGATATATTAAAGGATCCTTAGATGTTGCATTATGTTATGGGGAATTGGATTTAACTGTAAAGGGATATGTTGATTCTGATTACGCATGTGATCTTTACGGAAGTAAATTAACCACCGGGTATGTGTTTACACTTTTTAGCGAAAAAGTAAGCTGGGTTTCAAAACTGCAGTCAGTTGTGGCTATGTTAACAATAAAAGCAGAATATGTTACAGCTGCTCAAGCCAGAAAAGAAGCAGTAGGGCTGAAGATGTTGTTGGAATAACTCGGGCATGAATAAGAGAAAATAACTCTATTTTGTGACAACCAGAGTGCCTTGTATCTTGCAAGGAATCCAACATTTCATTCAAAAACAAAGCATATACGAGTTCAGTATCACTTTGTTCGTGAGAAAGTGGAAGAAGGAACTGTGGATATGCAGAAAATACATACTGATGATAATGTGGCAGATTATCTGAAAAGACAAGTTTCTATGGTGCTGATCCTCATGCGGCCTAGCAGAAATGTAAGCAACATGGAAGTGCAAGGAAGGATATTGTTGTGAAGATTGATTGAGCCTCAATTTAATCTTCAAGTGGGAGATTGTTAGAATGTAGATACAATGGATACAAAGGTTTGATGAGAATCTAATCTTCAACTTGCATTGCAACTTGGATGGTAGCATGTCATGAATGATGTCACAAGTTATGAAACTTGTCTATAAAACAACTTGGATGGTGGCATGTCATGAATGATGTCACAAGTTATGAAACTTGTCTATTAAAGGAAGCCTTCATTGCTTGATTTTATTATCCGATTCTAGCATAAAACACATAGAAGTGTCTCCTTGTATTTGTGAGTTATTTAGAGATTTGATGTAATATCTCCTAATTACAAGAGATATAAATGTGTTTATCCTTGTAATTAGAGATAAGGTGTAACTCCTAATATTCATCATAGTGAAACGTATGTTCCTTTCCCATGGTTTTTACCCTACTGATGTTTTCTACGTTAAATCGGTGTGTTATCTTTTATTGCATTTCATATTTAAGTTTTGGTTTTGCTTCAATCCGGTGTCACTTTTCTCAACATCAAAAAGTTGTTAAGAAAAGTGATACCGGATTGAATCAGAGTGTTTCTAAAACCAAACCGACAAACGAATCAGATCTTTTTTATGGTTGCACCAACCGGTTTTGTCTAGTTTTTAAAACATTGCATTTGAGACCCACATTTTCTTTTAAATTAAAAAAAAAAAAAAAAAAAAAAAACGATAGATTTTTTTATTAAACGCATTACATCATTTATATAAAATAAAGTATTGAATATAAACTAAATGTTATATTAGTATGGATCATTTTTAGGAAAAAAAAAAACTAGTACATAAGGAATAAACTTGTTTATAATTTTTAATAAAAAAGAAAAAAAAAAAAAAAAAGTAAGGAAAATCAGGTCTTGTTCCTCTTCCCTCTCTGCACACACAATAAACACACACAAACATACATTAACCACCATGCCTTGCGCCATGGCACTAGCTCTTGGCACCGTTTGTGGTGTCATGCCCCCGCCCCCTCATTTGACGCCATGACACCTAGTGCTATAGTAAGACTTTCTGGGGCTAGAATAAATAACATGGGAGACAAATGAATAGCCTTGCCAAACAACTCTCCAAGAAAGCACCTATGCGTAGGCTGAATCAAGCCAATCACCGATCCATTTTCTCTAATTAGCACAGAACCACACGGAAGTTAATTAGGGATATAGTTGAATCCAAGAACATCGTGAGAGTGCTACAAAGTGTGTTTGTGTTTTTTTTGCGTTTTTCCTCTTTCTTGATAGCGTTTTTTACAATAAAAATGTGTACATTTGTGTTCTAATGTGTGTGTTTGCATGGAAGAGAGGCAAAGAAGATAACTTTTTTTTGCTTTTTTATTAATAAAGAACTTTGTCATTTAGATACTTAAAAATACAATTCAACGGATTTTGTGTATTAGTTTTTATTCGTAATTGATCCTACCAAATATAAAATTTAGTCTTTGGCAGTTTTTTGTTACATTTTTTAGTCCGTGAAATATATATAATTTGGTTTTAGTGTAATGCTTTATCTTCTTTTAATTTGGTAATCTTGTTAGTGAAAATGTGTTGCTTAATTTAAAAAAAAAAAAAAAAAAAAAAAAAAAAAAAAAAAAAAAAAAATTGGTAAGTGATAGCAGAATTTTTCAAAACCACACAAGTTTTACAATCCTCCTAGGCAGTGCACCTAATCGATGTATCGTAGTATAGGTAAGAAACGAGGGATTGATCGTTCTCTAGGATAATAGTATTGTGAATGTCGAAGTGTATGACGAATTAGGTTTAATGGTGAGAGATGATTATTTTTGTATTTTTATATTTTTTAGAAATCAAGTAAAAAATCTTGGGGTTTGAAGAGTTTGGTTTTTAACTAAATTAAAACTAAATTAAACTAAATATGCAAAAAAGTAAATTGGTAAACTTGTATGATAGATAAAGGTGTTTACTTAGAATCTTCTTACTCCCTAGTTATCTCCTATTGATTATGTTGGGAACACGCACTACTACAAAAGAAGCTATATAGATCGGTTAGAATGCCATATATAGATCGGTAATCAACCGATCTATCTAGGGGTGATCTTTATGGGAAGATACCTATATAGATCGGTTCAGAACCGATCTTTTTAATCTTACATAAAGATCAGTTACTAACGAGCAACAGATAACCGATCTTTCTAATGTTACATAAAGATCGGTCACAAACTCATAACCGATCTAGTTAATGGCTATGATTTAAAAAAAAAATAATACATGAAAATTGATTTTTCCAGAATTTAATCATATACAAAAATGCAGGTTTTTCCATAATTGCAATTTATTACCATACACAATAATATTCCAATACAAATAACTTAGATAAAGATCAACATTTAAGTTACAAACTAATAACCGTTCTACTGCAGTTTACCACTTAACAAAAAACAAACAGATCAATGTATTACGTATCCCTCCAAGGCGACACAAAAATACAGTATCTAAAGTAAGATAATCAAACAAGATCAAATGTACCCATCCAAACGCCAGTTAAACCAGTGACCAGCCTTTCTCTCGACATCCAGCAGAACCCTAGAAATACACAACAGATAATCTCATCACTCTCGATTTCAAATTGGAAAACTGACTGAATATGAAGTTGATATCAGAACAACCAACTATCATGTAAATCTCAGATTCTTATCCTTTGCAGAACAAACTAATTGAACAGATACATGAAATTCCTAAAATGATAAACTGGCGTCCGAAATATAATCTACCCAAATAAGACACCTCTTTCGGAACGAGCTAATGTTAACACCTACTTAGAACAATTATTTTAAGGAAATATCACCATTGTCATTACAAGAGGATATTGACGTCGTTCTAAATTGGTCCTCTTAATTTATGTTAATGACCTCATTTGGCCTTTTAATTGTGGTTATATGTGGTTGCACGTAACAACACAGCGACATACCCTTATTTTTAAAGTAGCAAGGATATACAATCAATCGATACAAAAGTGTGCAATAGGTGTATCAATTTTTATTCACAAAAACAATATAGATTAGGTAGTAACATACCTCATCCATCGCGCCACAATGAAAACCATGCATTGACAACAGCATCTATTTCACTCATACTTAACGACCTCTCTTTACCCCAAGGGAGCTATATGTACAATAATAAACAAATAAAAAGAAAGCCATGATCAATGATAAGGCTATATGTAGTAACAGTAATAAACATGGAACTATTAATACTAGTAATGATATTTAACAAGTACTTACTGTATTTGGGAAGTCATCATGTTGATATATCAGCACAAAGTCAAGCACCCATTTCATGACATATAATCCACACTCCCAATCGTCCTCTTGCTTATTTACAACAGGAAACTCCCAACTTAAAGGACCAACAACACTAAGAAAAAGACAAAATAAGCAACAATTTGTATTAAATATTACAAAAACATAAGTGAATTCAATATCAACTTAAGAATATTATTACCGTTCCAGATGTTTAACAAGATAATAGTCTTTCTTGGTTCTCTTTCTTTTCCACTTATAAGAATCCAAAATGAATCCCTTTCCATGCTTTGGGCATATAATGAGAAGAGAATAATGACCACTGTACATGTGCAAACAATTTGTTATTGTATAAAGCAAGTAACTTTAAAACGATATAAAGATGAAGATGGTGCCATCTTACCTCTGTAGATACGGTGCCACAAAAAAGTCATAGCCTGAAATCGCAGAATTTAATGCTTCTGTCAAGTAAATAGAAACACCAATGTCTGTGTCCATATGCGTATCCGCCGTGATCACTTCTGGGTTCAAGAAACCCGTCTTGGAGGTTGCCTTGAGAACATATAGTAACCTGATGTGTAACACCCCAACCCAACAAGGGTAAAGATATCACAATAATGGATTCATATCAGATCAAAACAAAGCATACATCTACAGTAATACAAACATCTCAAAGGATTACAAATGAAATACTGAATCTACAAGGTTACAAATGAGAACTTCAAAAAAAAACACTAATTCTAAAATATATTATCTTCTAGTCAACTCTAATCCAGGATAGCTATCCAATCTTCTAAGTCCAAAGGTACACTCTCCACTCATTCCCAGCTTCCTACTAAAACCTGCCGCAGGAAAAGAAATGCGGCTGAGCTACGGGAGCTCAGTGAACAGATATAACGATAACAAAACAGTAACAGATGGCAGTACAAAGAAAATCAGGAATACAGATTATACAGATATAATCAGAGTGAAGAAATAAGAGTAAGGAATAAATAAGGAATCAGGTTTAAGGAAAAAGGAAAGAAAAACAAGAAAAGGAAACAATTAAGATTTATAAGATAAGGAAAACAGAAATCCATCACGAGCCCAGATAACAGATAATATCATAACAGTGTAACCATATAAGCAATCTAGAGGGGATACCTCTCAAGTAAACAAATAATATGAGGGGTGACCTCATGTATCAAATTGGAGTGATCAGCTCCCAGATATATGTGAAAGACGTGTATCGCACACACCATCAGTCACCAGATAAATATAACAATTAAAAAATAACAATTTACCCAGATACAGATCAAATCTAGGATACATCCATACGCCCCTGCAGACAAATCATAATCATAATGGCCATAGCAGATAACAAATAAGGGACGGAACAGGTCATCACTCTCCTGCCCTAGAGTCATGTCAAAGGTGCATCAATGACATGGACATGAAACCCTCATGCCTAGTGATTGGCTCGGATATCAGACTGTAGGTCAAAGGTCAGATGTACTATCAAAATGATCAAAAGTCATATCTTAAGGGTACATGGCAAAAGGTTCATGTCAAGTAGTTTCAGAATTAAATATCAAAGGTTCAAATCAGAGTTTATCAGATTAAGTTTTATATCAAAGTTTAAGTTCAGATTAAAAGGACTATATCAAATGGTTCAGAAAAGAATTTCACAGGTTCATAATTAAAGTTCGTAGCAAAAGTTCATTTTAGAAGTTCCTGTCAAAAGTTCATTTAAAGCAATCCTTTAGTAATGGTTTTCAATAAAATGATCTTTCATAATAGTTTTCATAAAATAATCTTGCAAAACGGTTTTTAATAAAAATATTCTTTAAACTAGTTTCCACAAAGTTAACAAATGTCATATAAAAATAGTATCATGTCACCATTCATAATCATTCTTTTAAAATAACTGATTTTTCTCAAAACATTTCCAGGTCATAATTAGAAAGGTTTTCACATAACAGATTTTTATATCAGAGGTCGTAACAAAAGGGAATCATGCAAAAGGTTCAAAGCAAATAGGATTATAATAAGGATATCAACTCAGAAGTAAAACAGATCAGAACATGAGAGAGATCATAGAAGGCTCACAAAACAAAGAGATCCCATGAAAGGTTCACAAACAGAAGGGAACATAGCAATGGTATAGGGAATCCTAATAAGGAAAATGAAAAACTGAAAGAAAAGGAAATGAAAAACCCTTACTGAAAAAGGGCAGAATATCTGTACCTTATTAGCACAGCAGATAAACAAGAAAGCAAACAAACACTGAACAGATCAAGGCTTTTCCTTCTTCACACCTAAAGGAGTAGAAGACGGAATTACAAAATATTCTAACTCAGATTATTACTTTTAGTTTACCTTTCCCTTTTTAGTAACTTTTCATTTTTAGCAGGTTTCCAGAATTAACAGATTTCTATATTTAGCAAGATATTAATATTACAGATTAGGTTAAGTCCTTATTTCAGGATCATTATGGAATTTAGGTACATTTTATCAAGTTACAAAAGTTTAGGGTTAATTATGACAAGTTTACATAGTTTAGGGTTTTAATTGTAAATTCATTAAATTCAAAGGTCTAACATGAAAATAATTTAAGTTACTGATTTAAATACACACTTTATTCAGAATGACATTATAATCCCTTTAGTTTCACCATTTACAGTTTATACCCCTCTAGTTATATAATTTACAAAACAAACCCTACATTAACATAATTTATGATTTAATCCCTATAATATTAATATTTACCAAACAAGCACCTTATTTTACAAAACTACAGAACATAACCTCAGAATTATATGTAGTATGAATCAGATCCCTCAGAATTCAGAAATTACACATTTGGTCCCTTAACTTTACAAAACTTATAATTTAAACCATAATTTATTTATAATTACATATCAAGCCCATAAATACTCAAAATTACACATTACACCCTTAATAACATTATTTACACAGAATAACATCAAGTTTCCATAATTTACACTTTAGTCCCTCTATTTTAATTAAATACAAACCGAATAATAAATAATTATATAATTACCAAATAAACCTTTAAATTATAAATTGACACATGACACCCTTATATTATATTTTTCTCATATTACCCCAGATCTAAAGTGACTTACAAAAATATCCCACAAGTTTTAAAAATTACAAAACACACCCTTTTAATTTAAAAACTCAATCGGTAATACTTTTTAATCAACAAACCCTAACCAAAATTCATCCAAACATTAAATCATCATCCAACAACCTTAAAATGCATTAAATGACCAGATCCATCCAGAAAACCCTAACCCTAAATCATTAGTTAGGTTTTTATATTATTTTCCAAAAATCCGATAAACAAAATAATTAACCACGATTCATACAAGCTTCAAAAAATCAAAAAGTCATTTTTCCAGAGTGATATGATGATTATAGAACCCATAAAAATTATGTACAAGCCTTAGAAAAATCGTATGAATATATTTGGATTTATGGTACGTCTTAAGCATTAAAAATTATTACGATCAATCAATCTTGCATGGGTCGATTTAGCCAATTTATATGAATCATATATGATGTAAGGATCATGAGAAAAATGCCATACGAATTTTAAAATGTGTGAATTAGGCGTAGGAATTATGTGTACCTCGGATGAAAACGCGACAAGAAAAATAACCACGGATCAAACCAAGCAATCCCACGACCAAATCCTATTTTTCCTAGCTTTCTTGAATGATGAAAAACACCATAAAAATATCTAAAGACCTCCAGAAATTCGGATGAAGCAAAAGGGATTTTGTGTGTGTTTGATAAGTATTTCGGTGTAAAGAAAATAGGGAAAAGGGAAACTAAATAATGATAGGGCCGAATAGGGGGAAAATATGGCCTAAGACTCGGCCACAATATTGACAAAATCAAAATTCAATGATTTGATTTTATTTCCATATTTATTTGTTCCTATCTTAATTTAAAATGTTTTATAAATACACATAATTAATTTAATTAATATTTTCGGTATATAAATATATATGTTGTGTGTAACAAGTTTTTTTTTTGGACATGTACAAATGTTAAAATGTTGTCTCAAAATTATTTCACTTCATATGTAGTTCGTTTCCAGAGATTCGGAATTAATTTGGAACTTTATAAGTGATTTTAATTAACTTTTATGTCTTCAGGGGTATTTTGGTCAGTTACATGCTTTCTAAATTTCAGGTATTACAACTTTTTCCCCTCTAAAAAAAATTTTCGTCCTCGAAAATTGAGGTGAAACGAAACGGAAACACAACTGACTGTGATCAGAAATATGAAAGACTTGGTTCTTATGACTCTATATTGTAGGTCAAAACTTCGGTTTCCTCAGAAAGACAAATCATACCGAATCCAGATCAAAAGAATAATATATCGAACGTAACAGATGATAATCGGATTTTCTCGAAAGAGACGTAAGAACTACACAGGATTTTGACGGATATGCTGTCCACAGGATTTGATTAGACAAATCAGATGAGCACATACAAAAAATAGATTGTTGATAACATCAATTGGCGGAAGTTCTATAACAGAACCTAAGATTATTATCGGAAGTTCAGAGGTCAGCAGAATGCGTGACGAGAATCCAGACGTATCAATTTACATAACGGTGAAAGCAGATTACGCGTACAGTTAGAATGAACTTAAGGTCTCACTAATGCAGATACTCTCAACAGTTATCAGAATTTCCAAAGCTCTAAGGCACTCCTCGAAATATCCTATGCCCACAACAAGTGCACGTTATATGATGTAAGTATTATCACGTTGGCCAGACGTCATAATACTGGCATCATATAAATATGCCCTCATGATGGTCATACTTTATCTCAAGTCGTGAACAGAACAACTTATCTTAATCCACTTAAACTTTCTACGGTCTCAGAGGTCATCAAAATCAAACGCCATAACTAAGAGGAGAACAAACTACTCGAAAGAGTTAACGGAAGTCCCAGAATGTCTATCAGGATTTGGTACATCGTTAAAAGCATCAGATCATCCATCATTCGTCAAATTTCACATAACAAAACCATCGTCCGACATACGCAGAATGAACACAGAGCGGAATTACTAATAGAGAACCTAAATCATTCAAAGGATTTTATCATCAGGTAACAGAAATTTAAATGGGTCAAGAGGAAATGAATTACGTCATCCATAGCTTCATCCTTCACAGAATTAATTAATTCTAACACAGACGTTCGCTTCAGAATTTCATCCATTTAAAATCATGATCTCAATTTCTATTCGCAAGTCTGCTTCTGCTCTCAATTCATCTTAGTACAACTAAAATGAATAGAGAAGCAAGACTGCGAGTCTTGGACAGGTCTTCTAGCACAGTTCAAAATTTGCCAACTCAGATTGCTGTTGTCACCAGATGCCTGATAGTGTTGTCTGCTACAATCTCTGAATGCCAAATCAAATCTACTCTTCCAAAGGGTCATTCTACTTAATACGAAAATGGTCTACATGTTCCTTGTTCGTCTCAGAGCACAAACATGCTGTCATACTATGACAGTTGTCCAATTACTCACGAAAACATGATTCCATTAGCCAATACAATTGGCATTATTTAGAACTCATGATGGTCACAATGAGTACGAACACAGTTTTCATGAATCGTTTCAGGGAAAACTTCATATCTAATTCACATCACCAATCTTTACGAATAAAACTGAAATACTTTACGGAAGTTGCTCTCAGTTAGCCATCTCCTATCTTAGGAGTTCTTGTGGTTGCTTCTTCAGTCCTTCAAACATTAAATGAGGTCGTCTGATACAGAGTTTCAAAGTGGAACAAATCAATCATTGATACGCAGAAATGAAAAGTGATTACGGTTAGAATTACGGTTAGGTTTATGATAGTTGATATGCAGACGCAAAATTTTCTCTTTCTTCTTCATAATTTAATAGGGGTATTCAAGGGGAACACTGAGGTGGAAAAAAACATATCTCATCAGCTTCTTCAATCTCTCAACTTCTATAGCATCATGGTTCATCAACTGGGATCAGTTCATTGCCAACTCCATCTCCCGAGCAGTAGGGAATCAGAAAGGTTCATCAAAAATATCAGAAAATCGTATAGCAAGACTTCCAATGCCAAAGCTTTCTAAGGATGGATATTATTGGGTGTCCGGGAAAGGTTGTCATAACAAAAGTAGGATGAAAACAGATTTCAATAGGTCTCATATCAGATATGGTAGTCTCTGGTAGCTTATAAAGAGCCAGTCCACAAAAGACCTCGAAATCGAATATATCAAAAGTAAACAGATCCGCAGAACGAATATGGTTATTTTTACCAGACGGATAGTTCATATGTCAGAGTCAAGTACATGGTTCAGTATAGTGTGGAGATATATAGGCGAACAATTCAAGGTGTTGGAATCTTATTAGCTATTTAGCACAAGTGGCAGGTAGGTTGCGAATAATCGGTAATACGAACATCGTATACTGTCAAAGTGAGGCGTATAGAAATATCAGTTATCAGCATCATCATGCTCATTTAACAATTTCGTATAGAGATAGTATTTGCATCAAATCCTTCGAAAGGAAAACTGAGTGGCAAATATGATTCATCATTCAAGGGAGGGAATAAACTTCTATATCCGAGGTTAATAATCACCAGAGTTCTAATAGGAGTAGTATGGATTTTGCAAGACAGAATAGTATCAGATGATACATTTATATCCAGCACGGGTAATGAATTTATAGAAGGTGTCAAACACATTAAAGTTAAACGGCCTTCGGGATGGTCGGAAAATACCAAACTGTTTGTGTAGGTCACGTTTAGATCTCAAACACACACACGTTAAGACAATAAGAACTCGTACTACTATCTATATATTAAGCTACGTATGGAATAAACAATAAGCTAATAAGCTAAACTAGAGAAGAGAACTAAGAAGAGAAGAATAAGAATGGTAGGCTTTTCAATTGGATCAAACGTTACACGAACATAGCTTCCGCACATTACATGAAAAACCGACAATAAGTAAGCACCCCATGCCTTGTATTTATAGGCAATGGGAGGGGAATCATTCTAGGAATATTCCCATGCATGTTACTAACATGGACTTACTAATGTGACCGGTCCATGGATTACTAATGGACTGGTCCATAATTACAAACAATATAATCCTATTAAACTTGCAACATTATAAATGAACAAGACTTGTAAATAATTAAAACGTGTTCCTAACAATCTCCCCCTAAGTCTTGATCATCAATGTTGCCCGACGTCTTCTTTGCTTCTTAGGCTTCTGACGTCTTTATAATCTTTGGTTCTTTGTTCTTGTGTAATGATGATATGATGTTGTCTTTATCTGCCAATCTCCAACGTCTTCTCGTCTTCTCCATCATGCTCATATATTTTTGACTTGTTATCTGCAACATGTTCTCATTTTTTCAATCTTAAACTTGTGAAAGGTTGAAATGCTTGAACTTTTGACTTTACTATAGCTTGTGTTGAACTTTTGTAATAACTGAGTCATTAAGAGAACATTTCTACAAAATATAAGCATGATGGAGTCTTGATGGTCGAACTCCAGCTCCTCAGCAGCAGCAGCAGCAGCAACAGCAGCAATAGCACGTACCAACCGGTACTTACAGGCTCAGACTTGAGATCATCAACAGCATAGTGTGAAGACTTTCTCAAATCTTAACCCAGACCGTTCTGAACCGGATTCCCCCGAAAGGGATTACACGGACACACCAAAGTGCACCCACGATTCAGTGAGTCGCTGGAGATCACCCCACGACTGTAGACCGTTTGGAGCAAACACTAAGCGTAACCCACAAGGAGTTACCGAAGTGACCTGCTGTCAGAGTTGTTTGATGTTGTTCTGGCAGGATTTCCATTCAATCATTGATAATCACTAATGTGACTTTTCTCATGAATGTTCTCGGCAGATTGCTAAGATCTGCGAAGGACACTTTTCCTAATTTACACCTGATGCCCATGATGTAGAACACCAGAGTAATTCTAAGTGTACCTAAGAGATCTTTTGATGAATCTCATGGCTCTAGACTCAATAAGTGCACATTTGTTTGGTCATCGGAGGCGTGGAGCAGATTGCCTCCTTTTCAATATCGACAATCTCGTAATGAGATGTCAATAGATTATGAAGGGTTCTCCGTGTGAATGAAACAAATGTCTTTTGAGAGACACTTGAGTGGCTTAGAAGGTTTTTTAGTGCGTCACTGGGTCCATGACGTCTTTGGTTTTCAATACCGGTGATGCTCATCAACCAGTAGATTATGAATTGAACCCGGTGTCTGCCCTAAGGTTGAACAAATGGAGGGCTATTTCTTTTCACCCTTTTCTTTGCTTTTCTTTTTAATTCTTCAACCCCTTCTTTCTCCGTACATTCATTTTCTCCTTTTTTTTTTTTTTTTTTTTTTTTTTTTTATATCATACCTAGGACTTTCTAGTCTAAGCTATTGGTATTGTCCTTGGGTAGATCCCTCCGGCTCTGGCGGATCATAGGACGGTTTTCCCTAACCTTAGTCACCTTATAACTCCATGACTATCCTAATGATGCCATACAACCAAAACCTTTGAAAATCTCTCAAAGTGTCGATAATTGTAAAGACATTTTGTTGACACCTTGAGAGTTTGATGATTTTCAGAAATACTCCCCCTTAACATGTGCGCATAAGTAATAAATTTGAAATTTGCACATGCCGGAAAGAGTTGGCACTTTTGAATTGATTGACTTTCAATGAACCTGATCGTCGCGAGACACGCTTACATCACCAGTTAGACTGGCTTGAAATTATTACCCGTCCAGATCAGATTCAAAGATTATCGCTCGAAATCGGTACATTCTACTCAGACACGTCCTTTGCGAGACACGCTTACATCACCAGATAAACTGGCTTGAAATTATTACCCGTCCGGGACATGTCCTTTCGACTACTGACTTTCCAATTCGTCAATTCGAGGGTCAATTCTGAGTTTGAGCACACGAGATTCCAGCAAATGAGACATCATATTTTAATCATCTGTTTCTTCTCCCCCTCAAAAATAGCATGCTCATGATGTTTTTGGAAAAACGTTTATGATTAAAATATGCTGTTTTTTGAGTTTTAGGGAAGAAGTTTCAAGAACTTTGATACTTCTTTTTGAACAAAGATTATATTATTCAAATACTCCCCCTGGACGAGGGAATACTTGTCCTTATGAGCAGAATGTTTGGAAAAACATTAGAAAAACATTCTGGTTTTAATTCTGCTCATAAGTAAGAAGCTTTCGCTCCTTTTTCAGGATTGAGGCACTGAAGCGTACCTCAGGGTCCTTTCTTTGGGGTCCGGGTTGTACACTGTTATGTGTGAACAAGCCGTAATGGATAGGCCAATAATGGAAAGAAGTATGATATGATGAACTTTGAGAATTGATTCTTACATCATCCACCTTTACCAAAAGTTGTGAACACTGGGTCAGTTCGCTGAAACAGTCTGATGGCGAATGGCGGACGAACCCCAACATAGCTCTCGAGCCTCCTTATCTGATCCCGATGGTATAACCTTTCTTCCATCGTCCGAATAAATTCCTTTACTTGTCGCAGCTCTTTTGAATTCCATCTTCTGGATTTTCCCAACATCGAATCTCGAACTCTATTAGCTAACCCATCACGTACACTCTTGAGGGTATCATCACAGAACTTGTGAATTTCAGTGAATGCCATGAATCGGTGAAAATCAGTTGTGCTTCTGTAGACGAACCCAAAATTTGGACGATGTAGCATGGTGTACTGAGGATCCTTTTTGCTGTGTAGAAGGAACTGTGGTTCAACAAGGTTAAGCTGAGTCTGATAACTTTCAACACCAAGCTGGAGATCTTCGACACGTTCTTTGATGATGGTTCTCCTGATGTAATGACAAAGGGAAGTACTAATTGCATATCGAAGCTCATTGGTAAGATGCTGCAGTTTGCCTTGAATCTTCATTAGATACATGTCTTCGATATCATTTAGACTCAAATCAGGAAAATCCGCCTCTGAGAATGTGTAGAGGTTGTTGTCGATTCTCTTTACTGTGATCTCGTCTAGAAATATATAATCGCATTTTCTGGATCCGCTTACGTTGATGACGGCCAAGATTCTGAGATCACTGTAAACTGGTTCTTTTGATTTCTGGAGGGCAAGCTTGTACTTGTACCAGGTTTGTCTTTTAGAGTACCAGTGATGAATCCCCAGCTCTGCATCACGATCATATTTGACGAGCTGTTTAACAAACAGTTTGCTGTTGATAGCTGCCTCTTCAATAGCTGATTGTGTGTAGTGAGCAGCTGGTGTGAAAGTGATAGATGTAGCGTACTTTGTCGTCCCTTGAGCTCCATTCTTTAGAAGTTCCAAGTCTTTGTTGAAGAACATTAGAAAGGGAATTTCCGAATGATGATGTCTTCGAATCACGGTCAGTGGCTTGGTCCAATCAGTGGTGAATGGTTGATTCTTGCCAACTTGCCTGACGATGTCTGGACTAGCCCAGTCAAAGTCACTTGACATTGCCCGTGCAATGTTTTCAAGGTGATATTCGAGTTCTGCTGCGCTATTGGATTTGTTCTTTAGAAGAAGGAAAGCATCATTCTTGATCCGACGAAGTTCCTTTTTGGTCATTTTCTTAATATTGAGAGTTCTTTTAATTTCTTGAGTAACAGCAAAGGTGCTGTCTTCAACTCGTGAAACTTCGTCAGTCTGAACTTGAGCGCTTGCAAGATGATCGAACCATTCATTTCCTAGCACATCCGTATCATTATCCAGCCATGAGACAACCGTTGGTCCGGTAGATGACTTTCTGCCGTGTGAAGGCTTGGACTTGGATGGCTTTGACTTTGGTGACGGTGATGGTGATGGTGAATGAGGTTGATCATCGTGTGGCTGGAATTCCATATCTTCATTTGTGAACTGTTCATTGTGATGCTTGGTTTCAGTTGGACCAGAGGATTGATGTTTGGGAGGTTGAGATGATGGTTTATGTTCAGTTTGCTCCTGTATGTGAATCCCTGACCCGCCTTTGTGTTTCTTTTGTGCGGGTTTAGGGTCCTGATCATCCTCATCATCTTCTCGAATCCGTTTTCCTTTGTCAGCAGTTTCTTTGCAGGACTTCTTCTCAATATGTGCTTGAAGAGCCGCAATCAGGTTAACTTCTTCTGGAGAAGGAGAGGTGATTTCAAAGAGTCGGTCGAGAAGCACAAGCTCGATATATTCAGTGGTGTGTTCTGGAAGTGGTTTGGTGTGCGAAGAAGAAGAGACAGCTTCTTTGATCTTTTCGTCCAATTGTGAATCAATATGATCATTGATGTTTTGTTGAAGATCAGGAAGAAATTGCTTAACAAATTTCTTTGCCTTGCGTGTCATATGATCTTTGACGTTGAAACCAAGGAATTCATCGATCTGCTTCTTGCTTTCCTGCATTTCTTCCATTTGTTGAGACAACTTTTTGACTGATTCTTCCATTTCAGCCAATTTAGTTGTAGCTTGGTTGTCTCGTTGTGCTTGTGCTCTCTTTACCGCCTTTTTCAGTTTCTTTGCTGCAGGAGTCACAACCTCAACTTTCGTAACATGGACGATTCTTCTCTTGCTCTTTCCTTTGAAGGCCTTACGAATATCTTCAGAAACCGTTGCTTTTGATTTAGATGTTGGTGATGAAGACCGCGAAGATGATGGAGTTAGAGAAGGGATTGGTTCATCAGATTTGGTAGTTGATTCCTTATGAGGTGAGGGTGGAGGTGTTGGATTCTTCGGTGGTGATTCAGGAGGAGTCTTGGGTGAAGAAGCAGACGAGGGTTGAACTGGTGGTTGTTCTTGCTGCTGTTGTGGGTTATAAACAACCATTGTCAGTGCAGATTTGGCTGTGTCCTTTGGAGGAGAACGAGGAGGTGTTGGAGTGTGAGAACGAATGTAGCTTTCGGCTTCCCGGTTAGCTTGATCATCCTCCTTACGTTTCCTTTCTTCCTCTTGTCTTTTCTGCTCTTCAAGATCTTTGGCTGCTTTAATTGTTTGATCTCCCAGAATATCTTCTTCTTCTTCTAGGTTCCAATCTTCATTATCATCATTGCGTGTTTGTTCCTCGGGATTGTCATTAAACATAGAATCAGAAATATCCTTGTCAGAGAAAACAATGTTGCTATCCTGATCTTTTTCCTTATCCTCCTGAGATGGTGCTCCCAAGTCGGGTTGATTAACCGAACTTGTTTGCTGTGAAGAGACCTTTGTTGATTCAGCTCCAGACCCTCCGGGTTGATTAACCGGATTGTTTTGGGTCGAAACTGCTTTAGGAACATTTTGTGATCCTCCAACCCCATGTGTTCTTTCATACTCTCTCTGTTGTTCCAATACTTTCTTTGCTCTACGCTCTTCATCTGCTTTTAATGATTTGAGACTTTGTTTTTGTGCATTCTCCTTTGAGATCTTATTGTGAAATTCAGCTTCTTCTTCCGTCATAAAAACATGTTCTTCTTCAGATTCAGATGATTCAGAGTTAGATTCTGTGTCTTCATCAATGATTTTATATGGTTCTGGTTTTGGCTGTGGTTTGCTGGGTTCTCTCCTCTTGATGAATGTTGATCTTGGATGTTTTTCTTTTGGTTTAGAGACACTTGAGGTACTCCCTGTCTTTGTCTTACCTTTAGAACGAGTCTTGGAAGATCTAGGTTCTTCAACCATCTTGGCAAGACCTACACGACGTTCACGATATGCTAGATCATAATCATGATATGCTTTTGTTTCTCTAACCTCATCTGGCATCAAAAATTCTGGCAACCTTGCACCTTGCTTTCGTGTACTCTCCTTTGGGAAATAAACTTTGCCCAATGTTTTATCCATGCTATATTCATGAACTTCTTGATCTGTAGGACGTTTATCAAGGTCTTCATGTTGATCAAGTAAATAGCTGATAAGAACTTTGGTGAATCGAACAAATGGGATTTTCTTGAAAATTTTACGCTGTAAGTACATTATATCATCCCAAATAAGAGCAGCAAAGTCAATGGGTTCTTCGTTTAGAAATCCCCACAAGACTTGAAGATGAGCCAGTCTTGGATGCTCGAACCCACTATCTCTTCCAGATATTGAATGTGTTATGATGAAGAAGATAGTCCTCCAGGGTTGAGGAATGTATCTGGCATTAACCTTGGAGATTGTGGTTAGTGGTGTATCAGGCTGAACATCATAACCAATATCTTCCAGGAATTGCATGACCTCTGACTCTGAAGGTGTTGGGTGGAATCGGGCAGCAGCTTCAGGTGCCTCTGGAAGTTTCAAGGCTTTTCTGAGAGTAGCAGGTGTAACTCTGATTTGCTTCCGATCCAGTGTGCAAGTAAAGTACTTTTCATCATTGCTCTTAGTGAAGGTATCCCAGAATTGATGAATATATAGCTCTGGAATGGTGTCTGAGCTGTCAAGAATATCCCTGCATTTGTGAGCTTTGAGAATCTCTATAGCAATCTGACAACTTGGATCAGAACATTTGATCTTGTCCAATTCTACCCTTGAATTGTTCTTCCCTATTTCCAGAGTATACCCACGAGGAAAGACTTCTTCTTTGGTAAGAGCAGGAAGTGGTTGTTGTTGAGAAGATGCCATTGATGTGTATCTGAATCAACAATCATATACAAGTATACAGAATGCATGTTTGTTAGAAAATTGTTAGTTTAAAAAAAACAACACATGGCACCCTATTGTATTTATGATTAGTTGATACATGCTTGGTCAAAGAATTTATCAAGAATTAGCCAAATTCAATAAAATTTGATAAATTTCAATAAGTATATAAAAATATACCTAAGGAAATTGATTAAATTCTATATCAGATCACAACTGCGATAATCAAAGACAACTGCGATAATTAAAGACAACTGCGATAACTATAACAAATGCGATAACTATAACAACTACGATAAATATCCAATCAAGATAACAAATCCAACTGCGATATTTATCCAACTGCGATAATCATCCCATCTGCGATAATCATCCCAACTGCGATAATCATCCCAACTGCGATAATCATCCAACTGCGATAATTATTCAACTGCGATAATTATCCAACTGCGATAATTATATCAATCAAGATAATTAAACCAATCAAGATAAAAATCTCAACTGCGATAATTATCTCAACTGCGATAACTATCACAACTGCGATAACTACCACAACTGCGATAATTTTGGCCAACTTCGATAAACTCTAATACAAGAGTTTACGAACACTTTTGACGATGAACAAACACTCAAATCTTTATCGTGATTCATTATAACTCATGGTTTATGTCCACAGATATTCACAATCAACTTAGATGACTATTATGAGCATTTGGACTAAGTTATAACATTAACGAACCACAAATATTCAAGAATCAAATCTGCTAGTGTTCATGTTCTTCTTAAACCCTAAAACCTAATTAAATCACTTAAAGTGTTTCTGGGTATGATCCAAGCATGGCAATAATCAATTAAACATCAGACAACAACTTTTCAGTAAACACATTACACAATAACGCATTCACTAAGTTTTCCCCAAATCGTTGCTAAAACCCTAAAAATCAATTCGACTAATTTGTGGTTTCTGGGTGTGATTAAGCATGCAATATGGGTTCACTATCATTGTAAAAGTATTATCGTACAACCATTTACAACACAAACACTCTAAATCAACATCCCCAATTTTAACGCAAACCCTAGAACTAAATGTCTCAATTTTGAATGTTCTAGCCGTTAGATCATGATACCGTTCAAAACCATCTTTTATAATAACATTATAAACACAAGAACACTCACAGAAATCAAAGATCTTGTTCGGATTGGTGGATTGATTGTTGACCGTTGATGATGGTGGTTAGATGTAATTAATTTTGGTTGGTGAAAAATGGCAGGGCAGTAAATGCGATAATTAAATTCACATGAGTTTAAATATCTATCATTTAACTTTGCATATATTGCACATGTAATCCCCTAACCTAGGTAACTTTGAACTTCTAGTCCTAAACCACCATCAATCTAATCACTAAGTCTCATTTATGACATTTAAGGCACACAATTTTCTATCTTAACATCTTATCACCAAAAACTTGTGAAACAACAATTTCTGAAAAATATGCAAGTACAATTTTAAGATTTTGGAAAAAAATTATGTCTCCCCCTCAACACGTGTTTAAAAATTGAAAAATGAACAAAGTGTTGGAGAAGGAATTGTACTTGCACCTTTTTTTTTTTTTTTTTTTTTTTTTTTTTTTTTTTTTTTAATATATATTTACAAAGATAGTTTGGAAATGTTTGACTTGGTTATTTATTTTTAAGAAACTTTTCCAAATCGTTTGGCGTCAAACATCTCATACCAATCCGGTGAACCAGATCCACAAATCTTGCATGAGGCAAGGCTTTTGTGAATAGATCTGCCAGTTGGTGTTCAGTTCCCACAAAGTATAATTCAACAGTACCCTTTTCCACATGTTCCTTGATGAAATGGTACCGGAGATCAATATGCTTGGACTTTGAATGCTGGACAGTGTTGCATGAAATGGCAATGGCACTCTTGGAGTCGCAATACATCGGAATCTTGTTGATTGTGTAACCGTAGTCCATTAGTTGTGATCTCATCCAGATGACTTGAGCACAACAAGCAGACATGGCTACATACTCAGATTCTGTTGAAGACAGTGAGGTGCAGTCTTGTTTCTTTGATTGCCAAGAGACGAGCTTGTCACCCAAGAATTGAACTCCCCCTGATGTACTCTTGCGTGTGTCTAAGCATCCTGCATGGTCAGCGTCTGAAAATGCAACAAGTTCAAACCCAGAATCCTTTGGATACCAGATCCCCAAATTAATGGTTCCCTTTATGTATCGAAGGATTCTTTTAACGGTTGACAAATGCCGTTCAGTCGGTCGAGACTGATATCGGGAGCAAAGATAAGTGGCAAATACAACATCCGGTCTGCTAGCTGTGAGATACATGATCGAGCCAATGATACTACGATACTTCGTAGGATCAATGAGTGTCCCATGAATGTCAGCATCTAGCTTCGGGGATGAGGAGGACATTGGGGTATTGTAGGTGTCACAGCTGGTCATACCATGCTTATTCAGGATTTCCTGAGCATATTTTGACTGACTTAGAAATATACCACGGGGTGATTGATGAACATGTAATCCTAAAAAGAAAGAAAGTTCACCCATCATAGACATCTCAAAGTTTTGTTTCATTAGTTTAGAAAAAGCGTTTGAATATTTTTTATTGGTTGAACCAAAAATAATATCATCCACGTAGATTTGTACGATGAGAATGTCGTCCCCGTGTGTTTGTATAAATAAAGTCGGGTCAACAGTTCCAATAGTAAAATGATTAGCAAGGAGAAATGCGGACAGTTTATCGTACCATGCCCTCGGGGCTTGTTTAAGGCCGTAAAGGGCTTTCTTAAGCCGATATACATGGTTAGGATGATCTGGATCCACGAAGCCTTCTGGTTGTGACACGTACACCTCTTCTCGGAGTTGACCATTGAGAAATGCCGTCTTCACATCCATCTGATATACTGTGATATTCTTGTGGGCTGCGTATGCCAGAAACATTCTAACTGCCTCTATCCGAGCTACTGGAGCAAATGATTCTTCGAAGTTAATACCCTCTTCTTGGCTGTATCCTTTTGCTACCAGTCGGGTCTTGTTACGAATCACTGTACCATCTGCACCTAGCTTGTTTTTCCAAATCCATTTCAATCCAACCACATAAACTCCATCTGGTCTCTCAACTAATTCCCAAACTTCCAGACGTTTGAATTGTTCCAACTCCTCTTGCATGGATTCAATCCAATTGTCGTAGGTAAGGGCTTCTTTGATGTTTTTAGGTTCAGATTGACAAACAGTGAGTGCATACATGCAATGTTCACTGTCTGTATGAAGTTTTTGTCTTGTGAGGACTGGATTGTTAGGATTGCCAATTATGTTTACCAAAGGATGATCTCTTGTCCATTTGTGGGTGGATGGAAAATGTTGAATGTTGTTATGATGATCTGACGGGTCCATATTGCTCGAGGAGGATTCTCCTGATTCTGGAATGGTTGGTGGTGGAGCAAATGGATTGAAGAATGCGTTCCCGTCATAATCTGATGGTGTGGAAACTGGATTAGAAGTGGGGGATGAATCGTCAACTGCAGGTTGAGGTGTTTTCTCCATTGATGATGATGATTCAGGTTGTGGTGCATCATCAACAACTACTGTAGATGTAGATGCTGATGGATCAGGTGCTTGATATGGAAGTTGTTGAGCAGCGGAACTGGGGGAGGCATCTGATGCACTAGTAACATGAACGTCATCAAACATTGGTGCAAACAAATCTTCCAGATCCTTCCTGTTGAAAGGTAGGGGTGCAGTCGAAGATTCAGGGAAGTTAAGACGGTTGTTTACGGGTTCCAAGCGGTCTTGCTCAGAAGCCATTTCGGTGAGTTCATCAAAATTAGCGTGTATGGTTTCTTGAATATCCCCAGTCCGACGATTCCAAATACGATATCCCTTGGAGTTCTCACAGTATCCAACAAAGATCCCAATATCTGCTTTAGCCTTAAGTTTACCAAGATCATCCTTATCATTCTTCGGATAACACAAAGCTCCAAAGACGTGAAAATGGTTGATGTTTGGTTTTCTTCCTTGTATAATCTCATATGGTGTTTTGGTGTGTCTTTTGGTGATCATTGCACGGTTCTGAGTATAACAAGCAGTATTGACAGCTTCAGCCCAAAGATAATCCGGTAATTGGGCATTGATCAACATAGTTCGAGCTGCTTCCACGAGCGTCCGGTTTCGTCTTTCAACTACACCATTTTGTTCCGGAGTGCGAGCTATGGAAGTCTGATGAACAATCCCATGTTTCTCTGTGAAATCCCGAATGATTTGATTCTTAAATTCAGTCCCGTTGTCTGTTCTGATGATTCGGACGGTGTTACGGACTTGAACTTGAATCTTGGTGAGAAACATGATGAGGATATAAGGAACTTGATCTTTAGTCCGAAGAAAATAGACCCAAGTCCATCTTGAGTAATCATCTACTATTACCAGAATATACTTCTTCCCGTTAATACTCTGAACGCGCATCGGACCACACAAATCCATATGAAGCAGTTGTAGGACATGGTCTGTGCTGTGTTCTGTTTTGGGAGGAAAATGGGCACGATGACTTTTCCCTTGTTCACAAGCAGAACACAAGTGATCCTTGGCATATCTGAACTTTGGTAGACCGTCAACTAATTTCTTCTTGGCAAGATCAGTCATGGTTTTAAAATTGAGATGAGACAATCTTTTGTGCCATAACCAAGCTTTCGTGGGATGAGCCTTGGAGAGTAAACAAATAGGAGAAGAAGCTGTCATGCCGTCAAAGGAGATAGAATACAGACTTGTTCCGCGTTTCCCTTTCATAAGGTCGTTCCCTTGAAGATCACGAATAAAGCATGTTTTCTCCCTGAATGCTACTTCCAAGTCTCCATCGCAGAATTGTCCCACGGAGAACAAATTATGACCGAGACCTTCAACATAATACACACGGCTGATTTCGATGTTCCCATTAATATAATCCCCATAGCCCATAATTGCAGCGAAGTGATCATTCCCGAATCTGACCGTTCCGATAAACTTTGCAAAAAAGTTCTGAAGAAGTTTGAGATTGCCGGTCATATGTCGGGAGCACCCGCTATCAACAATCCAAAGGACGATTTGAATCACCTGCATCACAAACATCGGAAACAGGTGGAGAATTGATAACGGTTGGATCCGATGAGTTAGTGACACAAGAGGTTAGTATTTTAGGTAACCATTTAAAATCAAAAGTGTTCTGTAACCAGCGTTGCCAGGTCCAACTAGTCTCTGCCTTTTTCCTAAGGTATGCACTAGGTGATTTTTTTGTCTTGGAGTGGGGCTTTTCTATTTTCTCCTCAGAAACATCTAGTGGAGGCATCCCTAAAATGGATTTCGCAATGGTTTTAAGCTTAGAGGAAGCGCCACTAGTTCGTTTCTTTCTCTTAGTCAGCAAAGTTTTAGCAACACATTTTGTATGATCACCAGATAGTATGCTATGACGACAAAAAACACAAGTAGCGTCAACAAAGACATCTTCATTAATATTTAAAGAGTTATCATCTGTTACATCATTCTTAGAACTAGACTCAGATAAGTGCAATTCTATTCCTGATGTTACATGTGTCTTATTCAAACTACTTTCTTGGACTTCTTGAGACTTAGATACTTCCTTCCTAGATTTCTTGACTCTATTCTTCCTCTGTTTCTTGTGAGTCTTGGAATGGTTGATCTTAGAGGTGGTTTCTAGTCCTGTGGAAGTACAAGTAGCTGAATCAGTGGTTGTGTTAGATGCTTTGGTATGTTCTTTGTCCACTACATACATTCCTGGAGCAAACTTATGAATGTTTGCTTTGCTCTTGTCTAAAACTCTGATCTTCTTCTTTAAATCAATAATGATGTGTTGGAACTCTTGATTTTGTGAATCTAATTTCCTGTTTAGGTAGACTGTGTCATTTCTGTTTTGAATAACTTTATCCAGGTCTTTTTCATTTTGAAACAGTTTAACTTTTAAGAAAGCCTTTGTTTCTTTGATTTGTTCATGACTGTTTTGAAATGATAGAGATCCCATGAGATTTTGAAATTTGAGTTCAAATTCAAGACTTCATTTTTGACACCAGTCCAAACTTTTTTGAAGATTAAAAGCTTTGTTTTCCACATCACCATTGATTTGTCGAAGATTCTCATTCTCATGTATCAGATTATCAATCTCCATATGCAACATCTTAATATCCACAGCATGCTCATTCACAATTAAAGCATTACCAGATTCATAGAGCGAATTCATAATCACAGAGACAACGTCATAACACAAGACTTTTTCCAAGAGTCGATCATTTTCGTTTGCTAAAAATTTCTTTTGAAGTTTTTGACGTTGAACCTTGTCATCTTTAGCTTTGAAAATGGATTTCATAGATGCTAATTCCGTATATAACTCCTCTTCCCATCTTGTTGCACCCTTTTTCAGATTTCGAACATGAGGAAGAATTTTCTTTTGAAGAATCTCCTTCTTTTCTTTCTGAACAGGAGAAAGAAAAGATGAGATAGGAATTTGAGAACTAAACTCAATTTCACTCTCCAAACGAGAAATGTCATCCATAAATGTCTGAAAATATCGAAGAACCCGACATTCTGTAGGCATTTGTGGATCAACAATATCCTCTGTCAAACAATCTTTAAATTGTACACCAGTCGTAGGATCAGAAGTTATAGACGAGGGAGCATTTATGTTTGTGTATGTTAACGTTTGTTCTGGATGATCCTTAGGAGGAACAAATGATTTGCTCAAATGAGGTCGTGCATTATAATCGTAATGTACTTTTGAAAACTTTGCTTGTGAATTTGATCGACCCTCAATCTTGTTTTCAAGAAAATCCGTTTCTTCATCAACAGAATACATAACAACACGTTGAAAGGAATCATCTAACAGAAATGTTGCATTGTACAACTTAGGATTTTCTTTGAGTGCTTTGTGTAAATTGCGGGGTGTGTCACTGCCAAGTGCAAAACTTACTCCTTTAGGACTTGGTTTTACAACATTTTTTTGAATTTGTGTTACAGAATTACCCGTTTTATACACAATGTTTTGAAAATCTTTGAGTTTGGTTTCCAAATCCAGAATTTGATCAAGATAGGAGTCAACACATTTCCTAGTGGCTTTATTTTCTTCAAGAAGATCCTTCTGAGAAGCAGAAAGCTCAGATTGAGTTTTCAACAATTCAGAATTTAAAGTCTCAATTTGAATTTTAAACTCAAATTGATCTTTTTCTTTCTGAGAGAAAAGTTCAGCTTTGGCAATGGTTAGCTCACGAACTTGACTTTCTAAATTTTGAACTTTTACATACTCTTTTTGGAAAGCCGTTTCAAAACCTTTTTCACGTTTATCTTGTTTTAGATATCCGGAAAGTTGTAATTTATAACACTCATTATCCTTTGTTAACACTGCAATTTTCTCTTTGAGTTTCTGATTGATGTCATTGCATTTTTCTATTTGTGACTGGGTGGTCAATAACAAGGCCTGTAAGTCCGAATCTTGATCATCCAAATGATCGTTTTGTTCAAGATGATCACAATTAGCATCATCGATGAGATCATCAAAGGAAACAACTGTTTTATCATCATCAAATGATACAACCGTGTTAACTTGATCATCGGATGGTGATGAAAATAACTCATTTTGAACAAAAGTTTCGTTTGTAGATGAAGATACAGAAGATGAAGCAATTTCATGAATAAGACATGTAGGATCAGGTACCTGAGAAAGACCATCGGTATCATATACCGGGCCTGACTCGGATATATTCATTTCATGCATGTTAGCCATAAGCATGACTGCAGCGTTTGCCTCGAGGTCTTCCATCTCATCATCTGATTCCACATTTGCCATAAAATTTTGATCATTCTGAGTCATCATCCCAGCAGCTCTTTCATCTTTGAGTGCCATCATAAGAGCCTCTTTGTGATACTGACTGCCCATTGTTCGCGGCTTCGGACAAGCATTAGCCATATGACCATTCCCCCCACAATTGTAGCATGTGATAGACGTATTAGCAATGCCTTTCTGACCATTCCCAACATTCGAATTTCCTCTCTGAACATTCCCCATACTGTTTCTGTTTGCCCCTGCAGAATTGTACCTATTTCCTCCTGACTGAACCCTTTGATTACCATATCCACGATTTCCCGAACCATATCTGCCTGAAGACCTATTCTGAACTTCTACTCTCCCATCATTAACAACAGCCTGATTTCTGGTATTTGAAGATGAACGAAGACGGTTGTTGGATTTGGTGAATCTGCCAAATGCTTTAGCAATTAATCCAAATGCTTCATTAAGAGAATTGAAAGCATCCTCTTCTTCATCATAGTCTGCATTTGAGTACATCACTGAATCGGTGTTGTTGTAGGGAACCAGCTGATTATCAGAGTATTGTTGAGGTGCTTCATAGGAAATGATTTGATTATGAGGTTGGGGTGGAATGCTTGGTTGAAAAGATGAGTTTCCAAATTCCTGTTGTGGTAAAGAGAAGTTAGATTGAGCAACGAGAGCAAGTGAGTTTGGTGTTGGTGCTGGTGTGAAGCCTCCTCGTGCTACAATTTCTTTATCCACTTCTGATTGATGTTGTCTAAGGTAATCATACATAAGTCCATATTTGACATCACCAATTTTCTTTGTCTGCCTCACAAAAGTTGCATATTTTTGCCATTCAGGACCAAGACATCCAAGGAATTTGGAGTTGACAGCAATCTTTGGTAACTTTATATCATGACGATCAAGATCGTTGATAATGTTGGTGAAACGGTGGTAGTAAGATTCAATAGTCTCCCCTGGTTCCATGATGAAGTGAGTGTACTCCATATATAACTTGGACTCAAGATCTTCTTGGTTCAACTCTGTTCCTTCCATGAGGAGATGAACATGTTCCCACATATCTTTGGCTGTCTTTTGAGCATCAATACTTCGGTAGATAGGATTGGGAATACCTTGAAGTATGAAAGACATAGCCAATTGGTTTGCTTCTTGTTGTAATGTTTGCTCAGTTGTGTAATTGGCAACCGGAATGGGTGTGGATGTTTCTTCTCTCTCTGGAGTTGCTGAAACCACAGTAGCTGGAATAGGATAGGGTCCTTCTTCAATGACCTTCTTGAGATATTGACCATGGGGTTTTTTGAGTTCAACGAATCTGAGGAATCTACTAGCCCACTGCACGTAGTTACCTGGAGTTAGCATTGGTGGAGTTTCTTGACTTCCAGCTTCATGACGTGATTGCTGACTACTAATTGCTTCACACATCTTGTTAAACCAATGAGGTTCTCTGGAGTATGATGAATAGTTCTGCAGTTGTTGATTCTGTTGCATGATTTGTTGTGGGGATACTTGTGGTGGAGAGAGAAATTGATGTTGTTGGACGAATGCTTGTTGTTGTTGATACTGAGGATGGAATTGCTGTTGTTGAGGATGTTGTTGTAGCTGATAGTAGTAATTGAAGTGAGGTGGTTGAGACATATCTGGATCTTGAAGATAATTAAGATATGTGTTGATGAGTTATGGAAAGTTGGTATTGAAAATCCAAAAGATTCTGTTCAAATGCGATAGATACTGTTCACCAATTGCGATAAGTCAATTCACCAAATGCGATAGAACAAGTTCACCAAATGCGATAAGGTCAATTTACCAAATGCGATAGAACAAGTTCACCAAATGCGATAAGGTCAATTCCAAATGCGATAACCTTCAATAGCGATAACGAAAGTAGAAAATGCGATAAAACTATGAAGTGCGATAAACAATGACAATTTGGAAATATTATCTTAAAGAGCGATAAAATATCAACTGCGATAAGATAAGAAATCAAACTGCGATAATTTATAGCAACTGCGATAATTTTATCACAAGTCCAATTTCGATAAATTCTCAATCTCTAATACAAGAGAAGAGAAGCAACCAAGTCGAAGTATGTAATCTTTCTAATACAAGAAAGTACAATACTGAGTCCCAAATGCGATAATTGAAGATCTCCCAAATGCGATGAAACCCTAATCTATCTTGATTGCCAACTGCGATAGAACCCTTAGTTAACTTGCAACTGCGATGAAACCCTAATCTATCTTGATTGCCAACTGCGATAAAACCCCTTTTTGTCGAAGTTCACTCAGAAACCAAAGTAGCACTTTTCATCAACTTTTTCCAATCGCTAATAATACGGATTATGCTAAATCGTCCAAATAACCAAAAATCACTATTGTTTTTGACGTTAAACGATTAGTAACCAATAGAATTAATGAATATTAAGCTTGTTGACGATTAGAAAATGAAATTTGACGAAGATTTGTGGAAGTTTAACGAGCTCAAAGTGATTTTTCAACACAAATAAGAGTTTTAACGTAAAGATTTGAACAAAAAAACCTTACTAGATCTTAAAAACCAACGTAATCAATAATACTAACGACTCAAACACACTATCCTAATAATCCCTTGGCGTATGATACCACTTGTAGGTCACGTTTAGATCTCAAACACACACACGTTAAGACAATAAGAACTCGTACTACTATCTATATATTAAGCTACGTATGGAATAAACAATAAGCTAATAAGCTAAACTAGAGAAGAGAACTAAGAAGAGAAGAATAAGAATGGTAGGCTTTTCAATTGGATCAAACGTTACACGAACATAGCTTCCGCACATTACATGAAAAACCGACAATAAGTAAGCACCCCATGCCTTGTATTTATAGGCAATGGGAGGGGAATCATTCTAGGAATATTCCCATGCATGTTACTAACATGGACTTACTAATGTGACCGGTCCATGGATTACTAATGGACCGGTCCATAATTACAAACAATATAATCCTATTAAACTTGCAACATTATAAATGAACAAGACTTGTAAATAATTAAAACGTGTTCCTAACAGTTTGTCATACAGATCGGAAGTGAAGATCACAATCAGGTAGTGGAACACTACCAGAAGATACACTTAAGCAAACTCACTTCCTGGTCTTCGGTTGCTGCTCTTTCTGGTTGCTCAAATCAACTGATATGATCCGAAAGACATCTTCGCTTGGCGGCTAGACAATCTCTCGGTATCATGTCAAATCCTACTTCACATTCCGGTGGAAAACTTGGTGGTTCAACCAGGAATCATATTCGGAAAAACTCAGGGTGCTAATTAATTCTCAAGATAAGGTACATTCGTTGGTGTACGGAATGGTTTCTAGGAAAACTTCATAACCGCGAAAGTAACACACGAGTCTCCAGAGTAATAGTGATAGCAAGGAGTTTAACAATCGGTAATCATGGTAGGAAGTTCAAAATTGTTTTCAAATGCCAAAGGTGGGACATAGGAGGATAATCGTCAATATTTTGAATGTTCAATCAACCAATCTCTTATCAGGACAAAATCAGTTAACTATCAAGGAAAGACGGATCGGCAAAACATATCCTACCGTTTAGAATGAGAGGGAAAACATTTTTTTATACTCGTGGAGAAACACCACAAGACTTCTCATGGGAACAGAGATGGTTAAGACGAAATCAAATAAATGATTATCAGAATCAAGAAACACCTAACAGAAGGTATCAAGTATATCATCGTCATGGGGATTCTCAGAATGCCCGAAGAGGCATCAGAATGATTTACCAAAGGTTCAGAGGTTGGAGTCGGAATCTGAAGGCAAGGATCAAATAGTGTCAGACAATTACTATGCAATTTCAATGCTTCAGGTTTTATTTAGGTTTCAATTCTTAGGTGGCGCAAGGCATAAGCTCTAATTTTCCAAATGTGATTTCAATAGGCTTAACCAACAGCAAAGCATGAATCAGAGTGATACGGAAGCAATGCTACTTATACATATGACTTATAGTCTACCCATTCCTCACTGGTCAAAATTTAAGTTCCTATAGGGAAATCCTAAGGCAATTTCTCAAAGGTTGTCCTACGAGCACCTACACTGGAAACTTAGTGGTCCAGACTTCACAGGTCAAGGGTAAATGTATTACGAGTCGTAGCCTGTCTCTCTGATACCATAAATTGGTAATACTTTTAATCTGAACTTAAACTTTGATATAAAACTCAATCGGTAATACTTTTTAATCAACAAACCCTAACCAAAATTCATCCAAACATTACATCATCATCCAACAACCTTAAAATGCATTAAATGACCAGATCCATCAAGAAAACCCTAACCCTAAATCATTAGTTAGGTTTTTATATTATTTTCCGAAAATCAGATAAACAAAATAATTAACCACGATTCATACAAGCTTCAACAAATCAAAAATTCATTTTTCCAGAGTGATATGATGATTATAGAACCCATAAAAATTATGTACAAGCCTCAGAAAAATCGTATGAATATATTTGGATTTATGGTAGGTCTTAAACATTAAAAATTATTACGATCAATCAAGCTTGCATGGGTTGATTTAGCCAATTTATATGAATCATATATGATGTAAGGATCATGAGAAAAATGCCATACGAATTTTAAAACGTGTGAATTAGGCGTAGGAATTATGTGTATCTCGGATGAAAACGCGACAAGAAAAATAACCACGGATCAAACCAAGCAATCCCACGACCAAATCCTATTTTTCCTAGCTTCCTAGAATGATGAAAAACACCAAAAAAATATCCAAAGACCTCCAGAAATTTGGATGAAGCAAAAGGGATTTTGTGTGTGTTTGATAAGTATTTTGGTGTAAAGAAAATAGGGAAAAGGGAAACTAAATAATGATAGGGCCGAATAGGGGGAAAATATGGCCTAAGACTTGGCCACAATATTGAAAAAATCAAATTCAATGATTTGATTTTATTTCCATATTTATTTGTTCCTATCTTAATTTAAAATGTTTTATAAATACACATAATTAATTTAATTAATATTTTCGATATATAAATATATATGTTGTGTGTAACAAGTATATATTTTTTTTGGACATGTACAAATGTTAAAATGTTGTCTCAAAATTATTTCACTTCATATGTAGTTCGTTTCCAGAGATTCGGAATTAATTTAGAACTTTATAACTGATTTTAATTAACTTTTAAGTTTTCTGGGGTATTTTGGTCTTTTACATGCTTTCTAAATTTCAGGTATTACATGATGAAACACATTAACAAAAATTAAACTAGTGCAAACAGAACCAGATCCAGAACCAGAAAGTCAAAAGAATCCTTAGGTGCATTGAGAGTTTGACAAATAAACTGGAAAATAAAAAGCCGGAGCCACAGCAGGTAGGGGTGTCAAATGGGTCGACCCAACCCGACCCGAACTCGATAAAGCCTTATAGGGTAGGGTTCATTTGGGTTCAACTCGGCTTATCGGGTCTAGAAGAATAAAAAGAATCCTTATGTGCATTGTACTCATTTAACTTTTTTCTAGAAGAATAATTCAATCTTTCAACCATTATACATTATGTTAACTTTCTGAAGCACATCAGTAACATATTAAGAAGAAGATGAATATTCAACTCAAGAATACTTGGCTTATGATGATTCGGTTGGGACAAAGGGCTCTTATTGTCCGAGGTAAATGTACAACACAGTAAGAAAACTAAAAAGAAGTAAAGAACATATATCGGAGGAAGAGAAATATTGAAATTGAAAAACTACATACCATGTGATAAGGTGATCGAATTTAACGGGTAAAATACATGAAATAGTAAGTTTGGCTGGTAAAGAATAATACAAATGGTTCAAAAGCCACCTAAATAAGTTTACAAACACGTAAATCATTTTACCAAGAGAATATATATATTACTATTTCAACAATGCATTTTTCGAACATCGTACATGTAAATCAACTTTAAAACCAGAAAACGAGCAGCATGTCAACCCAGTAAGATCAGACCCATTAAAATATTACCCATTTTGATCTAAACCTAATTTGACCTGCCCAAAATAACAGATTTGACATTTTATCTTATGCTATAATTTTTCACCCTCCTAAGATGCTTTTGATAACATATATACATAGGGGTAGACATATATATCTTCACGGCAGCATGTCATTCTGATAACATATTATGGAGGCAAGGATTTTCAACATGATCGGTTTCAAGTATACACTTTTATAACGCATTTTATAAAATGTCACATGATATTCAACATGAGATGTAAGGGATGACAAGATAGAAGCATCACTAATACAAAAGAAGCTGATTCACTGTTATCCCATGTAGCACATATGAGATGTATACAGTTAACAAACAAAAAAAATTACAACTACTTTTATTGAAACCCTCAATTGACGCTACGTATTTGACTCAAACTTATCAGTTATCACTCACTGATCAAACTTTTCATACTCATTTTTCAATACATCATCTTTGAATCTTTGATACCACATCACACTTAAAGGTAAATTCTTTAATGGCAATATTTGTTTTCTAAGCCTACTACATTCTATTGCAATTTAATGGCAATATGTTGAGGTTTTGTTTTGTTTTTCTAATGCTACTGCTCAGTACATAATCTGAAACCAACATTTGACCAATTCATATCTAAAGAGGGTCAATTTGGAGGCTAAACTGAAACCTGTATCAGCTGCTATTAACAGCCTTTCAAGTCTTATATCTTTACGCAACCCGATTCAACCCGATAACAACCCGACAACCCAACCCGATTCAGAACCAGAGCGAAGCAGATGATACTAATGCAAACAGAACCATATCCAGAAATAAAAGGGTGTTTGATTACTTAAACCGTACATGTAACAATTAATTCACATACCTTAAGAAAAGAGTGAGAATGTTGGTCCCTAGTTGCTCGCCTATCAGAAGTTCAATGATGTCTCTTGGGTTGATTGGTAGAGTAAAATCATCAGCATCCCGAAAAATCTCCTTTTTAAAATAAACAAATTGCGGCATAGCACAATCCTCATGGGCCATCCAACGATAATAGCCTTTCCTCACAGCCTCTGATCTCCCATCTATATCCTCTTTCAAAGCATGTAACTGTTTTCTGATATCATCTTTTTCCTTCTCGCCTTTAGACTGCTCGACGGGTGCTTTTAATGCCTTTTTTCTTTTCTTGCTCGCCTATACATACATCAATACATATGAATCCTTTCCTATATTGAAGCCTATCAAAGCTAGATAGCTTTATGATTTACCTGAGTAATAGTAGGAACAATCGTTAATGCAGAACATTCAGTTGAAGGTCCTTGTACAATTTTAGGTAACGTACTCTTGGCAGCGGCACTTGTTGTAGGGGTGTTTGGCAAACCATGCATATTTTAATTTTAAATACATGATTAAAGCTTACTGATATATACAACACAAATTGAAAAACGTATATACAAGTAATACCGAAAAGTAAGCAATGGCACCAATTGGCCATTGAATAAAGGCCCCACATGTGCCTCCCAAATTAGAAATATCTTCATCTGGCACAGGAAGCTCCAAATCTTCTTGCCGATTAAGTACTTTGAGAACCGAGACCCTTATGTGACCCTTTCGTAACTTGCTTCCATGTATCAAGCCGTCCCCAACTGGATATACCGTCGCGTGGGCGCACAAGATCTTCTCCCCGATCAAAATGGATTGAGGACTGAGCAAAGAGCATGTGGTGGGTTCCTAGAAAACAAACCACGTATAGTATATGGTATATTAGGTGTGTGTATATAAAGTATGTTACATGTCAATAGTATACTAACATAACAGATATACATTCACCTTTATGCAATCTATCTTGATCCTGCTAGTTGTCGAGCCAACACTACTCGTTCCAAAGCCAGGCTGCTTCCTTATTTCTTCCAAAAGTTTATCCTTCAATTGATCCCATATCTTACCATTCATTAAATTTTCTCCCATTTGTTGCGCCAACTCTTCAAAATCTAGTGACTCTTTGTAGGTCCTTTTTTTCCTCACATATCCTTTTATGCCTTTTTTAAATCCAACAATAGAGCTAACTCCCCTAGTGCGACCCCCATGGTCAGTATTGATCCCAGTTGAGCTTCACGATCTTATTAATTATTTTAGATAAATCTAAAGCAATCGGTATAGAAACTGATCTTGAATTGTATATCAAATATTATGCGGAACTTAATATTTGATCTTAAGAAGAATTAAACACAAAACGAATTCTCAAACAACACTTCAATATATTAATACGATTGCTCGATAGCAATAGGGTTACAAGAAACCTTGAAGTGTAAAACAATAATGATACGTTGCTCTAACCTAACCCTAGATCCTCCTTTTATAGCATAAGGAGTCCTATTCGGTTTACAAGACTTTCTATACAAGAAAAATATCTTACGTATCTTTTCTATACTTATCCTTAACATACTATACATATCTAATAAGCAGTAGAGTAACTAGTCTAGCAGCAGAGTCTTCGTGGGCTAGCAGCAGAGTTACACTTTGCTTATTCTTCCAAACCAGCAGAGTTACAAACAGCAGAGTCATTGTACTAATCAGCAGAGTTACTTAACTGATCAGCAGAGTTATACTTAGTGTATTTCTCGAATCAGCAGCATCTTTAGACCCAACAATCCTCCCCTAAACTTGATATTTTTCTTCAAAAATCATCAAGTTTCTGTTAAACCCAGCTAATCACCAGAAGGATGCTTTCAAACACTTTACTGTTTTGAGATCTTTGATTCCAGCACTTTTCTATACCTCTCCACTAACTCAAAAGCTTGATGATCTGATAAGAATGGTCTTTGCAAACTCAGCATTCCAGGTTGTAGCATATTAGTCAGAAGAGCAGTATTCTTGAACACAGGATAATCTTTCTCTGTTAACATGTACAAACACAAACCATTACTTCCAGTCAATGCATGTACTCCACATGATTGATATAGATACCATCTGATAACTTTGCTTGAACTTATCACATTCTTCCAATCAAGACTTCTTTCATCAGGTTCAAACATATTCTTCAAATAGTAATAGTTGAGTCTTTCATGCACCACCTCTGGTCTAGTATCACCATAATTCATCTTGTAAAGATTCCAGAGTTGTAGAATATCATTCCTATCCATGTGGTGCAACATTTGAGAAAAACTGATATATCCCACACTTGAACCATTTGATCTCTTAATCCCCCAGCATGCTTGACTACCATCTAGAACATCATGTGAGTATGAAATGATTGGGTATTTAGTTGACAAAGGAACTACATTAAGTAACTCAGGTTCTTCTTGAGGTTTGTGAACTGTGAGATCCATAATTCTTTTCATATCATCTGCAGTCACTTCTTCAAAATTATGCTCATCACTATCCTCTTTCTCTGAATCACTCATCACTACTGACTGAATTCTCCTCTTCTTCCTACCCACCTGCTTTACTTTCTCCTATATCTTTTTATACCAACAGAGGATTCAGTCATTACTTCAGTTTCAACAATAACTTCTTTCTCCTTTTCAACATCAGATACTATGGGCTTTGTAACACTTGATTCAGGATTCATGTAAGCATTTGGTGCTACTTTAACTCTTGTAAGCTTAGCAACTTCATCATCATTCAATGGATCAATTTTGCATTCCATCTCCTTCCTTGCTGCTTCATACTTCTTTTCAACATCTTCATATGACAAAAGTTTTAAATCTTTTAATTTCCAATTCTTCATATGTCTCAGATAATATTCTTGATGAGTTCTAAGTTCCCTTCTTGTAGGAGGTTTAAGCACTTTCTTATTCTTCCTCTGATTGACCAACTTCTTCTTCTGTTTTGCTTTAAACTCTTCCAAGAAGTCAAACTCATTTATAGCAGCAAAATCATCTTGTAACTCTTCTTTCACTTTAACCCATTTGATAGCAGCCTCATTACTTGCTTGTTCATTTTCCCAGTTTTCAAGTAATGCTCTGGTTTTTGCCTCATTCTCAGCCAGCTGCCTTTTCTTTCAAGTTCTTTTTGCTCATCTTCTTCTACCAATTTTCTTGCAGCATCAGAATCATACCTAGATTGATCCTCTTTTGGCCAGAATTCAAAAGGAATATGCCATGGGTAAGAGTCATCTAATTTTCCTTTACCTTTACCAGTGTATGTTGGTTGTGAAAGTTTAGACACTGGTTCAGGTTCTCTTATAGTAACTCCTTTGGCTTTTGGTCTTGTAGGCTATGGTGTAGGATTAGGTGAAATTTCTTTTGGTGCAGGTGTTTTGTTTCCAAGGTTAAGCAATACTTGGGCTAAGGGCATTGTGTCTTCATCAAATTCACCAGCAGAGTGATTTAGCCCATCAGCAGAATTCTTTCTTCCATCACCAGAAAGTTCTGCATTAACAGCAGAGTCAACCTCCCCTGAAGTTTTGAGTACCTCCCCTGAACCTGCTGCATCCTTCTGATCATTCCTCCCCTGTTTGGAAGCATCCTCTTCCAAACATGGTTTGGAACCCTTCTTCAACCTCCCCTCAAGATGAGTAACCCTGAGCTTAAGTCTTCTTATCTCAGCACCTTGAGAAGCTTTGACTAAGGATAACTCCTTTCTAAGACCAATAACCTCCTGTGACAATTTTGTACAAGTATTCGTCAATTCCTGAATTGTTTCATGATATCCTCACAACTTTGGTCTGTGTAACCTGACCCGAGAGGTTGATCACTGGAATTGGCATTTTGTACAGGGGTTTTAACCGTCAAATCCTCTTTTCCAAGTTCAATGCTAGCCTCAACACTTCGACCTGTGTTACTTGGTCCGAGAGGTGTATCATAGGCATTGTCATTTTGTACATCAGTGTCCATCAATTCATGTGTTTCATCCCTGTCCTCATCACTTCGAGATGTGTTACCTTCTCCGAGAGGTGAATCTTTGGACACAAACTCAGTCTCAACCCTAGGTTGAACAACTGAGCCCCCCAAAGTAGCCATTTGGCTGGGGTTACCATCAGTTGTATTAGGTTCTTGAGAACCTTCTACAAAAGATGTTGCCATGGTTGAGGTCTTAGTTATGTTAGCACTGTCCTGTTCAACTACTAAGCTGGAAATAGTAGTGCCAGCCTCTTCCATCATGGTACCTGCATCACCTGTACCAGCCTCATCTGCATCCATACTGACATTGGCCTGAGGTTGCACAATGTCCTCTTGTTGTGAAGTCCTAGGTGATTGGATATTTTGAGGTTCATGGGATGAGGATTCATGCAAACTTGTAGATGAGGATGTGTGATGGGAAGCTGGGGGAGTTTCAGCCTCTTCATCCTCATTCACTGCAGCCACAATATTCAAGATGTGTTCAGTTAGGGGAGTTATAGCACCAGAAAAACCTTTCCCAGGCTTCTTCAGAAAAGCAAACATCTTGATAGCCATCCTGCTACTAGGCTCAATATGGGTATGTGCCAAAGGTTCTTTAAGTTGACTATTGATAATGAGCTGCACAAACCTTGGATACAAATAAAACTTCTTCTTAACAAACTTCTTCATACCCTCAAAAATCATTGAAGAAAAATCAAATGGTTGCCCAGTAGCCAAACAAACTAAGGACATGGCTTGAGAAGCACTAAACGCATTCCATCCTCCTACTTTGGGAAACAAGCAGTGTTGAAGAGTATGTAACAAAAACTTCCAATGTGGACAGAGCAGACCTTTATAAAAAGTACCAGTATTTTCAGGCCTCTCATACCCAATTCCCTCAAGCTCAGTTAAAATATCCTCAGTGGTAAAAGTAGGTGGTGTTGGAATACCTGATAGACGAAGGGTTCTCTTAATTGTTGTCTCACTAACCACAATAGTTTCTCCATCTACACTACCTATTAACCTTTCCTCCCCGTCGAGGTTATCTAACTTAACAGTTGACCAATACTGGTGCATATGTGATTTAATAATAGGTGGATCAACTGTTAAAGCATACCTTAGTCTAGATGCACTAAGAAAATCCATAACTTCATGAAATCCGGCGGCTGCAGAAACCTTACTAAGAAATGCAATCTGATTATGCTCTTCCGGAAACTTTCGTCGAGCCATTATGATTTGGGGGTTTTGGATGAAATGATATGAATTAATGTTCTTGGGAGAGAATCGAATGTAATTTTGAGCAATTAAAAGTTAAGGAGATCGAAATGGTGTGTGAGACCGTTTTGATCTAATTAGGTTTTAAGACGCGCCAAAATTTTCAATATTAACCCTTTACTTTCAAACTCAACAGCAGAGTTATGAAAGGTTTGACCAAAAGTCAACTTTCCCAAAAACTTCAAATTTAATCCCCCAAGCAGCTTAAATACACTACCAACTCCTCATTAAATTCCATAAATCCCTCAATCGCTTAACAAATCCCCAATTTCACAAACCCTAACACACAATCAACTAACCATGAGTTCATCCAAAGCTCCAATCATCGACATATCATCAGATTCATCTTCAAACGATTCACAAGGATGGGCAAATTACTTCCCTCCAAGTGCATCTTCAGCACAACACAAAGGTAAAGCAGTTGTCGAAGAAGAATATTCTGACCCACTTCCATCAACACCATCCTCCTTTGAAGATTCTGATGATGATGAAACAGCAAAATGGCCAAAATCCATGACTTTCTACCAAGGTGCCTGGGAAATCGATCCTCCGCAACATCCTTTGACTGCTGAGCTTCAGAGGCAAATGGAGAAGGCTGTAGCCGCTTTTGGTAAGAGTGTTGATCCTCCTCGTCCAAAGCCAAGTACAGCAGAGCAGGAACCCCCTGTTCCCAAGAAGAAGCAGCAGAAGAAACAAGCTCCGTCTACAAGCCAACAGCAGAGTCCACCACCAAGACCAGTGGTACTTGCACTTCCTTGCAAGCAAGTGTCTGAACTTATGGGAACCAGAGGACCTCGCAGCAAGGTTATGCCTGACTTGGGATAAGTTTGTTTATGTTGTGAAAACTTGGGCCTTTTTGTCTTATAAACTTGTTTTGAATAGCATGGATGTATGGAAACTGGATGATGTACTTTTGCCTTTATTATCAATGAACTATCTCTTTCCATGCTTTTACTTGATTGTGTATGTATGTATATCTGCAAAAGGTTAGTAGAACACCACAAACACAAGCAAGAATATTCCATAATAGCAGCAGAGTAGCATAGCAACAAACAACTAAACAGCAAACAATTTGAGAAACAGCAAACTTTGACTAAACACCAGATGTTGACTAAGCAACAGCACAAATCCTTACAAAATGTTACAAAAACATACAGAGATAAGATGTTTAAAGATTTAAAGATTGATCATGCCAATACTAGCAACTAAAAATTGAAACCTACTTATATCAAAACTTTTGGTAAGTAGATCAGCAACATTATTGTCAGTATGTATTTTAACCACTTGAATTAACTTTTTCTCATAACAATCTCTAATAAAATGATGTCTTATCTCTATGTATTTTGTTTTAGAATGAAAAACAGGATTTTTTATAATACACATTATGCTATTGTTGTCAATATAAATTTTGGTGTTCATGAAATTGTACCCATAATCTAGCAGTTGATTCTGAATCCAGAGCACTTGTCCACAGCAGCTAGAAGCAGCAACATATTCTGCTTCAGTTGTTGAGTTAGCCACAACAGTCTGTTTCTTGCATTGCCATGAGATTATCCTATGACCAAGGTACTGACAGCCTCTAGTGGTTGACTTTCTATCCAAAGTAGCTCCAGCATAGTCACTATCTGAGTATGCTATCAAGTCAAAGGGTGAATTATTAGGATACCAAAGGCCCAATTTAGGTTGACCCTTTAGATACCTAAAAATTCTTTTGACTACTTCCAAGTGTGAAACTTTTGGGGACACTTGAAATCTAGCACAAGCGCACACAGAAAACATGATATCTGGCCTTGAAGCAGTCAGATACATCAATGAACCAATCATTGATCTATACAAATGTACATCAACCTCTTCCCCATCTTCATCCTTGATCAAAGGTTTGTTTTTATCCATTGGAGTCTTAGCTGCCTTCACATCCTTGAAACCAAATTTCTTCAACATATTAGCCACATACTTGTCTTGGCTAATAAAAATCCCATCTGATTTCTGCTTAACTTGAAGTCCCAAGAAGAAAGTGAGTTCACCCATAGAACTCATCTCAAACCTGTTGTGCATTAGCTTTTCAAATCCTTCACATAACACCTTATTTGTAGACCCAAAAATGATATCATCTACATAAACCTGAACAAGTAGGATATCCTTTTTGTCTTTCTTAATGAACAATGTTTTATCAATGGTTCCCCTGCAAAAACCATTATTCAACAAATATGTGGATAAGGTGTCATACCAAGCTCTAGGAGCTTGATGTAGTCCATACAGTGCTTTCTTCACTTTGTAGACCCTATCAGGATACTTAGGATCTTCAAACCCAGGTGGTTGCATCACATATACTTCATCAGGAATCTTTCCATACAAGAAAGCACTTTTCACATCCATTTGGTACACAGGAAAATTCTTAAATGAGGCATATGCTAGGAATAATCTGATAGCCTCAATTCTTGCAACTGGGGCAAATACCTCATCATAATCTATACCTTCTTCCTGAGTGAATCCCTGAGCCACCAATCTAGCCTTGTTTCTAATAACAATACCTCTCTCATCTCTTTTGCATCTGAACACCAATTTAGTACCAATTGCTCTTTTTCCATTAGGCAAGTCCACCAATGTCCAGACTTCTTGAAGCTTGAACTGCAGCAATTCCTCTTGCATAGCTTCAACCCAACTTTCATCTTTCAAAGCCTTATGAATGGTATTGGGTTCTTCTTGAGATAGGAAACAGGCAAACATGCAATTTTGTAAATCCTTGTGGCTATTCCTCTTCTTAAGTGTTTGAGCAAATAATCCCTGATCAAGCAAATCACTCAGACCTTTTGATTTACTTCTGGTTTGAACAGCAGAGTGAACATCACCAATTATCTGCTCCTTTGGATGATTCCTGTGGATTCTGGTTGTTGGAGTGGGACTAACAGGTATATCAGTCTCCAAATTTGATAAATCAGCTTCAGCACCAAAAACATCAACAATTTCATCATCAGTAACCACATAAACTTCTTCTAATTCGGGCATCTCATCAGAAGAATCATCATTAGAATCACCATCTTTATCAGCAGTAGAGTCCTTAGGCATAGCAGCAGAGTTACCAAACCGAACAACAGAGTGTTTTGGCCTAACAGCAGAGTGTTTTGACCTATCAGCAGAGTGCTTTGGCCTGGCAGCAGAGTTGAGAGTACTGCTGCTATGTTTATTTCCTTGTTGCCCATCAACATCTGACTCTTCATTCCTTTCCTTATCATCATTCTTGTCATCATGAGAAGGTTCATCATCACCTTCTACATTAACCTTTGGTACTTCCTTGTGAACAGCATCATCATCTAAACTCTTTCTTTCTTTATCTGTTGGAGAGAAGTACTGATCAAACTTCCACTTTTCAATCAAGACAAACTCCTCTGCAGATCCATCCTTCTTTACTTGTGTACCAGCATTAGGGTTAGTTTGTGTACCTGCAGACATGTTAGTAGTACCTGCAATGACTGGTTGATAATTCATACTTTTGGTTAAAGAATCAATATCAAACATCCATTCAGGACCTTTTCCATAAACATTAGGTGTGGTTTCTCTAATTCTAACATGCAAATTTTCCACCACATGCCCAGTCCTTTGATTGAAAACTCTAAAAGCCTTACTTTCAGTGGAGTATCCAACAAAGTAACCTATGTCTACTTTCTCACTAAACTTGCCTAAGTGGTCAATGGTGTTTAAGATAGTGACAGGACACCCAAATGGTCTAAAGAAATCTATCAGTGGTTTCCTACCATGCAATAACTCATAAGGGGTCTTATTGTGAGGTTTAACTATCTTACTTCTATTTTGCACATAACAAGCAGTGTTGACTGCTTCAGCCCAAAAGATAGTGGGTAACTTAGACTCTGACAACATAGTCCTAGCAGCCTCAATTAATGTTCTATTTCTCCTCTCAGCAACACCATTTTGCTGAGGAGTTCAAGCCACACTAAATTGTCTAGTTATCCCCTTTTCCTCACAGAACTGATTCATCACTTGATTCTTAAATTCAGTTCCATTGTCACATCTGATGATCTTAACCTTGTGATTAAATAGGTTTTCTATCCTTGTAATAAAAGCTTTAAGAATGCCAGGTGTCTCATCCTTAGTAGCTAAGAAGAATACCCAGGTAAATCTACTAAAATCATCAGTGACCACTAAGCCATACATCTTTTTATTCAAACTTTTTACATAAGTGGGTCCAAATAGGTCCATGTGTAACATAAACAGGGGTTCAGTAATAGAATTCACCAATTTGGACTTACAAGATGCTCTATGTTGCTTTCCCATTTGGCAAGCAACACATACTTCAGGATCCTCAAAAACCTTTGAAGGTAATCCTCTGACCAAGTTCCCTTTCACCAACTTGTTGATAGCCTTTTAGTTCAGATGTCCAAGCCTTCTGTGCCATAGTTTGGATTCATCAATAGTGGCTTTGGCAAACAGACAAGTTAAATCTCTTTTGGGAATAATGTTCTTTATGTCCACACTGTATATGTTGTCATTTCTAGGGACTTTAAGAAGTACTAATTTATCATCAGGTATCTTATAGTCGGGAGATAAGACAAGACATTCAGTGTCTGTAAAAAGAACAAAATTCTTTCTGTCACACATTTGTGAGACACTAAAAAGATTGAACTTTAAACCATTCACCAAATACACTTTCTCAAAATCCAATTTTCCAGTTCTGATGATGCCTTTTCCAACAATTTTACCTCCTTTAGGATCATTCCCAAAGGCAACATATCCACCATCCAAAGCTTCAAAGTTTTCCAAATTGCTTTGGTCTCCAGTCATGTGTGAAGAGCATCCACTATCAAAAATACATTTGTCCTTTAGCTCCTTTTGTAGATTGCCCTACACAAAAAGTAAGAGAATTAGTTTCTCTTTGTGACCCAAGCCATTACTGACTTGGATCTGCCTTGTGCATCAAAGTAGTCAAATTTCTTCAACTGCATTGGTGCACTGCTGTGTCTGAGAACATGATCTATAACTTTAACTTTTGGTTTCCAGACCCAGCAAGCTGAGGCCTTAACAGCATAAAAATGGTTGCCCACAACAGTATCAGTAACAACTTTAGGCAAAACAGCAGAGTCTGCCTTAACAGCAGAGTTTGCCTTAACATCAGAGTTAACTAGGTCCTTCTTTATGGGCCCTTATGGTGCAATAGGAGAGATAACTCTAGAAGTACCATCTCTCATCAAGACTTCCTTGGGAACCATGTTTCTTTTGGGATGTGGGTGAGTCTTTCTAGCAAAGTTTCTATGGTTCACCCTTGAGTACTGGTTCCAAACTGGTTTCTGATGGTAGTAGCACTCATCTTGCAGATGTTCAAAACTACCACAACCATAACATGCCTTTTTAAGTAATTGAAAATCAGTACCTAATCTTTGTGAAACTAGGTTGTTCCAATTTATCTGGTTTCCTCTAGGCAAGTTATTGGTTTTCTTAGGATATACTCTAGGTGAGTTTTCATACTCAGCCATCTTCCTAGAGATACCTTTACCTAGCTTAGGCTTAACAAACTCAACCTTTTTAGCCTTAGGTGCTTTTGATTCAACAACAGCAGGAATTTCTTCCTTTTTATTCTTAGGGGTTGAATCAGATTCTACACCTTCATCATCACTGTCAGACTCCCAATCTTCAATAAGTGGTGCATCAGACCACTTTTTCTCATCCTTAGGTGACTCTACTTTAGTTTCACTAGTTTCACCTACAGGTTTGACCTCAGATGCAGGTATGAAAGACAAAGTCCTAGTAGGAGGGGCATTGGCACTAAGTTTCTTAGGGTGAGCAACAGCATTATATCCTAGACCACTTCCTGAGTCTGCAAAGTGTCTTCCTATTGGTTTACTGAGAATGTCAGTGACAAATTGTTGTTTTTCCACCCTAACAATATGTTTTTCAGTCTCATTTATAGCTGAATCTTTAGCCTTTTCAGCCTCTTCTACTTTCTCCATAAGAACCTTAATCTCACAATCTTTCTTAATAAGTTCATTTTCTAAAATGATGATCTTATCAAGATATTCAATTTCAGCCTTTTTATAAAATTCTAGCTTCTCTTCTAAATTCTTTAAACCATATTCATAACTAAGATTGTCTAACTTAAGTGTTTCATTCTCCATTTTAAGGTTTCCATTGCTAGACTTAAGTATTTCAATTGTATCAGAACATGATTTAAAAGAACAAGATGATTCATTGGATACCTCAGAGTCTGATCCAGAGGAGGAGTAGGCCATGAGAGCAAAGTGTTGTACTTGAGGTTCCTCTTTAGCTATCAATGCACAATTTGGACCATCTTCAGCATGATCACTCTAGTCATATTCTCCTAACCCATCACATGACACCATAGCAGTAGTAGGATTTGGCTCTTCATCAGTAGACTTCATGACATTCTCATTGTTTCTTTTTGGTACTCTGCTCTCTCTTGCAAAGTGTCCCTTCTTTCTACAGTTAAAACATTCAGCCTTTGATTTGTCAAACCCTACATTCTTGTTCCTTCTGAACTTCATCTCTTTACCAGTTCTTTTAAGAAACCTTCTTGCCCTCATAGTAAGCATTGCAAACTGCCATTGCATATCAATCTCTTCAACATCATCAGGATCAAGTTCATCTAGATCTTGAGGCATAACTGAAGTACTTGTAGTAAGTTCAGCCAAATAAGCACAAATAGCAGCATCACTGATGGTGTTGGTGTTGGTAGAGTTAGCAGCAGAAACATGTGAACCAACAGCAGGAGCGAAAGTACCAGCAGCAGAGTGCTGTTCTTGATGACTACTAGAACTCTTGTTGCTTGAGGAAACAAAAGCAAGATTATTTGTGGTAGAAGATGAACTTGACAATCCCTTGACTTCAGATTCATAAACTTTCAAGTTGTTATACAGATCATCTAAAGTCATCTTCTCAAAATCTTCCTTGTGCCTCCAGATCACTGTGTGAGTGTTCCATTCAGAAGATAGACTTCTCAGAAATTTTAGATTGATATCTTCTTGAGATACCTCAATCTTCAAAAGAGCCATCTGACTAGTCAACTTATGAAGTCGATCATAAGTTCCCTCAATGTTCTCAGAACTCAAAGCAGTAAAAGTCTCAAACTGGAGCTTCAGTAGATTCTTTCTTGATTTCTTGGTAGCTTCATTCCCACCAAATCGAAGTTCAATTGCTTCCCACAACTCTTTAGCAGACTCAATATGATTAAAGCTTAGTTGATAATCATTAGGTATTCCCATCATGAGAATACTGTGAGCTTTAACCTCCAATCTTCTCTGTGCTTTCTCCTCACTTGTCTTGAGAGTTAAGACTGACCCAGTAGTAGTCTTTGCTAGTTGACTGTCGCCATTCTGAACAACTTCCCAGAGTGACTAATCAACCATTCTCATGTATTGTTGAATTCTCATCTTCCAGATCTCGTACTCTCCAGTCTTGAGCATGGGAACTCTTGATGCAGTAACCATGTGTGTTGAATCGGAATCCATTGCTTACTTTGATGATTAGCAGATCTTGTATTCAGTAATTCTTCTTGGTACCAGCTTCTAGATCACAAGCTCTGATACCACTTATTGATCCCAGTTGAGCTTCACGATCTTATTAATTACTTTAGATAAATCTAAAGCAATCGGTATAGAAACTGATCTTGAATTGTATATCAAATATTATGCGGAACTTAATATTTGATCTTAAGAAGAATTAAACACAAAACGAATTCTCAAACAACACTTCAATATATTAATACGATTGCTCGATAGCAATAGGGTTACAAGAAACCTTGAAGTGTAAAACAATAATGATACGTTGCTCTAACCTAACCCTAGATCCTCCTTTTATAGCATAAGGAGTCCTAGTCTGTTTACAAGACTTTCTATACAAGAAAAATATCTTACGTATCTTTTCTATACTTATCCTTAACATACTATACATATCTAATAAGCAGCAGAGTAACTAGTCTAGCAGCAGAGTCTTCGTGGGCTAGCAGCAGAGTTACACTTTGCTTATTCTTCCAAACCAGCAGAGTTACAAACAGCAGAGTCATTGTACTAATCAGCAGAGTTACTTAACTGATCAGCAGAGTTACACTTAGTGTATTTCTCGAATCAGCAGCATCTTTAGACCCAACAGTCAGGTCCACACACAACGGTCAAAGGATCTGCTCCAGGTTGAGATTCAATCGTCCCTTAAGACAACTGCTCGCTCGCTTCTACCTGTTTAATGCAAGTTGTAAATTAACAACTTACTCATAAACCCCAATCTATAAAAATGAGAAATTATAACACTATTATTGCAGAACATGTAATAAAATTACCAATTTTTTTGATAGCTCGGCCGTCTCTGGAGTCACAACTAAGTTTCCATCTTTATCAGGACGTCTCCTCCCCAAACAAAAATTACTCCCACGACCTGGTATCTTGTGAAGATCTGTTGCTCTATTTTGGTCATTCCTCTCCTCTTCCCACTGCTCCTCAAAACCAGCAAACCCTTTTGCTCCTACCCGAGGTCGATTGGTTTGATTACTTGCTCGTGCTTTCGCTTCTTCGCGCAATCTCTACACATGGGAGTCACGAACAAATTATAAAATTTTCAATAAGATAATAATATATTATAAAAGTACAGGAGGAAGTGAAACGAACAGTTTCTCATCTGTATAATGTTCAATGCGACAGAACTCTTGCCATACTTTGGGGTCGAGGAATGTATATATCCCACGTGGACAAATATTCTTAAGCATATAATCAGACCTTAATGTTATCTTAAACGCCCTCCACTTTGTACCATACGACTTAAGTGTATAATCTTTAATTTTTTCATCATCTTCAACTCTCATTTTTTCCTATTTAAGTTGACATGAACCTTGTTAAAGGTGAATATGTATACTAATCAAAAGAAAATGCAGCTAAGAGTCTTAGATAGTACACCTTGATATCCGACCATAACAGCTCCTTTTCTTTGGGGTCTACTTTATGCCAATCCTTAACGAGGATAGATATATTCTTCCTAGTAGCATTTCCAATGTACTTTACAAATTTACGTCGGTGTTCACCTACAGCTGTGCCATTGCTATTGAACTTTACAGATTCACCTATGGGAAGATCTTCTACTTTGTTTATCCCTCTCTTTTTCCGTGGTTTTCCCATGATGGAGATCGATCGGTGTTTATCGTGTTCAATACCGTTAATGAGCTGTCAAGATTAAACACCAACATATATAAGTTTTCAAACATAATACATTTAATAGTACATAGAAAGTGCAATCAGAAAAACCTTCAATATATAAACATTATTTCAAAAACTAATTATCAGTAAGCAGTTTATCAGTAAGCTTATTTCACCCTAAAAAAGCAGATATATTGTTTAGACAAAAGTCCAAAGTTCACATTCTGGGTCAAACAAAGTACATAGAAACTGCTCTAATTAATTATTAATTACTAGTACTAGTATTCATTAACAATAATTAATGAAAATAAAAATATACCGTTGATGAAAGAAGTATGATTGAGTTCAGTTAAAGGCAAGACAAGAACAACACGTGACAAATCAGTTGAAGAAAGAAGCAAAGAAGAAGCGGCGTGATGAATTTTGGGAAAATGGCTAGGGTTTTTTTTTTGTGAGAGAATATGATTTTGGGGAAATTTGGGGGAAAGGGTGAAAATTTTGGTGAAGCGGCAAACTATCCCACTAAAATTTTGGGAAAAGTTTTGATGAATTTTGAGTATATAGATCATTTATTTATTTATAGTTTTATACCGATCTATTTAGTTTTATTTTTTAATATGTGTCAATTATTTTTATAATTGTTACTAGTAAATAATAACTAATACAAAATGACTAAATAAAGTCGCATAATGAATATAATGATCCGTGCGACAAAAGTTTTACAACACTTTGAACCGAACAAATCAAATAACTAATACAAAATGACTAAATAAAGTTGCATATGTCTTCGGCTTTTGTTGAAGTTTGCATGTTCTTCCTGCAAAATTAAACAAAAATAATGTTTATAAATAAATTATTTGAATAAATTATAAATTGTATAAATTAATGTTACGAATAATGTTGTGTTACCTACGGGATGTGTGAAGTTTGTCAATCCTCAACATCAAATCCTTCTTGGTGGTCGGATCTTAGGTAAGTGGTATCATCTAAAACTTCATCCAAAGATTGAATACCAATAGAGAATGGAGGTAGCTCGTCAAACTGATTATACTCGTCCTCGTCCACAACATTCTCAACACCAACTATACGCCGTTTTCCATGCATGACAATGTTCCATCTCCTATCATTTGAGTCCTCAACATAGAATATTTGGGTAGCTTGTTTGGCTAGAATAAATGGATCGGACGAATAGCTATTTGTAGAAAGATTGACACATGTGATACCATCCTTGTCAACTTTAACACCTCTTAAGTTATCGACCCATTTACACTTGAAGAGAGGCATGAAGAACGTATTGTAATCCAATTCCCAAATTTCTTCAATGACACCATAATACGACTCTTTGGCGACCGAAAATCTGGAATTATCTGTTGTTGTTGCAACTAACGTCACTCCACTATTTTGAACGGTACTCTTTTCATCTTGTTCTTTGGTGTAAAACGTATATCCGTTAATTTCGTATCCTTGATAATGGAAAACACGTCGCGGACGGTACGCCAATTGCATTACTTCAGCTTCAACATCTGGGTATCTCGTTTTTACAGTATCTCTCAACCAGTTTGAAAATGTTCGTTTGTGCTCAATTTCTAACCATTGTAGGCCTTGACGAATATTGTTGCTTTTTAAAAATGACATGTGCTCGTGTATATAAGGTGCAATAGATGTCATATTCTGCAAAATTGTAAAGTGTGCTTGCTCCAAATCATGGTTGTTCGGTGTGACATCGTTGCGCCCAATCGTCCCTTTCCCTTCAAGTCTACCCTCATGTCGAGATTCAGGAACGCTGATATCTGGGATGCCATCGATATAACTTGTACAAAAACTAACAACCTCCTCCGAAACATATCCTTCAACAATACTTCCTTCCGGCCAATATCGGTTCCTTACATACCCTTTTAAGAAACCCATATATCTCTCAAATGGATACATGTAACGTAGAAATATGGGACCACAAGCCTTTATTTCTCCTACAATATGAGATACTAGATGAACCATGACATCAAAAAAGGAAGGTGGAAAGTACATCTCTAGTTGGCAAAGAGTAAAAATAATATCACATTGCCATTCATCCAACTTCTGAGGGTCAATAACTTTCGAATGAATCATGTTAAAAAACAAACAGAGCTTTGTGATTATGTGTCGGACTCTAGTTGGCAATATTCCACGAATTGCGATTGGAATCATTTGTGTTATTAAAACATGACAATCGTGGGACTTCATACCAATCAACTTTAGATATTTCATTGACACCAACTTCTTAATGTTAGCAGAATAACCGGATGGAACTTTAACATCATGCAAGCATTGAAAAAATTTAATTTTTTCAGCCTTCGACAAGTTATAACAAGCGGCCGGCAAATACGTTCTTTTATTACCAATCTCTTGTGGAGCAAGCTCATCTCTAATCCCCATCTCTACCATGTCCTTTCGAACATTAACCCCGTCTTTTGTTTTTCCTTTGATGTTTAACAATAAGCCAATCAAACTTTCGCAAACATTTTTCTCGATATGCATTACATCAAGACAATGTCGGACTTGTAAATGCTCCCAATACTCTAACTTCCAAAATATAGACTTTTTCTTCCAAATATTCTTATTATTTGGTGGAGCTTTATCCTTTTTACCAAAAACAGTGTTTATATCCTTAACACGAGAGAGTGTATCACGTCCATTCAATACTCTCGCCATCCTTTTAAACTCTACTTTACCGTCAAACAATTTCCTTTTTTTACGGTACCAGTGTTCGTCTGGAAGTGATCTTCGATGTCCCATGTACACAGTTTTCTTACAGTTAGTCAACCACCGCGAGTGAGTGTCATTTTCACAAACAGGACATGCCTTCTCCCCTTTCGTTCCATATCCTGACAAGTTACTGTACGCCGAAAAATCACTTATGGTACAAAAAATCATGGCAAATAATGTGAAACTCTCTTTCTTGTACGCATCATACACTTTGACGCCTTCAGACCAAAGTTTTTCCATGTCATCAATTAACGGCTTCAAATACACATCAATATCATTTTTGGGTTGTTTTGGACCCTGAATTAACAATGACATCATGATGTATTTACGTTTCATGCAAAGCCAAGGTGGAAGATTGTATATGCATAAAAGAACCGGCCAAGTGCTGTGACGACTGCTCATATTTCCAAATGGATTAATTCCATCTGAACTAAGCCCAAACCGTATATTCCTAATCTCAACTCCAAATTCTTCATAAAGATTATCGATATGCTTCCATTGAGGGGAATCAGCCACATGTCTCATTTTTCCACCAATTTTGCGATCTTCTGCATGCCACCTCAATAATTTTGCATTCTTAGGATTTGAAAATAATTGTTTGAGTCTTGGTTTGATTGGTAAATACCACAATACTTTAGCAGCGGGACCATTCTTTGTCACGTCATCATCAAGTTCCGTCAGATTTGTATCCTTATACCTTGAAACCTTACATACAAGACATTTGTGTAGGTCTTTATACCTTTTTCTATACAATATACAATCTCTCGGACATGCATCTATTCTTGTGACTTCCAATCCCAACGGATACATCAATTTTTTTGCTTGATACGTAGAAGTGGGCAACTCATTGTCTTTAGGTAACATTTTATTTATCAACTCTAATATTTTATTGAAACCGACATCACTCAAACCATATTCTGCTTTTAAGGTCAACAACTGCAACACGGCTGATAGTTTGGTAAAATTCGTACAACCGGTATACAATGGTTTTTCTGATTCGACAAACATTTGTTGTAATTTCTCCATATCGAGTTCATCATTATGCTCCGCATCATTTAGCATGTCATTGATATTTTGATTACTACTACCACAAATATCATTGTTATTATTGACATTACTTTCTGAAACAACATCGTTACAATCAAGTGGTGGTTCACCATGATCTTTCCACCATATGTAGTTCTCAGTAAACCCTTGTTGAAACAAATGCTCTCTAATCGTATCAATATCATCATGAAAAATAAAATTTGCACATTCTTTACACGGACATGAAATCCGGGCTTTTCCTGTCTTTGCTTGATGATCCTCGGCAGTTTTAATAAAATCAGACAACCCTTTGATGTACTCCGGGGTAGCACGTTCTATATTGTACATCCATTTCCTACGGTCCATCTAAAATATACAATTTTATATTTTTAATAAGATGCATGAATGATATGATGACATATGAAAATAGTTGCAAACCGTCAATCCTAACCCACTTTTTGAATATTTAGTCTCATATGTGAATGCGTATTATGAGTCGAGTATTATTGAAGAAAAATCGGCAGCATTTCCCCTTAACTCCTCAAGTATGCGCATAAAACGCAAACTCATAGGAGTAAGGAAAAATGATGTCGATTTTCTCAAATAATACTCGATCTCAAAATACGTAATCACATCCTAAATGAGATACAATATTCAAAAAGCAGTCCCAAATGGGGACAATCTAAAACTAACCTCTATTAGGTTAATTTCGAATGGGTATTTAACTAAAGGGTTATGATTTTAACTTAGTCTATACTAAATGCTTGAATGTAACAATAAAATATGATATTACTACGTGATTAGCTTAAAAGTATAGTTAAGTAACTTACATCAACGGGTCAATAGTAGCTAGGTATCAACGGGACACATAGAAAATTCTTCAAACGAGCCTACATATAAACACACAATCAAAATCAACAAACAAAGCTTCAAATAAACACAAATTTACTCATAGATGAATTTCGTGTTATGAAATCTAATGGATAAATAGTAAGCATAGTTAAAACATTACATACCTTTTCAATTGACACAACATAGATACTTGAATTTAAGATTTTTTTGGAACATTTATTGTGATTTGTTGGAACATTTATGGTGTTTTCTGTTGGAACATTTATGGTGTTTTTTGTTGGTAAAGATGTGTTAGTGAGGAAAAAAACGGGCATGTAAAGGCTACTGGTTGAGTTTTTCTAGAGGATCAGATAGATCGGTTATTTATTAAACACCGATCTATATAATAAAACACGTGTTTCCAGCTGGATTATGCTGGTATATGGGGAACATGCAAGGAATATATAGATCGGCTGTTTTGTTAATAACCGATCTATTAAATTTTAAAACTAATTAGATCGGTTATTAAAAAAAACACCGATCTATATATGATATTTCCCCCTCTTTTTCCTTTCATAGATCGGTTTTTACGGTAACCAATCTATATGAATTGATCTATATGGCCTTTTGTGTAGTAGTGACGTTTTGTATCAATTCAAGTATTGATCATATTGTAATAGGTTGCTTTGGCCTTTAAGTTTGTTATTAGGCCCAGCGCGTGTAGAAGACCCATGGGCTGTGTCGTTTATTTATTATTTATGTTTAAGTATGTTAATTAGGGCTACAAGCCCAAGTCATGTAAAAACTATAAATACCCCCTCCCATCCAAGGGAGAGGGTTAGTCGATGAATGCTAAACTTTCCTTATTATTGTGTAATCATCTTCCATACTCTCTTTCTCTCTCTAACTTTCTCTCTCTAGATCTAGGGCTTATTAGTGGTTAATTAGTGTAGCTTGTGTGATAATTAATAGTAACTTCAAGTGGTATCATTCGCCTAGAGGTAATTTAGGTTGTTACAAGATTAGATCTAAAGAAAAAAAAATCTGATAAGTTACTGTTCACGTGCTGTTCATCCGATTTATCACTGTTCATCAGACTTGTTACTGTTCTTTGATTGAGCATCTGGTCTAGTCTAGCAACGTTGATCGAACATCTGGTCTAGTCTAGCAACTTTGATCGAACATCTGGTCTAGTCTAGCAACTTTCATCGAGTAACTACTTCATCGAGTTAGATAAAGTAGTCGAACATCTGGTCTAGTCTAGCAACTGTGATCGAGCATCTACTTCATCGAGTAACTACTTCATCGAGTTAGATAAAGTAGTCGAACATCTGGTCTTAGTCGGACATCTACCTTGATCGAACATCTACTTAGTTGAACATCTACCTTGATCGAACATCTACTTGGTCGAACATCTTCTTAGTCGAACATCTTCTTAGTCGAACATCTACCTTGATCGAACATCTACTTAGTCGAACATCTTCTTAGTTGAACATCTACCTTGATTGAACATCTACTTAGTCGAACATCTTAGTTTGTTTTTTAGATTTCTTAAAGAGATTAATCGAGTTTCTAGTGTAAAATCCTCCGAGTTTCAACGATTGAAATCTCCGAGTTTCTAGAGTAAAATCCTTGTAGTTTCTTTTCGTTTTTCACCGTTAAACAATCTAATCTACTACAACAACCGTTATTATCCTTTAAAGATCCTTAAATCATCACAAGTTACTTTATAATGTCTCAACCACCATACAATCCCTATTTCTATTATCAACTACAACAATATCCACAACAACAATATCATCAGCAACCACAACAATTTCAACAGCAACATGCTTTTGTGCAACAACATCAGTTTTTCCCTCAACAAACAGCACCTCAGCAACAATTCATGCCACAACCTCAGATGCAAAATTACCAACCTTCATCAAGAGAACCTCACTGGTTTACAAAGATGTATGAAGCTATCAGTAGTCAGCAATCTCGACATGAAGCAGGATCGTTTGAAACTCCACCAATGCTGACACCGGGAAACTATGTGCAATGGTCTAGTCAGTTTATTAGATTTGTTGAACTACGAAAACCTCATGGTCCATATCTTAAAAAGGACTTCATGGAAGGACCTTATCCAGTTCCTTCAATAGTGGTTCCGGGTGATCCAACTGCTATACCTCTACGAGAAGCATCCACAACTCCCGTTCCAGTAGCTCAATATACCAATGAACAAACATTACAGCAAGAAGCTAATGAGATGGCCATGGCTTACATACTCCAGGGAATTCCTAACCCAATCTTCAGGAGTATTGATGCTCAAAAAACAGCCAAGGACATGTGGGAGCATGTGCATCTTCTGATGGAAGGCACAGAATTGAACCAAGAGGATCTGGAATCCAAGCTTTACATGGAATACAATAACTTCATGATGGAACCAGGGGAATCCTTAGAATCATAATATCACCGCTTCACCAATGTTGTCAATGATCTGGAACGTCATAACATACCTCTACCAAAGATTGCTATCAACTCCAAATTTCTAGGATGTCTTGGACCAGACTGGCAGAAGTATGTGACATTCGTGAGGCAAGCCAAAAAGATTAATCAAGTTTCATATGGGCTTTTGTATGATTATCTCAAGCAACATCAAACTGAGGTAGACAAGGACATTGCAGCAATAGGAGGTTATTCACAGGCACCAAATCCAAACTCTCTTGCTTTGATAGCTCAATCATATTTTCCACCATCAAACCAAGAATTTGTTCCACAACCAAATAATCAAATTGTTCCTTATGAAGCACCATCTCCAATCCTGATAACCAATTGGTTCCATACAACAATACCGACGCCACGTTTTATTCCAATGCTGATTATGATGAAGAAGACGATGTGTTCAACTCTCTCAATGAAGGATTTGCATTAATTGCAAAAGCATTCAACAAATTCTCTAACAAGTCAAACAACCGTCTTCGTTCGTCATCAAACACCAGGAACCAAGCAGTCGTTAATGATGGATGAGTTGAGATTCAGAATCGGTCTTCTGGTAGATTTGGGTCAGGAAACATGGGAAATTCTGGTACAAGGTTTAACTCAGGGGGGCAGAGATTCAACACAGTTGGGGGAAGTAGAAAAAATATGGGGAATGCACAGAGGGGAATTCAGAATGTTGGCACTGGAAGAAGAGGAATTGCTAACACGTCAATCACTTACTACAACTATGGAGGAAGTGGTCATATGGCAAATGCTTGCCTTAAGCCTAGGACTCAGGGTAGTGCATATCACAAGGAAGCTCTTCTGATGGCTCTCAAGGATGAAAAGGCTGAAGGAATGTTGACTCAGAACGAGCAAAGCTTTATGGCCAATGCTTATTCCGATGATGAGATGGAAGACTTGGAGGCCAATGCTGCAGTGATGCTAATGGCCAACCTGTAGGAAATGAATGTGAACGAGACAGGCCCGGTATATGATACCGATGGCTTATCTCAGGTACTTGAATCAGAATGCCTTATTCAAGAGATTGCTTCACCATCTGCATCTTCATCTTCACAAGAAAATCTTGTTCAAAATGATTCATCATTCTTGTCTCAAGGAGATGATCAAATAAACACTGTTGTTTCATTCGATGATGATAACACCAATGTTTCATTTGATGATCCTATTGATGATGAAAATCATGATCCTATTGAACAAGATGATCTTATGTCTGATCAAGATCCAGAGCTTATGACCTTATTGCTGACCACCCAATCACAATTGTATGCACAAAAGTCACAGATTGACAAATGCAATGAGATTAACCAGAACTTAAAAGCTAAAATTGCAATGTTAACAAAGGATAATGAGTGCTATAAAATACAACTTTCAAGTTATGAAAAACAAGCACAACGTGAGAAAGGATTTGAGGTTTCATTCCAAAAGACATACGTTCAGGTCAAGGATTTAGAGCATCAAGTTCGTGAGCTAACTGTTTCAAAAGCTGATTTGCTTTCTCAAAAAGAACAAGAGGAATTTGAATTCAAAAAACAAATTGACAACTTGAATTTTGAGCTGTTAAAAACTCAAACAGAGCTTTCAACATCTCAAAATGATCTTCTTGCAGAAAAGCAAACCACTAGGAAACGAGTTGACTCATATCTTGAGGAGATTGTAGACATGGAATCCAAGCTCAAAGGATTTTAGAATGTTGTATATAAAACGGGTAATTCAGTGACACAAATTCAAAGACTAACTGTGAAACCGAGTCCTATAGGATTTGGTTTTGCAATTGGAAGTGATCAACCACGTTTTTTACAAAAAGCACTCAAAGATAATCCTAAGTTATACAATGCAGAATTTCTGTTTGATGATAGTTTTCAACGTACTGTTGTGTATAGTAATGATGAAGAAACTGAATATCTTGAACATAAGATTGAGAGTCGATCAAAGTCAGAAAAAGAATTTTCAAGAGTTCCATATGATTATTCAGCAAGACCTCTCATCAGTAAATCTTTTGTTCCTCCAAAGGACAAACCAGAACAAACACTGTCTAAAACTGAAACAAATCCATCTTCTGAAGTTGCTCCTATTACCACTCCTGTTACACAAATCAATGGTCCAAACGATACTGTAGATCCTCAAATGCCTCAACAATGTCGAATTCTTCGGTATTTTAAGACATTTATGGATGACATTAAACTTTTGGAACAAGTGATAGAATTTAATTCTGAAATCAAAATCTCTTCTTTATTTTCTCCTGCTAAGAAAGAAAAGAGAGAAAATTTTCAGAATCAATTCTTACCACATGTTAAACACCTGAGACCAAATTTGTGAAAATCGCGCCTAGGCGCTAAGGCGCATGAGGCTCCAGCCTTGGGGATTTTTTTAGATCGAGGCTCACGATATGCATGAATTCCACAAAAAGCGCGCGCCTTGGGCTTTTTTTTTTTTTTTTTTTTTTTTTTTTTTTTCTGAATATTAAGATAAGATACATGGGCCTTAAAAGTTATATACATGGGCCTTTTAAGTCATAGGGTGAGTATTTGTATAATTTGTAAATTTGAACTGATTTTATGTTTATTTTATTGATTGAAATTTTCTTTAGGAAGTTACTTTGTTTCATTAAGTATTTTTCTTTATTACAAATTATCATGAAAACGTGGCATTATGACTTGAGTATAAATACGTTGCTTGCTTGATATTTTGGGTTAAATTGTGAGCTTTGTTAAATGTAAGTCTGCAAGTGTAGGAAACAAGCATATTTAGTCTGATATGAATTTTAATCTCTATATAGGTCATCGAGCCAAAGAGTTGATCCGTTTGAGAAGTGACAACTGGTCCATTTTAATCTTTATAACGACAATATGTGTCATGTATTAAGTATTATAATGTTATTTTGTATTATTTAAGCTACATAAATGGTCATATATGTTATATAAAACTTAATGTATTTAGTGCGCCTCATATTCATGAATCCCGCGCCTTGGAGTGCGCCTCGCCTCGAGGCTCTTTGACCCCCTTTGCGCCGTAGTGGGCCTCGAGCCTTTCAGAACACTACCTGAGACTTTGTGCAACAATGTGGGAACAGGAACTACAGACTAAAGTTGGATCAATGATAAGTATTTTTAAAGCTAAAGATGAAAAAATTGCAAAACAAAAGTGTCAAAAGAAAGCTTTAGAAAAAGAGGTTGATCGACTCTTGGAACGTGTTTTGTGTGATGATGTGATTTCTGTGATTATGAATTCTATTTTTAAATCTTGTCATGCAATGCTTGTTGATGATCATGCTGTGAATGTTGGAATGTTGCAAATTGAGATTGGTAATTTGGTAAAAGAGAATGAGAGTCTTAGACAGATCAACTTTGATGTGGAAGAGAAATGTGAAAATGAAGTTTTCAAACTTAACAAAAGACTAGAATGGTGTCAAACTCAAAGTGCTGAATTTGAGTTAAAGTACAAAAATCTAAAAGAGTCTTTGTCATTCCAAAACAGTCATGCTTCAGAAAGTCAGAATAAAAATGAAATTGATGTTTTGCGAAATAAACTGTTTGAATATGAGAAAGACATAGATGAAGTTTCTCAAAACAGAAATGACACTGTCCGGTTAAACAAAATTTTGGATTCAAAAAATCAAGAACTCCAACACATCATTGTTGATTTGAAAAAGAAACTCAGAGTTTTAGAAAAAGGAAAAGCTGTGATTGCCCCAGGAATGTACACAGTAGACAAGCCAACTAAGCAAGCATCAAATCAAACCACTAATGTGAATACTTCCACTTCCACAGGACTAGGAAACAACTCTAAGGCTAGCAGATCAAGAAACACCAAGAGACCAAGGAAGTTTAGTATCTGGCGCCCTAAGAGTGGACTATCTAAGAATGAAGAAGTAGTAGCTAATGTTAGCAGTTTGAATAAAAAGCATAATATGTCAAAAGTAGAATCAAACTTGTCTAAGTCTAGTTCTATAGATGATGTAATGAATGCTAAATCGTTGAATGCTATGAATGATATTATGGTTGATGCAAGTTGTGTATTTTGTCATACTAGTATATTATCTCGAAATCATGAGAAATGTGTTGCTAAAACTCTGTTGAATCGCAAAAAGAAACGATCTAGTGGCATTTCCTCTAGGCCCACTACTGCTGCCAAATCCATATTAGGAAAACCACCACTAGTAGTTTCTGAAAATTCTGTTCCAAAACCCATAGATACACCTAGGACAAATAGAACACCAAGTGCATTTATTAGGAGAAAGGCTGAGACTAGTTGGACGTGGCAGCGTTGGTTGCAAAACACATATAGCTTTACATGGGTACCTAAAATGCTTAATACATGTGTTACTAACCAAACGGGATCCACCATTACCAAACTTGCCTCTATGTCAACTTCTGGTGATGCAGGTGATCCAAATTGTTCTCTAGATTGTTGATAGCGGCTGTTCCCGTCATATGACCGGCAATCTCAAGCTTCTTGTAAACTTTGTTGCAAAGTTCATTGGAACGGTCAGATTCGGGAATGATCACTTCGCTGCTATTATGGGTTATGGAGATTACGTAAATGGTAACATCGAAATTAGCAGGGTTTATTATGTTGAGGGCTTAGGTCACAACCTTTTCTCTGTAGGACAATTTTATGATGGTGATTTGGAGGTGGCATTCAGAGAGAAAACTTGTTTTATTCGGGATCTTCAAGGAAATGATCTGATGAAAGGAAAACGTGGCACTAGTCTATATACTATTTCCTTCGAAGGAATGACAGCTTCCTCTCCCATATGCTTACTTTCAAAGGCACATCCCACAAAGGCCTGGCTATGGCACAAACGAATGTCTCATTTGAACTTCAAGACGATGACCGATCTTACTAGAAAAAAGTTGGTCGACGGTCTTCCCAAATTCCGATATGCCAAAGATCACTTGTGTCCTACTTACGAACAAGGAAAGAGTCATCGTGCCCACTTTCCTCCAAAAGTAGATCACAGCACAGATCATGTCCTACAACTACTTCATATGGATTTGTGTGGTCCTATGCATGTTCAAACCATCAATGGGAAATGGTACATCTTGGTAATAGTAGACGTTTTCTCGAGGTGGACTTGGGTCTACTTTCTTCGTACCAAAGACCAAGCCCCTTCGATGATCATTACTTTTCTTACGAAGATTCAAGTTCAGGTTCGTAACACCGTCAGAATCATCAGAACAGACAATGGTACTGAATTCAAGAATCAAACTCTTTGGGAGTTCACTGAGAAAAATGGTATTGTTCATCAAACGTCAATTGCTCGCACCCCTGAACAAAATGGAGTAGTCGAAAGACACAACCGTACGTTAGTGGAGGTAGCAAGAACTATGTTGATTAATGCCCAATTACCAGACTACCTATAGGCTGAAGCTGTCTCAACTGCTTGTTATACCCAGAACCGATGCATGATCACCAAACGCCATGACAAAACACCATATGAGCTTATTCATGATCGAAAACCAAATATCAATTACTTTCATGTCTTTGGAGCTCTCTGTTATCCAAAGAATGATCGTGATGATCTTGGTAAACTGAAAGCCAAAGCAGACATAGGAGTTTTTGTTGGCTATTGTGAGAATTCGAAAGGCTTCAGAATTTGGAATCGCCGTACTCGGGAAATTCAAGAGACAATCTATGCTAATTTTGATGAGCTCACAGAAATGGCTTCTGAATCCTCAGCTGAACCATTACCGTTCAACAGAAAGGATATAGAAGACTTGTTTGCTCCTCTGTTCGATGACTCTCTAGTTAATCGTGCCTCTGCTGTATCCACCAATTCCGCTGCTCAAACCGTAAACAATCAAGCACCTGATACACCAGCAACTACTTCCACAGCAGTTGCTGACGAAGCACCTCAACCAGAACCATCATCGTCAGTAGATCAAACACCTTCCACTTCTACACCCACAGCTGAAGATTCCCCCCACAACTCTGCTGAAATACCCATACCAACAGGTTATGACGGAGATGCATTCTTTAATCCATTTGCACCTGCACCAACCATTCCTGATATTGCAGAATCTTCTACACGCAATTTGGAACCGTCAAACCTGCACCATAATTATCAACACTATCCATCCACTCATAAATGGACAAAGGACCATCCCTTAGTAAACATCATTGGTAATCCAGAAAACCCAGTCATGGCAAGACAAAGACTTCACACAGACGGTGAAACCTGCATTTATGCACTCACCGTTTGTCAAGCCGAACCCAAAAACATTAAGGAAGCCCTTACTTATGACAACTGGATTGAATCCATGCAAGAAGAATTAGAACAATTCAAGCGGTTAGAAGTATGGGAACTGGTAGAGAGACCAGATGGGGTTTATGTCATTGGATTGAAATGGATCTGGAAAAACAAGTTAGATGCAGACGGAACTGTGATTCGTAACAAGTCCCGGCTAGTCGCAAAACGATTCAGTCAAGAAGAGGGAATCGACTTCGAAGAATTGTTTGCTCCAGTCGCAAGGCTTGAGGCTGTTCGAATGTTCCTGGCTTACACGGCTCACAAGAACATTACTGTCTACCAAATGGATGTGAAGACTGCATTTCTCAACGGCCAACTCCGGGAAGAGGTGTACGTTTCTCAACCAGAAGGCTTCGTGGACCAAGAACATCCGAATCACGTATATCGGCTAAAGAAAGCCCTTTACGGCCTTAAACAAGCCCCAAGGGCCTGGTACGACAAGTTATCTGCTTTCTTACTTGCAAACCATTTTACTAAAGGAACTGTGGACCCGACTTTGTTTATACAAAAACACGGGGAGGACATTCTCATCGTACAAATTTATGTCGATGATATCATTTTTGGATCAACACATAAAAAATATTCAAATGCTTTCACAAAACTAATGAAAAATAACTTTGAGATGTCCATGATGGGTGAACTGAAGTTCTTCTTAGGACTGCAAGTTCATCAATCGCCCCGTGGTATATTTCTTAGTCAGTCCAAGTATGCTCAGGAAATCTTGAAAAAGCATGGTATGACCAGCTGTGACACCTATAACACCCCTATGTCCTCCTCATCCCCGAAGCTAGATGCTGACATTCATGGGACACCCATTGATCCTACCAAATATCGTAGTATGATTGGGTCGATCATGTATCTCACAGCTAGCCGACCGGATGTTGTATTTGCCACGTACCTTTGCTCCCGATATCAGTCAAGACCAACTGAGCGGCATTTTTCAGCCGTTAAAAGAATCCTTAGATACATAAAGGGAACCATTAATTTGGGGATCTGGTATCCAAAGGATTCTGGATTTGAACTTGTTGCATTTTCAGACGCTGACCATGCAGGGTGCTTAGACACACGCAAAAGTACATCAGGGGGAGTACAGTTTTTGAGTGACAAGCTCGTCTCTTGGAAATCAAAGAAGCAAGACTGCACATCACTGTCGTCTACAGAATCGGAATACGTTGCCATGTCAGCATGCTGCGCTCAAGTCATTTGGATGCGATCTCAGCTGATGGACTATGGATACGTCTTCAACAAGATTCCTATGTACTGTGATTCCAAGAGTGCCATCGCCATTTCCTGCAACACGGTCCAACATTCCAAGTCCAAGCATATTGCTCTACGCTATCATTTCATCAAGGAGCATGTGGAAATGGGTACTGTTGAATTGTACTTCGTGGGTACAGAACACCAGCTGGCGGATCTATTCACCAAAGCCTTACCTCACGAACGCTTTGTGACATTGGTTCATCAGATTGGGATGCGATGTTTGTCTCCAGAAGATTTGAACAAATTCCTTACTCAAAATTAACTGAAACAAACATCACCACTATCATGTAAATAACATATTAAAAACACAAAAACATATAAAACCTTTTCTAAAATAAAAAAAAATAATAAAAAAAAAAACTATATAAGTGTGCAAAAGTGAAACCGAATCAAAATATGTTATCGTCATTTCAAACTTTCATTAATTTCAAATCACGAACATATTTTGAGGGGGAGAAATTTTTGCACATTTATCCAATCTCCTTTCTTCAACAAAATCTTCATCAAGGACTAAATCGATAACGTTAGGAAAAGTTGCCTTTAGGTTTTTTAAAAGATAATAAGTCTCAAGTTAAAGGGCTGATCTTGTCAAAATGGGAGAATTATTAACTTAGGACCTACATTTATCGTAGATGCAAGTTAAAGGACTTAATTTGACAAATGGCTAAACTAAATTTAGTAAAACTCTTTGCATGACTTAGTTAAACTCACAAACCTTCACAGTTATTTTCCCACCCACACTTAAACCCTTTCATTGCGCCTCAAATCTTTGAACTCAAGACATTCAAAACACAACCAATTCATTTGTTTTAATCTTAACTTGTAAGTGTTAATGTGAAGCCATTATGCATTATAATTGTTTGTATGTAGTATCTGTGGCATAAATTCATGATTAACGTGTTAGGGTTTAATCTTACGATTTGGGCGTTTCTTGTTGGTTGTTATTTGATCTAATTACGTTAGTGTAAAACGTTCATTTCATGTTTGTATGTATGTTGCACATGCTTAATTAGATTATTTAACCCCAGTAGGACGGATTGAGCGTTTTAGGGTTTAAGGCAGTCGCATATGTGAGACTGTGAACACCAGTGATGTGCTGTGATTGACTGAATGTTGTTAAACGCTTATTTTTCAATGCTGGTTCATGAGAGAAATGAATAGACACTCAGTTATGCATAAAAGTTGTATACCATATATCTATATGTGTAATCGAGGTTCTTATTAAGTTTCTTGCTGCTGTATCTTGATCAAGTATGTTTAAGTGTGTTAAGGTGATCGAACTTGTGCAAGATGATCGACTTTGTCACCGAGTTAGGAGACAACAGTCAACCTAGTCGAGTAACTCTCCTAGTCGAGGAACTCAACTAGTCGAGCAACTCAACTAGTCGAGGAACTCAACTAGTCGAGGAACTCAACTAGTCGAGCATCTCAACTAGTCGAGCAACTCAACTAGTCGAGGAACTCAACTAGTCGAGCAACTCAACTAGTCGAGGAACTCAACTAGTCGCGCAACTCAACTAGTCGAGCATCTCAACTAGTCGAGCATCTCAACTAGTCGAGGAACTCAACTAGTCTAGGAACTTAACTAGTCGAGGAACTCAACTAGTCGAGAAACTCTTCTAGTCGAGCAACTCTTCTAGTCGAGCATCTCAACTAGTCGAGCAACTCTACTAGTCGAGCTTCTACACTAGTCGAACTTCTCCTAGTCTAGTTTCTCTTGTTAGACTTAAGCTGATCAAGTTTCTAAAAGCATAAGATGATCGAGTAACTATGATAGTCGTGGTTCTATGTTAATCAAGTAACTATGTTGATTAAGGTTTTATGCTGATCTAGTTTCTGACTAATCATGTTTCTTAAACTTATCAGTTTTTTTATAAAGATGATCTCATGTTATCAAGTTTCTAAAACTTCTAAGTTTGTTTCAATGTTTTTCAGTTTAACAAACTTATAAAACTTGTTTCAAACTTAAAATCTTCACAAACTTGAACATGAAATATGATTATTTATAAAAACTTATTTGTTTAGAAAATGATTTGATTGAATGATATGCCCTCATGAGATTTCTGTTCAATGTGATGCATCATATTATGAAGGATAATTTCATGAATCCACTGTCATTCACTAACATATATATACTGTGTCCATTGTGTATTGTTGTTGGTGTTTACAATAATCAGGTGAACCATGTCTCGAACCATGTCTCAAGCATCTGTTACCCGAAAACAAATCATTCCAGAAGGGGATGAACGTAAGATCGGCCACTCTAACTCAAGAGTAGACTTCAAGAAGTTACGATGTCATGAAACTTGCCAGATCATTGTGGAAATCCTTGACAGACATTTCATCAGACCCACTTTGACAAACACAGCAAGTGTACCTGAAATTTATCTCAATCAGTTCTGGCATTCTCTGATCATTAGTGAAGACGAAGAGAGCATGACCATCACTTTGGATAATACATAGATCACGTTCAAGGTTGAAACTTTAAGGAATGTATTGCAACTTCCAAAAGAAGTAACTGGAACACTGACGAAGTTTCACGATGACCCTACATTTGAAGATATGGCCAAAACACTTCAGCTTCTGGGATATGATGAAATAGAAGAACCACTCAAGTCACTCTACAAAGTCGAAAGAAAGTACTTTCCACAACCATGGCAAACCATGTACTCAATCATCATGCATTGTATAACTGAAAAACCCACTGGACTGGAACACCCTCGACAAGAGCAACTTCAATTCTTCTGTGGTGTTATCAACCTAAAACATCTAAACTTCGCCAAATACTTCTGGAAAGACATGATCTTTCTAAATACCAAATTTCATCAAAATAAAGATTACAAAATACCTTTTCCCCGCTTCACCAAACTCCTGATCTCACGTTTCATGCAAAGATATTCTGAACTCAATCGACCCGTAAATGAGAAAATGCACACTGAAGACAAAGACCACATTCTTACCAGAATCAAAACACAGAAGACTCACACAGAAAAGCAAGGTGCCAGAATTCCACAAAACTTGTTGTCTGAAGAACTGATGAATACTGAGGCTTATCAGAAGTATGACGAAGCTGTGAAAGCCAAAAAGGTGGGAATTGTACCCAAAGGGGCAAAATCATCAAAAGGAAAGAGTAAATCAATCCCAGCTCGAGCCACTGTTTCTCGTTCAAAGAAAGCCACTACAGTTGAGAAAAGAAAAGTAATTTCCAAAGCCTCATCAGCAATGCAACTTCGTGATGAATCAAGTGATGAGGAGGAAGGTGAAGATGTAGACCTCAGGAAAGGCAAGAAAAAGAAAGATATTGAGGAATTCAAATCTACATTGTCAGAATCAGACAAGGGATTGAAACCAGGAAAAGGGAAGCAGATCAAGTTTATGGATACACGATTTTCACCAATTAGACCACCATTGACTGACAAAGAAGAACAAGAACAGGTGAAGCAAGCCTCAAAAGAGAGCTCAATGAAACACAAAGAAGATGAAGAAAGACGTGAGAAAATGGGAAGAGGTGAAGGAACAACATCACATCCAGAGGAAGGACAAGAGGAATCTGAACCTGCAAAGTCTGAAACACTTGGTGAATCAGAGAGTGAATCAGGAAAGTCTGATAATGAATCTGAATCTGGGTCTGAGGAATCTGAAAGTAATAAAGATGAAGATGATAATGAAGAAGGAGAAGGAGAAAGTGAAAGTGATGAAGATGAAAGTAAAAATGATGAAGATGAAAGTAATAATGTGGATGATGAAGAAAAAGATAAGTCAAATGAAAAACAAGATGACAAATCACCATCACCACACAACCGTCATCTGTTGGTCAATCCAAAAATGAATATAGTGAACTCAAGGAGAAAGTTACCACATTTCAAGAGCATGTGTCAGAGAAATTCAAAGCAGAAGAACAAGAGCACACAGAGATAAAACAACAGATCAAAAATGTAGAAAAGAAGGTGGATAACCAAATTTCTCAGTTTAATAACTTCGACTTGGAAAAGACAGCTGAAGAATATTTGAAAACTCATGTCCCACAGACAGTCAGTTCTCAAGCTCAAGAGGTCACTCAATATCTTCATGAAAATCTTCAAGGAATTCTCAACACATTTGTCCAAAGAAATCTGGAAAAAACGGTGGCCAAAATGATGCAGACAACACCAATCACTATTCGAACCATGCCACCTAAACCATCCAGATCTGATCTCATAGGGTTATTACTAGAAGAAATCATGGACGATCCAAAAGAAGCTGAACTGCAAGAAGTACTAGTCAAATCCATGAAAGAGGATGACCAGGAAATTAATCTTCCAAAAGAAGGATGCAAGTCCGACAAACCAGTCAAACGCCGTCGAGATGACCCAGAAGATAAAGGGAAGAAAAGGAGGAGACATTCTCCTTCAACTGGCCGTGGTTCCACAACACATTCTTCCGGCACAACTAAACAATCAAGTCAACCAGTATTCGTTCCACAAGAAGGCGGAGCATTCGAGGAAACTGAATCTTATGATGATGTAAGTTCTGATCATGAAGTTCCAATTGCTCCAACAAAAGTTCAAAAAGTCAATGCTCCATCTGCTACTGAGAAAGCCGTACCACTACCTGAATGGGTCAATCCATCAGCTCCAAAGTTCAATTGGTTTGAGAAGATGGTTGATGCATATCCTGAAAATGACAATGCTGCACCTGTTGAAGGATCGATTGTGGACTTTACAAAATGGTTGAAGAAGGCAATTAAAGTTCAGAAGAGTGGATTCACAGAGTTCAAGACAGTTACAACTACAGAGCTGGAATTTGAGTACAACATTGAACAAGTTGCTAGAGCTCTGGGAGAAGACATCAGCTGGGATCATGCACATACCTCCAATCCATCAGAACAATTACATCTCTGTGATTACACCCATCCCTTACCACTCATTGGTCAACCACACAATCCAAAGTTGCCTAAAGCATACTTCTTCAACAAAGATTTAGCCTATCTCATCTATGGAAACACAGACCCTGAGAAACGATATGCAATATCAATTACCAAATATCCAGCAGCCTCATATGCCATGGAAGGGTTAGAAGAACAAGTTGGGAGTCTATGGATAGACAAAATTCAAGTATACAATGAATATGCTGCTCTTGGAGTCCACCATTGGCCAAATCTGCGAAGGTTGTTCTACAAGTTTATGATCACCAAAAGAACAACTAAAACTAAAACTGGTGTTTGGAGCAAGCATAGGATTCTATCTATCACTAGTGCCGAAACCGAATCCATGTTTGGGTACAATTTTCTGAAGAAAATCACAGTGAGATGACTGGATGATCAAGAGTATACGTTCACTGAAGTAGACTATCCCTATCTAAACCTTAATGATATCAAAGACATGTATCTACTAAAAGTCCAGGGAAAACTTGAACATCTCCCTGGGCGACTTCAATACGATATCATTAATTCCCTTCTCATCTACATCCGCAGCAAAGTGATCAGAACGCGAGTTGAGGATGTTCAACTAGGGGTAGAAAGCTATCAGACGCAGTTAAATCTCGTCGAGCCAGATTTCAAAGCTCTAGGACATCATGACAAGCAGCCATACATGTTTGGGGATAGACCATTTGGGGTGTATTATGTGAGGAACAGAACGTCACCAAGGTTTATGGGTTTTGAAGAACAATGCAAGTTCAGTGACGAAACTCTTATAAATGTCAAAACTGAACTTGAGGATATCTTGCAAAAACGGAGCAAGGGGTCGACAAAGGGATGGTCAAGAGTTTTAAACTGGAGCAAGAAAGATGCAAAGGAAGCGGTAAAGTTCGTGAAAAGGATTGATACTAAGATCAAGTTTCGGATGCAGATGCGACGACTGGAAAGTTACGTTGGAGGACGTGAAAGAATTCCTAACATCCTCACGTTTCGTCGTCCTGAGTAATAATCATTGGTACCATTTCATTGTTTCATCATTTCCATAATTTCATTTTTCATCACTGACTATGGTTTGTGTACACATAACAGTGCACAACCCGTAACTGTAAAAGAAAGGACCCTGAGGTACGCTTCAGTGCCTCAATCCTAATCAAAGGAGCGAAAGCTTCTTTCTTATGAGTAGATTTAAACCGGAATGTTTTTTCTAAGTTTTTCAAACATTCTGCTCATAAGGACAAGTATTCCCTCGTCAAGGGGGAGTATTTGAAAAATAATCTTTGTTCTGAAAAACAAAAGTTCTTGAAATTCTTCCCTAAAACTAAAAAACAACATATTTTAATCATAAAGTTTTTTTCAAAAACATCATGAGTATGCTATTTTTGAGGGGGAGAATAACTGATGATTAAAATATGGTAAAGGAAAGATGGAATCTCACAAGTGCTCGACTCAGAATTGACCCTCGAATTAACGATTGGAAAAGTCAGTAGTCGAAAGGACATGTCCCGGATGGGTAATAATTTTAAGCCCGTTCATCTGGTGATGTAAACGTGTCTCGCAACGGACGTGTCTGAGTAGAATGTACCGATTTCAAGCAATTTTCCTTGAATATGATCTGGATGGGTAATAATTTCAAGTTAGTTTACTAGTGATGTAAGAGTGTCTCGCGACAATCATGTTCATTGAAAATCAATCAATTCAAAAGTGCTAACTCTTCCCGGCATGTGCAAATTTACTTTAACTATATATATGAGCACATGTTAAGGGGGAGTCTTTCAGAAAAACGCAAAACTCTCATGGTGTCAATAAAATGTTTTTACAATCATCAAAACTTTGAGAGATTTTCAATGGTTTGGTTTATGGCATCATTAGGATAGTCATGGAGTTATAAGGTGACTAATGTTTAGGAAAAACCGTCCTATGATCGGCCAGAGTCGGAGGGATCTACCCAAGGAAAATTCCCATTGTTTAGAACTAGAAAGTCCTAGGTATGATACAAAAAAGGAGAAATGAAATGAAAGGAGAAAGAAGGGGTTGAAGAATTAAAAAGAAAAGCAAATAAAAGGGTGAAAAGAAATAGCCCTCCATTTGTTCAACCTTAGGGCAGACACCGGGTTCAATACATAATCTACTGGTTGACTGAGCATCATCGGTATTGGAGACAAAAGACGTCATGGACCCAGTGACGCACTGCACTAAACCTTCTAAGCTACTCAGGTGTCTCTCAAAAGACACTTGTTTCATTTCACACGGAGAAGCCTTCATCATCTATCGACCTCTCACTACGAGATGTGTTGATATTAAAAAGGAGGCACTCTGCTCCACGCCTCCGACGACCAAAAAAATGTGCACTAATCGAGTCTAGAGCCATGAGATTCATCGAAGATCTCTTAGAAACACTTAGTATTACACTGTTGTTCTACATCATGGGCAGCAGTTGTAAAATTAAGAAGAGTCCTTCGCAAATCTTAGCAATCTGCCGAGAACATTCTTGAGAGAATTCACAATTGTGATTCTCAGTGATAGAATGAAAATCCTGCCAGGGTCAACATCAAACAGCCCTGACAGCAGGTCACTTCGGTAACTCCTTGTGGGTTACGCTTAGTATTTGCTCCAAAAATGGTCTACAGTCGTGGGGTGATCTCTAGCGGCTCACTAAATCCTGGGTGCACTTCGGTGTGTCCGTGTTAGCCCTTTCAGGGGTATCCGGTTCAGAACGTCCTGGGTTTGGATTAGAGAAAGTCTTCACACTATGCTGTTGATGATCTCGAAGTCTAAATCTGTAAGTGCCAGTTGGTTCGTGTTGCTGCTGCTGCTGCGGAGGAGCTTGAAAACCTAGAGTTTAACCACCATCAAGACTCCATCATGCTCATATCCTGAAGATAAGTTCTCATAAAGACTCAGAAATATCAAAAGTTCAGAATATGTTAAAGAAAAGTCAAAGTTCAAGCACTACAACCTTCCACAAGTTAAAGATTGAAGAAGTGAGAACAAGTTGAAGAACCAAAGTCAAAAGATATATGAGCTTGGTGGAGAAGGCGTGAAGATACCAGAAGCAGAGACCATTAGAGAATGGCAGATCAGTACCATATTATATCACATCACTATCAAGAACAAAGAACAAAGAACAAAGATTCAGAAAACGTCAAAGCCACAAGAAGCAAAGACGACGTCAAGCAACCTTGATGACCAATACTTAGGGGGAGATTGTTGGGAACACGTTTTGTATTAATTCGAGTATTGATCATATTGTAATAGGTTGCTTTGGCCTTTAAGTTTGTTATTAGGCCCAGCCCGTGTAGAAGGCCCATGGGCTATGTTGTTTATTTATTATTTATGTTTAAGTATGTTAATTAGGGCTACAAGCCCAAGTCATGTAAAAACTATAAATACCCCCTCCCATCCAAGGGAGAGGGTTGGTTGATGAATGCTAAACTTTCCTTATTATTGTGTAATCATCTTCCACACTCTCTTTCTCTCTCTAACTTTCTCTCTCTAGATTTATGGCTTATTAGTGGTTAATTAGTGTAGCTTGTGTGATAATTAATAGTAACATCAGATTAGTCAAACTGTTACGTCCTTATTTTAATTAGCGCGTTGTATTCCTCTTTGCTATTCGTAGGGTCGTGCTACTTTCCCCAACTCTATGAATATATTGATCTCGGTAAGAAATCTTAATGTCAACAATCCTAATTTTAGGTCTCGTTAAGACTTCTTAATGTCAGCAATTCGTAATTCACGTAATAAATACAACGAATAAAACAACTATTGCACTATAGTGAAGAGTTTATTCGGACATTCAAGCTAGTAATATATTTGACATAGCCAGTTTTCCTACTTCTAACGTGATAACAACTAATTAAACAATAGACGATAATCAATAATCAACAACTAGGTTTTATTCAATCCTAAACAAACACTAATAGATTTAGCCAAGCATGTTAAAGAGAAGAGAAGATAAACATATAATCAAACAACACATCTACATATTGAATGATTAAAAGATGAATAACTTATCTTCAATTAAAACGTGGAGTTTGGGGGGCTAAAAACCCTTACAAGAGCTGTAAAATTCGTGCACCAAAGGTCTACCAAGATGTCTCTTGTGGATGTTACTTAAATAATGGAAAACATACGAAAATATATATAGATTGTTGGGTCAAAAAGATTTGAAGATACAAAACATGAAAAATGAAACATGAAGGACTTAAAGTGAAAAGAAGGGAAACTACAAAAAGATGGAGCTTTTAGAAGATTCTTAGAAGATCTGCTTAAAATAGTTTCCTGATTGTATTAGGAATGTTTTCCTTTGTAAACTATAAATGTCTCTAGTATATAAAGAGACATAGGGGCGTTGAGTTTATTAGGTCTAGAAAAGATGTAGTCGACTAAAGGTGTTTGTGTATGTGTAGACGTTTTGTCATAGAAAAACGTCTAGGTTTAGTTGAGTAACCTCAAGATCAAGTGATCTTGATCCTTGTTATAGACTAGATAACACGTTTTATTATTCTTAATAAAATTGAAGGCTTGATTGCCTATATAAAGCCCTTCCCACACAAGGTAAGGGTTGGACCTTCTCACTATTCTAATATAATACTTTCTTATTTCTCTCTCAAGGTTCCCACATCTCTTTGTTTATTTCTTCTCTAGTTTGAATCATAACCACAAGAACCATACGATTTATGTGTTGATATAACTTACAATTGGTATCAAGATCCATGGTCAGGTTCATTTGAGTGTAGGTTCTCGGATTTCTTGGTTTTGTGGTTCCTTTTTGGTTCAAATAAGATAGGTTGAAAAATCATTCATTTGTGCTTTGTTTGTGGTTGGATTGGTTAAAAGCTTGTACTTTCTTGTTTAAGATTGTTGTATAAGCTTAGTTTATTAGTTGGATAGCTAGTTTCATTCGATTATTAGATGTTTGAGTCAATTCGAGTGGTATACTTGAGTTTTTCTTTGTTGCGATTTGACCTTTGGCAAAACGTTCTTACTTGCGATTTGAGCTTTGTTTGGAAAAGTGTTGTTGCGATTTGGTGTGCATCGGTATTGCGATTTGGCATTTTACTGAAAAAGGGAAAGAAGACAAATCGCAAGACAGTAACTGTTTTGTCCACTTGTGACTTGTGATTTGGCAGTTTTGTCCGGTTGTGCCTGCGATTTGATAGTTGCGATTTGAGTTTTTCAAGGTTGCAATTTGAGTGTGCCTGCGATTTGACAAAGCCTGCGATTTGATCTTTGCGATTTGAGTTACTGTTGACTAAATTGCAATTTGATTAATTGCGAGTTGACAAGCTGTAATTTGACTTGTTGCGATTTGATAGAATGCGATTTGACCTGTTGTGATTTGACGTTGCGAGTTGACACTTGCGATTTGACTTATTGCGATTTGGTTAATTGCGATTTGACAAACTGTGACTTGACTTGTTGCGATTTGATCAGTTGAGATTTGACTTTTGTAACTTAAATTTTAAAGATTAGTAATGCAATTTACTCTTGATTTTACGGTTTCTTTTGTTGATTTTAGAAAATCCCCTGAAAGATTCGATCTCTCGGTTTAAATCACAAGAGTTGTAAAATCCCATCTACATCATGGCAAGCACTACTTCTGATGACATTCAAGCTGTCGGGTCCGATACCCGCCCTCCTATGCTTGATAGGACGGATTATGAATAATGGGCACAAAGAATACAGCTTTACTGCTTGGGAAAAGAGAATGGATTTAATATTCTTAAGTCCATTAATGAAGGACCTTTTCAGATGGGCACCACTAGAGATGTTGTCACTACCGGTGAGGATGGAACTGTGACTTTTGGAATCGATAGGCCACGTACTTACAATGATCTTAATGAGGAAGAAAAGAAGCGTTATGATGCTGACATTTGAGCTTCTAACATTGTGATTCAAGGACTTCTGAAAGATGTATACAAGCTCATCAACTTCAACACGGAAGCAAAAGTTGTTTGGGACAATGTCAAAATGCTTCTTGCTGGATCTGAACTGACAAAAGAAGATTGTGAGTCTCAGTTGTATGATGAGTTTGAGCATTTCAAGATGAATCCTGGTGAGAACATTACTGATTATTATGTGAGATTTCACAAGCTTTTGAATGACATGAGGATCATCATGATGACAATGCCAAATATCCAGCTCAATTCTAAGTTTGTGAACAACATGTCCGCTGAGTGGGATTGATTTGTCACAGCCGTGAAGCTCAACAAGGGACTAAGAGACACCAATTATGAACAGCTGTATGCTTACTTACAACAACATGAAAAGCATGCTGTCTATGATCGTCAACTGAGGGAAAAGCTCAATCCAACAACATCTAATGATTCTCTTGCCTTTGTCTCAAATGTTCAGCCGTTCAATCAATCCTCACTTGATCAAGTTTATCACCAGCCCTTTTCATCACAGAATCAGAATCAGACTTCATTTGGCCAATCATCGTTGCACCCACCATCTGCTATGAACCCCCAACTGGATTCAGGATACACTCATACTGACAAGATGATTGATAATCTATCCAACCAAGTCTCCTTACTTGTCCAACAGTTCAGAGCAACACTCCCTCAAACCAACAACCAAGCATATGTGGAGGATGAAAAGGTTGTGGTACAGAATGTTCAAGGAAGGCAGAATGTGAATCAAAGGAACATCGGTGGGGGTAATGTGCAGAACAGAGTTGGGAATGCCAATCAGGGACAGGGAAGGCAACCCAAGTGCTACAACTGTGGTGGACTTGGACACATAGCAAGGAACTGCACTCAACCAAAGCGTCCACAGAACTCTGACTACTTCAAAGATAAGATGCTGTTGATGCAAGCTCAAGAGAATGGAGCAGCTTTGGATGAAGAGGAGCTATTGTTTCTTGCTGGTGATGGGGGGAACACGTTTGATGCTGATGTGGATGATCAACCAGTTCAGGACTTGGCACTTAATGCTCCCAACATCTTCCAAGCTGATGACTGCGATGCCTTTGACTCAGATGTTGATGATGAACCCACTGCTCAAACCATCTTCATGGCTAATCTGTCTTCTGTAGTCTCATCACCACAACAAGCTGGTCCTTCCAATCCATCTATAATATCTGAGGTACTAAAGATTTATGACACATATACTATGGTAGATGAACAGAAGATTCCCAACGAAGTACAACAGACAGACGTTGTTGAATCAAATACTGTTGATATGGGAAATAGTAATATTATTCCATATGAACAATATGTGAATCACAACGACGTGTCTGTTGTACCAAGTGGTGCATCTTCCATTGTAGACAATGCTTGTGTGGTAGATAATGGTTGTGAGTTGCATGAAAGCTGTGTTTGTCCCAGATGACACCTTGACCACTAGACTTAACATCTATGAAGATCAGGTGGCCATATATGAACAACGTGCAAAATTTGAGCTTATTGAACGTGAGCAGAAAATGGATAGTCAAATGCGTACATTCATAACAGAACGTAATTTAAGGGAAGAAACATTGAAAAAGGAGTTAAATTCTTTACGAAAACAACTGGATCAGAATGTGAAACAAAAACATGAGATTCAAGAGAGTGTAAATACACTAAAACAAGATTTCAAAGAAAAAGAAACAAAACACTTAAATGATTTTTCCAGACTTAAAACGTTAAAGAATAAGCTTGAAAACAAGTTGTACACACTAGTCAAACTAGACAAATGGCTCAAATGATTCAAAAACATAAAAAGTTGTGTCATAAACATAGTAAACATAATGTAGGTGAACCTAAATTAGCTTTCCTTAGGAGTGCTAAAGTAGCCCAGCCTGAATTATATGATGGAAATGAACTGCTTAAGCCTGGTCATGCCCCCCCAGATGTGTCATCACTTAAAGAGAGTAATGAGATAGAAGTAAGAAATAGAGAGAGATTGGCTGAAAAAATGAAGGATCCCAAATGTATAGCCAATCGAATCATAATCAAACCCTATGATTACTATGAGGAAAATTGATTGACTGTCTTTGCACCTCAAACTAAGTTGATGCCTGAACAAATATTTTGGTCTTTAAACATTGAAAAGTGAAAGGCCGATGAACTTAAAGCCAAAACTCCACCCTTTAGGAAAATTGTGGCTGCAACGGTGTATCCTCCCAATACACCCAAGCACATAGTTCCTTTGACTCTTCCCACAGAATGTAAAACTCTAATTAGCATATACGTTCTTTGTCAACTATTTGTTGATTTTGATAAAACATGTAAGAAGAGAATTATGCCAAAGGGAATTACTGAAGGGGAAAGGGGTTTTGAACAAACAAAACGGTGCTACTTAACTGAGGTTATCCCATTCTTTAAAATCCTTAAGGAACATTTTGAGGGAATGCAAAAAACCCTTAAAATTGAAGTAAATGAGATGAAAGGAATGTTTAAAGATATGGAAAATGAGGTATCCCAACATACGATAGAACTTAAGTGTCATGAGATTGAGAGAAAGAACATTCTCATCGCCAATGAGAATTTAATTGCCAGATGTATTGCTCAGGACATATTTTATATTGCTACTGATTCTACATTAACTGCTTGTCAATTTCATGAGTTGTCTATTGCATTGAATGTTACCCAGAATTGTGTTGTTGAGCTTGAGGGGGAGAATTTGAAATTGCATGAGAAAATTCAAAATGATGACCATGATAACATGGTTAGGCGTTTTTCAAAACTAGAGGTTGATAATCTTAATTTGCAATTAATGTATCAACATTTAGAAGAAAGAATTAAAATATCAAATGCCAAGACATCTTTGGATGCTCCTGAATTTGATGCATATTTTGAATTAAGCAAACGTGAAGAAAAAATTCAAGCTCAAACTAACACGATTCGACAATTGAGGGCCCAAATTGCCCAATTAAAATCAAATAAGAGTGATGTGATTGGCACCCATAAACCATCGTCTTTAGAGTCACAAAATTTTCACTATCAAGACACCATCAATAAGCTACACTATGAAAATGAGTGTTTTCAAGCTGAAAATTCAAAAATCAAACAGCATTACAAAGAGTTATATGATTCGATTAAAGTCATGCGTAACAATCACAATGAAAAGATAACTTCTTTGTTAAATGAGATTGAGAATCTAAAGACTCAGGTGAAAGGGAAAATGCCAATTATCACTAGTGATAATGTTGTTCCAAAGGTTTCTTCTTGTAGAAAATATGCAATTGATGCTGTGACTATCCCACTTCCTCTTAGAAACAATAAGTCAGCTCATCAAGTCTATCTCACTCATCTTTAGAATATCTTGACATTCTTCGTGAGACCATAGAAGAGGATAGGATAGAGAAACCATAAGATAGTGCAGTTATATATGCATGCTTCCTCACTAAACGATCTCAGGAACTCTTAGAATATGTTATTGGCACATATCCTAAGATTGATAACAAGCGAGATAGGTTTATTGCATCTTCATCAATGATTAAGAATAAGCATGTTACCTTTGATGTACCACTGAAAACATCGGAACCCAGCACATCAAAATCGGAAAAACAAATGGCAGTGAAACAAACTAATGTTCCCATCATTGCTTCTACAAGAGTGAACAGTGACACCAAAGCTAGCGGGTCAAAGCCTGGCCGCAATACAAGGAAAGATAAGACTGCGCCAGCTAAGAGTGCTCATGAGAAGAAAGTAGAAGCCCACCCTAGGAACAATAAGTTTGCTTTGAACAAAACTAATCGTGTTGATTCTAGTATTAGCTTTAAGCGTACTATAATTAATTCAAATTCTAATGCTGTTTGCAAAACATGTAATGAATGTTTAATTTCTAGTCATCATGATGATTATGTTGTGTCATTTTTGATGTCTCCCAAACAATCCCCAGTTAAGAATGTTAGGAAAACTAAACTGAGTAAACAAATTTGGAAAGCAACAGGAAAGATGTTTGCCAATGTTGGTTATCAGTGGAAGCCCACTGGAAGAAAATTCACGTTAGGAGATCAGTGCCCCTTAACTAGAATGACTAATCTTAAGGTAGTGAATGTTAAGGAATGGAAGCCAACTGGTCGAATTTTACCTTTAGTGACACAATGCCCTGCAACTAGGTCAATTGCATCTACTAGTGAAGTTTCCACTTTGAATACCACAACATCTATAATTCCTGTAGTTCCAGAATTTGTGTGTGCTAACCAAACGGACCCCAATTGCACGTGGGGATCCACCTTTTTCAGTTATCCATCGTTGTCTGTTTTCAAATCCAGGTCGTACAAATCATCCTTTGGTTTTTGGACTCAGGCTGCTCAAAACATATGACCAGGGATCGTACAAGGCTTAAGAATTTCATGAAAAAGTTTAGCGGTACAGTTAGATTCGGGAACGACCATTTTGGGGCAATTATGGGTTATGGAGATTATGTGTTTAGCGACAGTGTAATTTCCCGGGTATACTACGTAGAAGGACTAGGGCTCAATTTTTTTTCTGTTGGTCAATATTGTGATTCCGATCTTGAAGTTGCTTTCAGAAAACACACATGTTTCGTCAGAGAGTTGGATGCATTGATTTTCTTAAAGGCAGTCGTGGCACCAATCTATACACCATCTCTATTGAAAAAATGATAAAGTCCTCTCCTATTTGCTTGCTTTCAAAGGCCTCAAAGACCAAATCTTGGCTCTGGCACCGTCGTTTAAATCACTTAAACTTCGGCACCATAAATGACCTTTCTCGCAAGGATCTTGTACGAGGCATGCCCAGATTAAAGTTTGATAAAGATCATCTCTGTTCTGCCTGTCAATTAGGCAAAAGAAAGAAACAAACCCACAAACCCAAAACTGTCAACACCATTATGGAAGCTCTTCACACCCTTCACATGGATCTGTGCGGACCAATGAGAGTTCAGAGTATTAATGGGAAGAAATATATTCTTGTGGTGGTCGACGACTACTCTCGGTTTACATGGGTAAAGTTTTTGAGAACCAAGGACGAAACTCCAGAGGTTATCATCAAACTTATCAAACAGCTGCAAGTGAGACTCAACAAAACTGTCCGAATCATCCGTACAGACAATGAAACTGAGTTTGTTAACCAACAACTCAGTCAATTTTATGAAAGTATTGGCATAAATCACCAGAAAAGTGTTCCACGCACTCCTCAGCAGTACGGCGTTGTTGAAAGAAGAAATTGTACTCTTGTGGAAACTGCACGAACCATGCTGATATTTTCCAAGGCGCCGATGTTTCTTTGTGCAGAAGCAATTGCTACAGCATGTTATACCCAAAATCGATCCCTGATACATACTCTTCACAACAAATCACCTTATGAGCTGATACATGGCAAGAAACAAGATCTTTCCTTTCTTCATGTGTTCGGTGCACTGTGTTATCCGACAAATGATAGTCAAGATCTGGGAAACTTAAAGGCTAAAGCAGATGTAGGTTTCTTCGTTGGGTATGCACCAGATCGTAAGGGATACATAATCTACAACAAACGAACCCAACAAATCATGGAAACTATTCACGTGACATTCGTTGAGGTGACTGAGCAAACAGATCCTGGACAAACTAGTTCTGGACCCGCTCCTAATCTTTTGTCACCTGGACCAATCAGTTCAGGTCTTGTATAGAATCTCACTCCTGCAGTTCCTTATGTACCCCCTACTAGTGATGAGTTGAAGAAGCTGTTTGATCCGATGTTTGATGAATATTTTGTGCCACAAATGGTAGATACTACAACGGAAGCTCCACCTGTACCTCCGGTTGCTGACACTCCAGTTCCACAAAATTCAGATAGTCCATTTGAATCTGTCTCAATCAGTCAAGATGCACCATCTGCCAGTCACTCACCATCATCATCAAACATTCAGCCTCCTTTGGTACAGCAAGGCTCTGCAGTAGATAATTCTTTTGAAGTGAATCCTTTTGCTCCTGCTGATGATGTTCCATTCGAGAATATCTTTTCTCCTGAATCTTCTACAAAGACATCTTCTTCAGTGGATCTTAACACGGAAACATTAGTTCAATACCCTCAACCACATGATCATCTCAGAAAATGGACCAATGATCATCCAATTGACAACATCATAGGAAATCCTTCTCGTCCGGTATCCACATGAAAGCAACTTGCCACTGATGCATTGTGGTGTTTCTTTAATTCCGTACTCTCCAAAGTGGAACCCAAGGATTTCAAAGACGCTTTGTCCAAGGACTGTTGGTTTACTGCAATGCAAGAAGAAATTTATGAGTTTGATCGACTTGAAGTATGGGAATTTGTGCCTCCTCCAGATTGTGCAATGATTATTGCTCTAAAGTAGATCTTCAAAGTGAAACTCGATGAGCATGGTGATGTTCTGAAAAATAAGGCACGGCTTGTTGCAAAGGGGTATCGACAAGAAGAGGGCATAGACTTTGAAGAATCATTTGCGCCGGTGGCTCCAATTGAAGCCATCAGAATCTTTCTCGTTAATGTTTCTAGTCAAAATATAACAGTCTATCAAATGGATGTCAAGACAGCATTCTTAAATGGAGATTTGAAAGAAGAAGTCTATGTTAGTCAACCTGAAGGATTTGTGGACCCTGATCGTCCTACTCATGTCTATCGTTTGAAGAAGGCCCTCTATGGCTTAAAGCAAGCACCTAAAGCATGTTATGACTCATTGTCTAAATTTTTTCTGGCAAACGGATTCTCTAAAGGTGTTGTTGATCCTATACTATTCACTAGCAAAACGGGAAAACATCTACTTCACATTCAGATCTACGTAGATGACATTATCTTTGCCTCCTCTGATCCTAGTGAATGTGATCGGTTTTTGAAAGATATGAGTTCTAAGTTCCAAATGTCTATGATGGGACAAATGTCGTTCTTCTTAGGTTTGCAAATTTCTCAAAGTCCCGGAGGCATCTTCATCAATCAATCCAAATATGCAAATGAAATATTGAAGAAATTTGGATTTGACTCAAGTGACCCTGTCGACACTCCTATGGTTGAGAGGACGAAGTTGGACAAAGACCTCTATGAGATCCCTGTTGATCAAACAAAGTTTCAAAGTATGATTGGATCCCTAATGTATCTCACCGCTAGTAGGCCAGATCTCTTGTTCGCAGTATGCATGTGTGCTCGGTACCAGTCCAAGCCCACCAAAAAGCATCTGGAAGGGATAAAAAGGGTCTTCAGATATCTTCAAGGAACTATTCACATAGGTCTCTGGTATTCTAAGGACACCGCCATGGCCCTCACGGCCTATGCAGATGCAGACCATGCGGGGTGTCAAGATACTCGTCGAAGTACGTCAGGAGGTGCTCAGTTTCTTGGGGAAATGTTGGTTAGCTGGTCATCTAAAAGGTAAATGAGTACATCTATATCTTCCACAGAGGTTGAATACATTGCCATGTCTGCTTGCTGTGCTCAAATTCTTTGGATGAGATCACAACTATCGGACTATGGTTTTGAATACAACAAGATTCCTCTGTATTGTGACAACAAAAGTGCTATTGCTCTTTGCTGCAACAATGTCCAACACTCCCGATCAAAGCACATTGACATCCGGTATCACTTCATAAGGGAACAGGTTGAGAAAGGGGTTGTTGAACTTTAGTTCATGAGGACAAAGTTTCGGTTGGCTGATATCTTCACAAAGGCACTTCCGAGAGAACGGTTCCAATTTATTCTCCCGCGACTTGGCATGAAGAGTTTGACTCCAGAAACCCTCAAGGGTCTTCAAGAAGAAAACGAGGAGTAAAGGATTTGCTTCACATATCCTTGTATATATTTGTATATATTTTAAACCAAAAAGAAAATAGAAAAATATAAAACCTATAAAAACCATAAAAATCAGAAAAACACAAAAATACAAAAAATAGTTTCACTAGGCATGTCTTCTGTTTATCGATAACATTTACGGTCCTAGAAATGTCATTCAATAAGGACACGGGACTTTAAATGTAGCTCGAGCAGAAGTTAAAATGAATTGTTAAAACATGTCTTATCGGATTGCAGTTACTTCAGACTGTAATCCGTTCTTCATTATGGGGAAAGCACGTCGCCAAAAAGACGGTTGTTCCTCTCACTGGGTGAAGTTCACCCAGGCATGGTTTACTTTATATCCATGTTTCTTCGATTTGATGTACGTTTCAGTGCATCATTTCTCGTATAAGAAGAGAAGTCTTCTTTACATCACATATACTTTTCTATCTATGATTCTTCAGGGAAGTATTTGTGCTAAACTTGGTGGTACCATGATTTTTGAATATCAATAAGAATTGAACTTTTCATAAAAATTCTATCACTCAATCAATGACTACAACTATTTAAATAGAAGACGGGTCATCGATTGAGGGGGAGAGATGATTTCAAAATCTCATATCATCAAAACATGTCACTTTGTTCATAATAAGCAGTGAATAAAATGTGGTTGTTATGTGTCAGTGTATGATTTTTGTTAAATTCAAATCTTCCAAACCTATCATACCCGACACTAACATTCTCCCTCATAGATTATGGGGGAGCATCGTAATGTTCCATTATCAGCACATATTAAACCCGACCACATTTTCTCCCATATTTTCTAAACATATTTAAATCAATTGGGATCACAAAATCTCAAAAGTTTTGAAAAATTTTAATCGGGGGAGAGAATGTGATTTAAATATGCCATCTGATAAAAATGTGATGTTTTGGACTTAAATGTAAGCTCTCCCATATGTGCTAAACTCTTTTGTATATCAATGCACATATTGAGAGGGAGCAAATGGTTTGTGGAGACAAAAAGAATGTGGCATCTTTGGCGGTATCTCATGTGAGTGCGACTCAGACTTCACCAATGAATTGACGAAACAAAAACTGTCATTAATCGAAAGGGCTTGTCCTGGCCAGGTAATAATTTCAAGCTGGTCTAACCAGTGATGTAAGCGTGTCTCGAAGAGGGCTTGTCTGAGTAGAGTGTACCATTTCGAGAAACTTTCTGTGGACTTGACCAGGCCGGGTAATAATTTCAAGCTAGTCTAACTAGTGATGTAAGCATGTCTCGAAGTGGTCATGTTCACTGAAAGTGGATCAATTCAAAAAGTGCAAGTTCTATCCAACATGTGCAAATTTATAATAAAAACATCTGAGCACATGTGAAGGGGGAGCATTTGAAAAGTTCAAAACTCTCAAAGTGTTAGCAAAATGTGTTTCTTAATTATAAACACTTTGAGAGATTTTTCAAATAAATGGTTTACGGCAACATAGGATAGTCATGGTGTTATAAGGTGGCTAAGGTTAGGAAAACCATCCTATGATCCGCCAGAACCGGAGGGAACTACCCAAGGAAAACACCGAATAGTTAGTATTGGAAAGTACTTAGGTATGATTATGAAAAAAGGATTAATATGAGAAAGGAGAAAGAAGGGGTTGAAGAATTAAAAGGAAATGAAATGAAAAAGGCTGAATAGAAACAAAACTCCAATTATTCAATCTTAGGGCAGAAACTGGGTTCAATTCATATGCTACTGGTAGTTACCAAGGTAACACCAGTATTGAAGACAAGACATCATGGACCCAGTGACGCACTACACTAAACCTTCTAGCCACTCAAGTTCTCTTAAAAGGACTTATTTCATTCTCACGGGGAACCCTGCATAATCTATCGACCGCTCATTACGATCTATGTTGATATTGAAACAGGAGACACCGCTCCAGTCTCCGACTACCAAAATTGCACTTATCGAGTCTAGAGCCGCGGGATACATCATAAGATCTCATAGGAACACATGTTACTTCTACACTGGTTGTTTAACATTAAGGACACCAGTTGTAAACTTATGAGTCCTACGCAGATCTTAGAAATCTGCCAGAACATTTATGAGGGAATTTACAAATGTAATTCTCAGTGATTAAATGGAAATTCCTGCCAGGGTCAACATCAAACAGCCCTGAAAGCAGGTCACTTCGGTAATTCCTTGTGGATTACGCTTAGTGGTCGCGGCGGTTTCAAAACGGTCTACAGTCGTGGAGTGAACTCCAGCGACTCACCTAATCGTTGATGTACTTCGGTAGATCTTGTAAACCCTCTCGGGGGTATCCAATTTAGGAACGACCTTGGAAAGGATTAGAGAAAGTTTTCACACTATGCTGTTAACAATCTCGAAATCCAAACAATCTCTGAAAAGATGCCGATTCATCACCCCATGCTCACACTTCATCATCATAATCCTAGAAATCATGATAAATGAAAGGCCTTCAACACTGCTTTCGCAAACTCTGATGCTGAAAATCATGATCCAGAAAAGTGTGAGCATGTCGGTCCAATGATCACAACATCACATGGAAACTATACTGCAAGAAGGTGACTTGAAGACGTACGACTGGATGATGACATCAAAGAATTCTCAAAGATCATCCAAGACAAAAGAACAGTCATCGAAAGTTCACTGTTGAAAGTACAAAGACTAAAGACTTTGAAGAATCAAAGTCTACGAGCTAGGAACTCTACTCTATGTAATAGAATGCTAGAATTCAAAATGTAATTTCCGGGGTGACCTCCCTTAGGGGGAGATTGTTAGGAATATAAATATTCATATGAAGACTCGGTCACCCCGAGTATGGTCTAGCATTAAGTAGCTCGTAGATTTATTAATATTAGTTTAGTTATGTTAAGTATTCGTGGAGTTGGGTCGGGTCTTTACCAACTGTCAGCTCACTCCACAGCCCAAGTGGGGTGCCTCCTGTATGCCTATATAAAGCCCTTCTCACACAAGGTAAGGGTTGGACCTTCTCACAATTCTAATATAATACTTTCTTATTTCTCTCTCAAGGTTCCCACATCTCTTTCTTTATTTCTTCTCTAATTCGAATCATAACTACAAGAACCATACGATTTATGTGTTGATATAACTTACAACTTGTGAAAGTAACAATTCCTCAAAAAGATATAAATCAAAAGTTTCTGAGAAGCTTGTCATCAGAGTGGAACACACATACTGTGGTGTGGAGAAACAAGGCTGACCTTGATACAATGAGTTTAGATAAATTGTATAACAATCTAAATGTGTTTGAACCTGAAGTCAAAGGGTCATCAAGCTCATCCTCAAGCTCACAGAACTTAGCCTTTGTATCCTCTTCAAATAATAGTTCTGACAGTACTAATGAAATAGTTAATACTGCTTATGGAGTTAGTACTGCTGGCACACAAGTTAATATTTCTTGGTCTACAACCCTTGATAACTTGAGTGATGCTATTATCTATGCTTTCTTAGCTGGTCAATCTACTAGTCCTTAGATTGTGCACGAGGATTTGGAACAGATTCATCCAGATCATCTTGAAGAGATAGACTTGAAGTGGCAGATGGCTATGTTGACAATGAGGGCAAGGAGATTTTTGAAGAATACAGGAAGAAACCTCAAGGTCAATGGGCAGGATAACAATTGTTTTGATAAGTCCAAGGTTGAATGCTACAACTGTCACAGGAAGGGACACTTTGCAAGGGAATACAGGGCACCAAAGAACCAAGACTACAAGAATGAAGAGAGCTCAAGGAAAGCTGTGTCTGAGGAATCTAAGAATTCTACAGCTTTGGTGTCTTGTGATGTTTGGGTGGATATGACTACAGTGATCAAGCTGCAGAAGGACCAAACTTTGCACTTATGGCTTACTCTTCTTCATCAAGTTCTGATTCTGAGGTATCTAATGATTTTGGTTGTTCTTATAAATCTTGTATAGATACTATTGAAGAACTTAAGGCTAGGAATGAAAAATTAATAGAAGTTGTAAGGAAGTTAGAGTTAGATAATTTAGGCTATAAAGTAGGCTTAAAATATGTTCAGCAAAGACTTGAAAGTAAGCTTTATGTTAAAGAGAATGTCATTAATGAACTTGCTAAAAGGTTAAAACAAGATAAAAAAGAAAAAGGTGTAGCTTATCTGGAAAAAGAAAAACATCAAGTTAAAGTAAATAAGCTTGAATTTTGCATATGAAAGTGTAAATACGACAATTGAGTGTCAACTTATGAGGAGAGGTAGTGGTATAGGTTATAATGAAGTTCCTCCTTCAATAACAGGAAAGTATGTACCTCATATACCTGAATTGTCTTGTTTAATTGAGTCTGATGATAAGTCTTTAGGTGAGAATAGTTAGTCTATTGAGGAGAAACCTAAGGTTGAATAGACATATACTGATGCACCTATCATTGAAGATTGGGTGTCTGATGATGATAAGGAACGGATGGAGTCTACACCTATGTTAGAAGGTAAAATAGTTAAGCCTAGAGTTGAACAGATTAAGTTTGTCAAACCTAGGTTTGGTGATAAGGTGTCTAGGAAAATTGTTGAATACACTGAGCAACCTAGGGAGTACACTAACAGGCCTAGAGGTAACCAAAAGAATTAGAATAACATGATATCTCAAAAGTTAGGAAGTGACTTTGAGATGTTTAACAAGGCTTGTTATCACTGTGGTAGTTTTGAACATTTATAGGAAAATTGTTATTACTATCAAAAACCTATTTGGAACTATGCTAAAAGGGTGAATCATCAAAATTTGGCTCAAAACACTCACCCCTTTTCTAAAAGAAACATGGTTCCAACAACAGTACAAATGAGATCTAGTTTAGTATCAGTTAATACTGCCAAGCAAAATATTTCTAAACCAGCAGTAGTAACTAATACTGCTAGATCAGTTAGTACTGCTAACTCAAAAAGAATAGTGAATGATGTTAAATCCAGGTTACAGTTTTCAAATAAAGCACATTCAACTGTAAAAAGGCATTTTCAAAAGAATACAACATTTAGTACTGCTAAGGCATAAGCAGTAGTTTCTACTGCTAAGCCAAAAGCAATAACTGATACTGTTTTGGGAAATTATTTTTATGTTGTTAAGGCCTCAGCTTGTTGGGTCTGGAAACCAAAATTTAAAGTTTTAGATCATGTCTACAGACATAGCAGTGCATCAATAGTTTTAAAAAAGTATGATTATGTTGATTTACAAGGCAGATCCAAGTCAGTGGTGGCTTGGGTACCCAAAATGATCTGATTTTCTTACTTTATGTGCAGGGCAATCCATAGGTGGAATTAGAGGATAAAGGAGTATTTAATAGTGGATGCTCAAGGCACACGACTGGAAACATGTCCTATCTCACTGATTTTGAATCAATTGATGGAGGATATGTTACTTTTGGGAGTAATCCCAAAGGATGGAAAATCACTGGCAAAGGTACAATAAAAACTGGTAAATTAGATTTTGATAATGTGTACTTTTTAAAAGAACTTAAGTTTATTCTCTTTAGTGTCTCACAAATGTGTGACAAAAAGAACAGTGTTCTTTTTACTGACACTGAATGTTTTGTCTTGTCTATTGACTTTAAGTTGACTGATGATAGTCATGTTTTGCTTAAAGTTCCAAGAAAAGACAACATATACAATGTTGATTTAAAGAATGTGGTTCCCAAAGGAGGTTTGAATTGTCTCTTTGCAAAGGCCACATCTGATGAATCTAAGCTTTGGCATAGAAGGCTTGGACATTTAAATTTCAAAACAATGAATAAATTGGTTAAGGAAAACCTTTTAAGAGGGTTACCTTCAAAAGTTTTTGAAAATACTGAAATCTGTATTGCTTGTCAGAAGGGAAAACAACACAGAGCTTCTTGTAAGGCCAAAGCAGTGAACACTATAAGTCAGCATTTACATTTGTTGCACATGGATTTATTTGGACCAACATTTGTGAAAAGTTTGATGAAAAAGATGTATTGCCTAGTTGTCACAGATGATTATAGTAGGCTTACTTGCGTTTTCTTTTTGGCATCTAAGGATAAAACCAATGGCATTCTTAAGGCTTTCATAACCAAGATAGAAAACCTAGTTAATCATAAGGTTAAAGTGATAAGATGTGACAATGGAACTGCGTTCAAGAATTGGGATATGAAATAGTTTTGTGAGTTGAAAGGTATTGAGAGACAATATAGTGTAGCTAGAACTCCTCAACAAAATGGTGTTGCTGAGAGGAAGAATAGGACACTTATTGAGGTTGCTAGAACAATGTTAGCTGATTCTAAATTACCTACTACTTTTTGGGCTGCTATGTGCAGAATAAAAGTAAAGTAGTTAAGCCTCACAACAAGACCCCTTATGAATTTTACATGGTAGAAAACCATTGCTAGATTTCTTAAGACCATTTGGGTGTCCTGTTGCTATCTTGAATACCATAGATCACTTAGGCAAGTTTGATGGCAAGGCTGATGAAGGTTTCTTTGTTGGATACTCAATGAATAGCAAAGCTTTTAGAGTGTTCAATAGTAGGACCAGGAAAGTGGAAGAGAACTTGCATGTTAGGTTTAGTGAGAGTACACCTAATGTTGCAGGGAGTGGACCAAACTGGCTGTTTGATATTGATTCACTAACCAAGACAATGAATTATGAGCCAGTTGTTGCAGGTACACAATCTAATTAGTATGCAGGTACAAAAGTTAATACTGATGAACAAGTAAAGGGTGATGTATCAGATAATGTTGCCAATAAAGAAAATAACACTAGCAGTACTAACTCTGTTAATACTGCTAAGCCAAGTGTTAATGTTGCTGACAAGGAAGGCTTTGCTTTTGATGAGGATGAATATCCACATGATCCAAACATGCCTCCATTGGAAGAAATATATCCTGATACTGATGATGATGTACTTGGTGCAGAGGCTGACATAACAAATTTGGAAAAGGAAATTCCTGTCAGTCCTATTCCAACTACCAGAATTCACAAGAATCATCCTAAAGAACAAATCATTGGAGAGCCACAATCTGCTTTTCAAACAATAAACATAACAAAAGGTTTGAAGGAACATAGTTTCTTTGCTAGATCCCTTCATCAAAGAAACATTCATAAAGACCTTCAAAACTGTTGGTTTACTTGTTTTCTATCACAAGTAAAACCCAAGAATGCTCATAAAGCATTACAGGATCCAAGCTGGGTGGAGGCTATGCAAGAAGAGCTTCTACAATTTAAGCTTCAAGAAGTTTGGAGTCTGGTAGATTTGTCTAATAGGAAGAGGGCAATTGGTAATAAGTGGGTTTTCAGATGCAAAAGGATGAAAGAGGCATTGTGATTAGAAAAAAAGGCAAGATTAGTAGCTCAGGGATACACTTAAGAAGAAGTCATTGATTATGATGAAGTATTTTCCCTAGTTGCAAGAATTGAAGCTATAAGGTTATTCGTGGCTTATGCTTCTTACAAAGACTTTGTAGTGTATCAAATGGATGTGAAGAGTGCTTTTCTATATGGGACAATTGATGAAGAGGTTTATGTCTCTCAACCACCTGGTTTTGAAGATCCAAATTTTCCTGACAAGGTTTACAAGGTGAAAAAAGCACTTTATGGTTTACATCAAGCTCCTAGAGCTTGGTATGACACATTGTCAAAATATCTGTTGAATAATGGTTTTAGTAGATGGAAGATTGACAAAACTTTGTTTATCAGAAGACACAAAGATGATATTTTGTTAGTTCAAGTTTATGTTGATGATATTATCTTTGGATCAACAAACAAGGTGTTATGTGTTGAATTTGAGAAGCTAATGCATGAAAGATTTCAGATGAGTTCTATGGGTGAACTCACATTCTTCTTAGGGTTACAAGTCAAGCAAAAGAAGGATGGCATATTTATCAGTCAAGATAAGTATGTTGCTGAAATTTTGAAGAAGTTTGGGTTTACTGATGTGAAGCCTATAAAGACAACAATGGAAACTTCTAAGCCCCTGCTCAAAGATGAAGATGGTGAAGAAGTTGATGTCCATTTATACAGATCAATGATTGGCTCATTGATGAATCTTACAGCTTAAAGATCTGACATTATGTTTGAAGTGTGTGCCTGTGCCAGATATCAAGTTACACCAAAAGCTTCACATCTTAATGCTGTGAAGAGAATTTTTAGATACTTGAAAGGTCAACCTAAATTGGGCCTTTGGTATCCAAAAGATTCACATTTTGATTTGGTTGCATACTTTGATAGTGATTATTTTGGACCTAGCTTGGATAGAAAATCAACAACAGGAGGTTGTCAATTTCTAGGATGCAGGTTGGTTTCATGGCAGTGCAAGAAACAAACTGTGGTTGCAAATCCCACAACAGAAGCAGAGTATGTGGCTGCTACAAGTTGCTATGGACAAGTGCTCTGGATTCAGAATCAATTGCTGGATTATGGGTACAATTTTATACATACAATCCTATCCCTAATCTTCATTCGGTGTGATTTAATTACAACAACACATCCAAATTTAGTCTACAATTCTTATACAATCAACACCCTACCTAGAACCTTGTTTGCAAGGTCTTAATTGCATCACTCTAGTCCTTGTGCTCATCAGAAAAGAAATCAAGTGGGGTGCTTGTGATTTGTTCTTGACCACATCAAACACAAAGGAGTGTTGGTTGTCTCGTGGTGTTCGGATTAAACAAGAACAAGGGGATATTTTAATTCGTGGTTTAGATTGCTTTGGTAAATCGAGTGGATTTTTGTTTCTAGTATGACTGCTTTTCTGCGGTTTTTTTTTTTTTTTTTTTTTTTTTTTTGGAATTATTTAGGGTCAGTGAAAAGGGGTGTCTGCGTTCTGGGAAGAGGATAAGATTAGGGTTAATGTAAGTGTAGTTTGGGTGTGCTAAATACCGCATATTTATGGATTAATAGGTATTTGGATTGGGTCGTGTTATATCTATAATTGGGCTTATGTTCTGTTTGGACAGTTATCACAAGGCCGATTTTATTTTCTTTGGGCTGAAGTTCTAGGGCGTTATCTCAAGGACGATTTATTTTTTTTTGTTTAAGTTTTTATTTGGGGTGAATATTATTGGCTTGTGATCACTAGTACGAATTGTGTGGTTACTTTTTGATAAAGTATTTTGGTATAACTTTTGGATCACGGTTTCTAATTGTGCTTCAATTATCCGAGATTAATTTTAATTTTTGGTAATATTTTTCGGGTTCGTTGATATAACTACCGTTCCAGTTATTAGATATTTTCGGGTTTATTGGATATAACTATGGTGGGTATTTGGATTCACTTAAACCTTGTCAAACCGATCCAAACTTTTATCATAACACATTTAAGTAATCGAATCACGGTTTCTTCTTGATTTTGTAAAATCCCGCAAAAGAATCTATTTCTCGGTTTAAATCATAAGAATTGTAAAATCCCGTGCACGTTTACACCATGACAACTACTTCAGATTCGTTCATATCTGAGATTCTCAAGTTGTACGACACGAATGATAATCATAAGACTTCCAATCTTGTACAAAAAATAAACGTGTGTGATTCTGAGATTACTAATGTGGAATCTTCATGCTCGAATTCGCAAGAGAGAGAGTTGATTCAGCCACAACAGTTGCCTAATACAAAGGAAAGTTGCATTGAATGTTTTCAATTACTTCATTCACATCTCAAGGTTCTTTCAGAAAGACCTGGATCCATGGGAGGATTCGAACGAACTTTTGCATCACTCTTTGGTCAAGATGTTCAGACCTTCACAGGCACTATGTTCCTGAACTTGGATCAACTAGAAAAACAACTTGACAAAGAAGAATTTCATGAAGCTGGTTCCATGGCTGCTCTTCGGGTGATCAACAAACAACTTCAATTGTTCATCAATTCACAATATACTTGGGATTATGATAGTCAAATGACAGAAAAGTGTTTTACTGATTACACTGGGATTGAAGTTAAAATGTTCAGAGAAACATTGCTTCAACACATGGGTAATGTTGAGAAGTACATTGAGGAAAGAGCACAACACCAACTAATGAATGAAAGTCGGATGCAATCAAGAGAGATTAAGGTTGATTCGTGTAAAGCACTGGGTGCTAGTTCAGTTGCCACAGAATGCAGAGGGACAAAGTCAGATAAGCTTGATGCAAGCAACAATTATGTGACTCATATCACACACGGTGTGGATATTCATATTTGACCAGTAAATGACCAAGTGACATTTGCTGAGGTACATTTAACGATTCAACATAATGTCCTTGCTACTGAACATCAGCACACTGATCAAATTAAACCTACTTATGACACATATCTGTTGGAAAAGACTGATAGCAATATCATCTCTGATTCAACAAATATGAGTCATAAAGGGGGTGAAATTGATCAGGATGTTAAACATGATGATGCGTCAAGTTCTTCGCTTACGGCTGAGCTATTCAAATCAAATGATATGGTTGAAAAAGAAGTTTATAATGAACTTTCAAACAGACTTTTAGAACTTGAAAAACATTGCATTGATCTTGAAATCTCAATGCAACAAAAGGAAGAAAGTCTTCAAACTAACCTACCATGTAAAAATTTGGAATTTCCTGAATTTCGTGAATTTTTTATGATAAACGATTTGAAAGCTCAGCTACAAACCAAAAACGTGACGATCAACAACCTGAAAAAACGTATTGCTAAGATGTGTGATATGTATAATGAAGTTAAGGCTAATCATGACAATGATGCTATTGCAACAAAAAAATGCTAAATTAGAACATAAAGTGACTGAATTAATTAATGAAAATGAGACTTTGAAAATTCATTGCAAAGAATTATGTGACTCAATCAAAGAAGCGAAAACTAAGACTATAGAGCAAACAACCTCTTTGATTGCCAAAAATGATGAATTCAAAGCCCAACTTCAGGAATAGGGTTTTGCTATTGTAGCATTGAAAAACGAGTTAAGAAAAGTGATAGGAAATGGTGTGAACACTAAGTTTGCAAAACCATCAATCTTGGGAAAACCACCACTTAGAAACCAATCAGTTCTTAGACAACTGACTGCGTTTAAATCTGAACGACCAAAATTTTCAAAAACACGGTTTGCCTCCCAAGTTGATGCGAAACAAGTTTTGTCAAAACCGGTCACTTCATAGTCTAGACCTAAGGAAAATGAATTTATGCTTGCGAAACCTCATCACATGAGTGCATCTAGCTCTTCTAGGATTAGTTCAAAGCGTGTGTTATTTGTGACACCAAAGGAACACGTTAGACATGAAAACAGTGTTCAGAATCACAACCTAGAGGATGCTAAGAAAAACACCCATGAAAAGACTTGGAATTTTCCAGTTTTTAAGAGTATTTGCGTATCAATTAATGCGATTCCCATAACAGATCACTCTAAGAATCCTAGATCTTTCTCTGACTCCAAACATTTTGTTTGCTCAACTTGTCAAAAATGTGTTTTCAATGCAACCCATGATGATTGTATAACAAAATTCCTGAAGGAAGTGAATGCTCGTGCTAAGGTTCAGACCTCTAAGACTAGAAACAACAACAAGCCCGTAGAACCAAAGAGTTATACTCAAAAACCTAGTAGGCAGATTGCTGTAGGACAAAGGTCTTCTCTAAACAAATCTTCCACTGTACATGAGAAACCAAACACTCCTAGATCTTGCCTTAGGTAGATAACGACGGGTAGAATTTTTAAGATTGTTGGTCTTAGATGGATACCTACTAGTAAGCTGTTCATTGTTTGCAAAGCTAAGATTGACAGTGAAACCCCAAATGGTCAAGATGCTGATATCACTAATCTATATAAATGCAAACAAACTCTGAATGTCAGTGCATGTACTCTTTACTTAAGTGCAGGTACAACGTTCACTCATAGTAAGGAAAGACACAGGGTTTGGGTGCCGAAAAGATTGATATCTCATGAAGTAGGGGTTCAAGCAATTCAAGCTTGATGAACATCAATGACAATGACGTTTGAACACATCAGTTCAAGCCTCGTTCTTCATCAACTATGACGTCTGTTCACATCAGTTCAGGCCTCGTTCTTCAATGACCATGACGTCTGTTCACATCAGTTTAGGACTCGATCTTCATCGACAATGATGTCTGTTCACATCACTTCAGGCCTCGTTCCTCAACGATAATGACGTTTGAACACTGCAGTTCAAGCCGCGAGCCTCAATGTCAACATAATGGCGTCTGCAGACAACACTTCAGGCCCCGTTCCTTAAAGAAAAGAAAGGTGTACGCTTAAGTGCACTTTATCTTCAGAAGAAGAGAAATCTTCTTGTTTATGACCATTCTCATCAACAAGCTTCATGCTCTTCCCATGCTCATTCAGTCATCAAGTGGATCAACGTACATTGGAGTATATTCTTATTCACTTGTTCTATAGAAAATGGCAACCTCATATGCAATTTTTGAGGGGGAGAAGCATGAATAAACTAAATACCAGTCATCAAGTGGATTTACTTATAGTTGATTGTATTCTTATTCACTCGTTCAATCAAAAATGACAGTCATATGCAATTTTTGAGGGGGAGAAGGGTGAATAAACAAAATATCAATTATCAAGTGGATCTACTTACCGTTGATGGTATTCTTATTCACTCGTTCAATCAAAAATGGCAGTCATATGCTATTTTTGAGGGGGAGAAGGGTGAATAAACAAAATGTTGATTGATGTTTGAGAAATGGCCATACGACTAATTGACATCTTCTCATGGGCTGATATAATCAGTGATAAAGTGTTTCTAGTTAATGCTTCATGTACACATCATTATGCTTCATGTACACATCATTATGCTGATTCTGATTAATCGTAACCATCAGGTGAGAGAAATGTGTACACCAAGGATGCTTAACAAGTTCACGTGATCGGGATTAATGTCTTATGATACAAATTAAAGATGATCAGTGTTTCAACTTGTTACCTTGGTATTATCATTTCATGTGTACGTCATGGGCTGATTAATCGTAACCATCAGGGGAGAGAAATGTGTACATCAAGGACGCACAACAAGTTCACGTGATCAGGCTTAATATCTCATGATACAAATTAAAGATGATCAGTGTTTCAACTTGTTACTTTGGTGTTATCATTTCATGTGTATGTTACGGGATGATTTGTTATATGTAAAATAACTGGAATGCATTTGGTGAGAGGAAGATGCTGATATTCTATTCCCCAAATGGACAATCATTGAAGAAGGTCGAGTCTACAGTCTGTTCTACACTTTCCGCTGCGTGTTAGAAGACTAAAGACGACATGCATTTAATTATCAAAAGACTTCTTCACATTCAGGGCATTCATCAGAAAGGTTGTCAGTTTGGGGGAGAGCACTAATTAGGGGAGAGTGAAAAGCCAGATTAATCCCTAATTAAATGTGCTCACATTGTTCTTCTGCAAGTAAAGGATGGCAGCCGAGAAGATTCAGGAAGCTAAAAGAAGTAATGTAGTTTGAAGACCACTCTCAGAGCTGCTGCATCAAGTTCATCAAGGTGTTGAAGAACAAATTCCTGAGATTGATAATGAAGCCCTCTGCCATAATCTTACTCCAGACCCAGGTTCTGGAGAATCATCTTCACAAAGGGTCATTCGATCAAATTCTCAGCAGCTCAATCAATCGTTTAATTATATCTGCAAGTGGTCAAAGGCTCATCCATTGGAGAATGAGATTGGCAATCCTTCTCGACCTGTTTCGACAAGAAGTCAACTACAAACTCATGCCATATGGTGCTACTTTGATGCACATGGAAATCCGATACCATTCGGTGGAAAACGATCTGATTGAACACTTATCCATCTAAGAAAGAATTAAGGCGGTAATTCTTCGCGTATCCTTGTATATATATATATATATATATATATATATATATATATAATATATATATATATATATATATATATATATATATATATATATATATATATATATAATATATACTTTAAACCAAAAAGAAAAGAGAAAAATATAAAACCAAGAAAATCCGTAAAAATCAAAAAAATTGAAAATACCAAAAAATAGTTTTTTTAAGGCATGTCTTCTGGCATCGATAACATTTACGGTCATAGAAATGTCATTCAATAATAACACGTTTCTTTAAATGAAGTTCGAACATAAGTGCAAAAAAAATTTCAAAACATGCCTAAACGGCTTGCTATTACTTTAGATAGCAACCCGCGTTTCAAAATGGGGAAAGCACGTCGCCAAAAAGACGGTTGTTCCTCCCACTGGGTGATGTTCACCCGGGAATGGATTACTTCATATCCGTGCATCCCCAATTTAATGCACGCTTCAGTGCATTATTTCATGATTAAGAAGAGAAGTTTTCTTTGTATGCAAATAATTTTCCTTCTATGATTCTTCTGAAAATTATTTGTGAGACACATGGTGGTAACATGTTGGTTGAAATTCTTTCAGACTTAGATTGTGCATAAAATTTGTCACTCAATCAATGACTACAGCTCTTTAACTAGAATACGGGTCTTTGATTGAGGGGGAGAGTGATTTCAAATTTTATATCATCAAAAGGGTTTCTTGGTTATCTCATAATTGTTAGAAAAGGTTTTGTAGTTAATGGGGTATTAGTTGAAGAGGATCTTGCTAAGATTTATCTCAAATGGCCAAATTTGTTAGTTGTTAGAAAGATTAGGGCATTATGTGCAATTTACGTATAGTATCCTAACTTTATGTAACTATAAGGTTCATTTGTGTCACTTTGGAATCCTCGTTTAATCCCCTAAATACTTTAAAACTCAAAATCTAAAAGAAGTTAGAAAACCCATTGTGTTTGATGTTCTTGAATTCTCCACAGGCATTTGTATGATCTGAATGAATGAGTTTCAAATGTTGATTGATTTTTGTTAGTCGATAGCTGCTTAATTGTTTTTGATTCAGTGCATGTGCACTCAGGATATGCTTAGGTGTGTAGATATCGTGTTAGAATCATGTCCCTAAGATCCTGAGTTGAATGCTGAAATATGTGTGAATTGCCATGTTCATGATTGCTGATTGCTCTTCATGCTAGATAGCGGTTTGATGTATTTCCTGACTGTGGTTTGATTATGAGGTGAATATGGTATTATGAGTTGGCAAGCTGCAACGTGGTAGCTATTAATGAAAAGTGAATCTGTATGTATGTATATCTGTGTTGATATTCTTATGCAGATTCCATGGCCAATATGAATGTGCCAGTTCCCGCTCTAACCATTTGATCAGATGTTCAAACTCTATTGAATGGCTCTGAGTTCACCACAACAACAACATCAGCAACAACAACAACAACAACACTATCATCACCACCACCACCTTCACTTCAATGAAGCATTACTTATTCTGGTCTCGCCGAGTGGGGATCTACAATACCTGGGAAGATTTGTTGGTGGATGGATAATTGACACTGACTACTGACTCCCCTAGGGAAGCGAAAAGGTCAACATCATTTGTGTCATAACGATTATCTTTGTACATAATAAGCAGTGAATAAAATTTGGTTGTTATGTGTCAGTGAATAATTTTTTTAAAAATCATCCAAACTTATCATACTTGACACTAACATTCTCCCTCATTGATTGAGGGGGAGCATCGTAATGTCTCATTATCAGAATATATTAAACCTGACCACATTTTCTAACTTATTTAAATCAATTGGGATCATAAATTTCAAAGGGTTTGAAATTTTTGATCGGGGGAGAGAATGTGATTTAAATATGAAATCTGATAAAATATGATCTTTTGGACTCAAGTGTGGGCTCTCCCAAATATGTGCTAAACTCTTTCGTGTATCGATGCACATATTGAGGGGGAGCAAATGTTTTATGTTGGCAATCGTAAAAGAATACCAAAAGTCCGACCAATCTTATTTTAATGCATTGGAGTTATAAGGATGGTGAGGTTAGGTATTAGTTCCCATGATCCAGCCAGAACCGGAGGGATCTTCCCAAGGATAATCTTCTAGTTAGAATAGAAGTCCTTAGGAATGATTAAAAAGGAGAAAAGTGGATAAGAGAAGAGTGCCGACTGAGATGGAGCTAGTACTAGAACAAACCCAACAAGGTTCTAGTGATGAAGTATCTGTAAGCGCTGAAGGGGTTGAAGAATGAAAAAGAAATGTAAAGATAAAGGGTGAAAAGAAAGAAGCCCTCCTTACACTTTAGGCAGAAACCGGGTCAATACATATGCTGTCAGAATCACTAAGTTAATTGCTGGCATTGAAGACAAAGTATCATGGACCTAGTGATACGCTGCACAACCCCCCCTAGCCACTCAAGGTCCCTCAAAGGATTCTTGTTTCATTTGTCACGGAGATCAATACATGGCTATCGTCTATCTCACTCCAAGTTAGATGATATTGAAAAGGTGGCAGTCCTCTCCAGCCTCCGATCACTAAATCAAAATGCACAATTGAGTCTAGAGCCAAGAGATCATCTATAAATCTAAGTAGGACACACTTCCAATATGCTTGCTTTTTCATACACCGTGAAAAGCAAGAAAATATATATGAAGAGTCCTACGCATTATCCTCGTGCTATTGCCAGAACATCCGAGTGATACATAAAGTATTCACAATGAAGATGGAAATCCTTCTAGAGCCAACATCAAAAAAGCTCTTGGTGGGTGACATGTGAAATCCTTCATGGATAAAACTTGTGACAACTGGAAAGAAACGATGGGGCGATTCTCATTTGAATCAAACTTGTTCCAAGAAATGGATTGACGGACGCTTTTGGAAAACCTTTCAATGTTCTCACCAACTGAATTTCGAGCACATTGATTGGGAAAATTTTCAAACAAAAGTGTTTATGACAGAAATGTGATTCAATGTATAAAACCCTCATCGTGTTGCATAAAATGTTTATCGAGTGACATGCGAGTGATTTTTATAATCAATTTCTCATCAATCTATGGGTATTCAATTCACCGTGCTGTCTGCTTTGAGACATTCCGGTATGAGAACATACTTTGTAGGGTGATTCCTATGGTAACTCTTTGGATGATTCCCTACAACAAATTGGAAATTCCTGTCAAGGATAATCTTCTTTAATGGGGATTCTACCTGATCACAGGTCGGTCTTCACAGAACCGAAGGTTAATCCAACACATCGAACGAATGACAAAGCCATATTCGTTCTCCAACTTTATTGCTAACTGTTTTATTTCAGATTCATATAAAGATGGTGATGGTGGTTCCTGATTCCAGTAGAGACGTGTCAATCCACACTCGATGCTCACACTTACAAATCATTATCAAAGAAATCATGATATATGAAAGACCTACAACATAGCTTCCGCAACTCTGATGATAGTTATCATGATCCAAAAAAGTGTGAGCATGCGAGCCCAACGGTCACAATAAATCACATAGAGGCATTACAACAATGGACGAGCTCAGAGATTTACGGTGGTTGATGATCTCAAAGAAGGCTCCAAGATCACAACTTCACATGGAGACGATGCTGCAAGATGACTAGAAGACATATGTTGGATGATAACCTCAAAGAATACTCGAAGATCATCCAAGTCAAAAGATCAGTCATCAAAAGTTCGCTGCTGAATGTACAAAGACTAATGAATTTGAAGAATCAAAGACTACGAGCTATGAAGTCAAATTCATATGAAAAATCCTAGAATTCAAAATATTATTTCAGGGGTGACCTCCCTTAGGGGGAGATTGTTAGGAATATAAATATTCATGTGAAGACTCGGTCACCCCGAGTATCTGTTTAGCACTTATGTAGCTCATAGGATTATAGTATTAATAGTATTAGTTTAGATATATTAGTATTTGTGGAGTGGGTCGGGTCTTTACCCACTGTCAGCTCACTCTACAGCCCGCTAGGGGAACCTAAACATTGTAGTATATATACCCCTTCCCACACATGGGAAGGGTTGGAGCTTCTAATCATTCAACCATTTTCTTCCTTCAATCTCTCTCTAGAACTCCCACTCTTTTATCTCTCTCTCTAGCATTCATCTAACATAAAATCCAAGTATGCATATCTTACAGCTTAGAAGAATGTTTAGAATGTATAAAGCAATGTAATAGTGAACTCTGTATAAACACAATGTAACCAAAATGATTCAATATTATTAAGCAAATAATACGAATGATCTAAATATCACTAGGGTTTACAACCTTGAAACACGTATGCAAAAGTATATCTTACATGTTAACCTAAGACCTCCTTTTATAGGTACAAGGAGTCCCTTAAAAGATAACTATAACATTTTTATCAATCTAAATTTATGTGATATACATAAAATCTATTCTATACTTATCACAAAACACGTCTTCATAAGCATAGCAGTACCATCTTTATAGCAGTCTTCACCAGTACAAACATTTACACTAGCATTACTAACTCAGTTAGTACTTTTAGTTATATCATCAGTAGTACAAACTGTTAAGTGTTTTAATTCCCAACAATCCTCCCCTAAAATTATGATTTACCCTAAATCATCAAGTTTTTGAATTAAAACTTTTTCTTGTGAGGATTCTTCCAAACACATTACCTTCTTGCAACTTCCATTACTCTATCACACTGCATGTAGATCTTCTATAGTAGTTCTCTTGCCATATCAGATTCTTCTTCCACCATCAGTTTTTTAAATATCATCAATGTGAGGGTACCACTGGACAAAGGGTAGTCTTTCTCCACCCAGCCCTTGTAGAGACATGCTGAACTGCACAAGAACTATACAATGTCCATTTGAAGTCATGATTACCTGTTTGAAATCTCCATATGCTATCTACTTCAACAGGTTCAAACATCCTCTTCAAATCTACCCAAAGAGCACTCTCCTTGTTGTTTGTTAGTGCTAAAGACCTGAGCCTTTCCTTGACTAATTCCCATAATTTCACTAAGTCATGTCTGTCAAATCCCTTCAGCATATCCTCCATAACCTAATAAACCTCAGTATGATCTCCTACCCTGATAATTTTTCAGCTTTTTATCCTTCCATCCTTTTGAACTTCACAATCAATGATGGGATATTTTTTCTGTAATGCTTCAACATTCATCCCTTCATCTTGAATAACTATCATCATTTGTTGGAGTTGTTCTTCAGACAATCCTGCTTCTTCTTCCTCTTCCTCTTCTTTTTCTTCCTCAGCTGTAGGTACTTTTTCATCAATCTTCTGTTTCTTTGAAGATTCAGACTCTAAAGTTAAACCATCCCTTTTTGTACTTCTTCTCTCTTCTTCTGTGCCCATAGGAGTGAAAGCATGTACTTTTCTGTAAGCTGTTAAGTATAGGTTTTCAATTTCTTTATAAGACCTTCCCTTCAGTTGACTAGCAGTCCAATCATCCTGGTGCTTCAAGTATTCTTTCCTATACATCCCTTTTTGTTCTTTTTTTGGAGCTTTATACTTTCTAGCAGCACCCTTCTTTTCATTCTTCTTCTTCTTTATCATTTCAAGTAAATCATTTATAGCATTTTCTTGTTCTTCTGGTGTAAAACTTGATATTTCTTCTTCTTGCATATTTAGAGCCAGTTCTTTGTCTGCTTGTTCTTAAGCTAACCTCTCATCTTCTTCACTTTTGATCTTTTGTTCCACCATGAATCTGGCAATTCTTTCTTCTTCTAATATTTTGGCCTGTTCTTCAGCTTAAACTCTTTGTGCAAGTTCATGATCAAAACAAATTTGAGCTTGATCCTTCTTCCTCTTCTTTGGTGGCTCAGGCTCTGTTATAATAGCTTTTCCTTTGTCTCCTCTTCTTCTTCTTGTGTACACAGCACCAACAGTACTAATTGATGTACTAACAGTACTAACTTGTGCTTGAGCAGTACTAATGTATTTATCTGCATCAAAAGTTGTTTTATCCACACCAGCTTCACCCATATCAGTATCTTGCCTCCCTTGTGTCTCAGCATCATCTTGAACTAAAAATATGTTTGGATATTCATCAATTTTAGCTATCTTCCTCCCCTGTTTGGAAGAATCATCCAAATCATCATCATCATCATCATCATCATCTTCATCATCATCATCTTCTTCTTCTTCTTCTTCAGAACTTGAGGACTCCACAATGTTGGTCTCTCTCTTAGCTTTGAGTGCCTTGACCTTTTTCTACAGCTTCTTCACCTTCAGAATAAGCTTAGTATAAATACCACCATACAGCTTTTTAGTCTCCTGTAATTCAGTCTCCAAGCCAGTCACCCTATTCGTCAATGTGGTACATATATCCATCAATTCCTTTAGTGTCAAACTGCCCTCATCACTTCTAGATGTGTTACCTTCTAGGAGAGGTGAATCATGGGGCATTGACTCATGAGAACTTGAAACATTAGATGTTGCCATGTGTTGGGTCTTACTTATGTTGACACTGGCCTGTCTAACTTCTAAGCATGTGACTGTAGTGTCACCCTTCACCATTCTGTCTAGGACAGTCTGATCTGCTACAATGGTAGTAGGAGGAGAACTAGGCTGAGATACCTCAGTTTCCTGTCTAGATGAACTCCTAGTAGGTGATGAAGTTGGTTGTGAGGCTGATGGAGTACTAGATGATTCTTTGGGTGTGTAATGGGACTTAACTGGGCTTGTTAATCCTTCACCCTGAATGTGTAACATAGTATCAAAACGGGGTACTACTATCCCAGTAAATCCCTCAGAAGCCATGCTCATGTTACTAAAATGTTTTTGAGTTACACAGGGAGTTGGATAAACATTTTTATGGAATAGCATCAAACTTTTCCTCAAAATCATTTGGATAAACCTTGGATACATTAAAAATTTATACTTGTTATCCACATTTTTCACCAAATTATCAAAAATTAGTTTAGGAAAATTATAAGTCCTGTTTGTTGATAGACAAATGAGAGAAGTTGCAATATTGCTACTAAATTGCTCCCATGAGGTTTTCTTGGGACTTAAACAATGAAGGACAGTATGGATAAAGAATCTCCATTGTGGGGCAAAACATCCTTTCTGAAAAGTCAGTGTTTGAGAAGATGTGTGATACCCCATTCTAGAAATTTGTTGAAATATTTCAGTGTTAGGAAACATACTAATACCATTGTCATCTGCTAAATGGAGATGTCTCCTAATAGATGACTCAGTAGTAGTAATTGTTTTGCCATCAACTGTTGCAATTAACTCTCGGTCTCCATTCTCAATTGTATTGACAGTAACAGTCTACCAAAACTGTTTGATTTGAGAGACATCGATAGTAGGGTTGATAGTTAAAGCATACCTGATGTGGGTAGAGTTTAGAAAATCTACTATCTCATGAAAGTTTTTACCTTCCTCTATTTTCTCCAAGAAAGCAACCATGTTGTTTTTTATCAACAAAAGCCAAATTCGCCATTATGGTCAAGAAAGTGTGATTAGACTGCTGGGTTTTTATCGTTATGATCAGTAAGAGTGAATTGAGTATGTGTTAAATCCAATTGAGATATTAAAAAAGTCACTTAGGGTTTGAGAATATATCGACTTGAGTAAATCTTTTCTTGAGAATAAAGAAATTTTGTAAGGAAAGAAAGAGTGTGAATTAACCAAGTTAGATAAACCCTTAAACAAAGTAACTGACACAATGTTACCCCAACGGCTATATTTAAAAAATGGCTATTTCGCAAACAGTACTAATGGCTACCCAGCAGTACTAAGTTTTAAGCTAGCAGTACAAACTTTTGCCTAGCAGTACAAACTTTCGGAAAAACGTTGTCTTAACAGTATTGACTCAAATTTATTTTAAAACCCATACTGTCCACAAACTTTTGAAGGGATTAAGTGTAAAGGAAGACACTTAATCAGATAGACTCATTAAAAGAGTGTGATCAGATAGACTCATTAAAAGAGTGTTCTTGACAGGGTTTCCAACTCGTGGCAGGTGTTACCTCTAACAAAAATGTGTTAGATTCACTTTTGCTCACTGTTCTATATACGATATGTCCTTGTACTAGTCACACTATCATTGAAATATGATAGAATGGTATAGAGTGAGTTAGGCCAGTTACTATCTGGTTAACTGTGACCATCAATTTATGTTCAATTATACCACCAAATAAGCATAAATTGATTTCAAGAATGAGATTTTAAGGAACCTCCCAACTTAGGTGTACAACCTTTGTCAGGTAATCCCTAAATCCTCTTCTATCATGAATCAATTATGACAGCAATCTATCCACCACTTTAGCTTCTCACAAATCATAAACTCCAATCATATTGCTTTCTCTTCCTGCAAATGTTAGTCCAAAACCTAGAAAACACAAACCAAATCATTTTCTATATAACAATATAAAATTTGACTAACAGTATAAACTTAGCAGTACTAATTTGGGCTAACAGTACAAACTCAACATACTAGCAGTATACATAAATAATAGTACAAATCCTTTACAAAACTTCGCCAATACACTTAGAGATTAAAACTTTTTATGGATTAAGCATTCCAATACTTGCAACCAAGTACTAAAACCTTCCAACATCAAGACCTTTTGTAAGTAAGTCAGCCCAATTGTTATCTCTATGTATTTTAACAACTTGAATTAACTTTTTCTCATTGCAATCTCTTATAAAATGATGTCGAATCTCTATGTGTTTTGTTTTAGAATGTTGAACAGGATTTTTGATAATACAAATTGTACTGTTATTGTCAATGAATATCATGATGTTCATAAAATTATACCCATAGTCTAGCATTTGATTATGAATCCAGAGCACCTGTCCACAGCAACTAGCAGCAGCCACATATTCAGCCTCAGTTGTAGAATTAGCGACCACAGTCCGCTTTTTACACTGCCATGATATCAACCTGTTTCCTAGGAATTGACAACCACTTGTTGTTGACTTCCTATCCAAACTTGCACCAGCATAGTCACTATCACTATAACCCACTAAATAAAATGAAGACTCCCTAGGATATGAAAGGCCCAATTTAGGTTGACCTTTAAGATACCTGAAAATCCTCTTCACAACATGCAAATATGAAGCCTTAGGAGTGACTTGATATAACGCCCTAGAATTTGGATTAACTTTTTAATTATCTACTTTAATTATAACATAAGTTAAATAAATAAATAATAATATAAACATAATATTGGGCCAATTGGTTAAAAAAAGTTTTGGGCTTAGTTTTTTATTTAAAACCATACACCACAAGCGCAACTAGAATTTGATAGATCCGTTAAAAAAAAATCGGTTTCTTCCCCCCCCCCCCCCCCCCATAATCGAAATAGAGAAAAAAAAAGGAAAACCCTAGCCTCCATAATTTTTTGTCATCAAGAACTCAAGATCAAGATTTGTGGTAATCCCGCGAAGGTTTGGTATGATTAATCACCAATTTTCTTTAACATCTTTTGTTTTTAATTTTTTTTCATGTAACTATAATTGACGGATATGATTAGGGTTTATTAAAATCCCAGTAATTAAACATGTTTTATTATTAAAACATAATTAGGGATGTGTTAGAGGGTTTATCTTGCGTTGGTTAGGGTTAGGGTTTTGTTTGTGATTCTGTGCAGAAATTGGGTCGTATTGACGGATGTCTAAACTGATGATGCCAATGTATTTTTGGGTGATTTTTGAGTCTAAACATAAGTACTCTTTGTCTACATTTTGTAAATGAAAGATGCATAGCAATTAGAGGTAGGTAAGTAAGCTTTTTGTTTTTTAAAACAAAAGTTGTCAAATCAGTTAATCTAAGTCTAAAAATCAGTCGATGTTTTTGAATTTTTGTTTTCAAACCACAAAGAGTTAAGAGCCCTCCTTTTACAGGGTTGATATATAAGTTATGTGTGACTTCATGGAATTTTTGTGGATTTTTATGAAGTGTCAAAATGGGATAATTAAAGGAAAAATTTATGTGTGTATCTGCAGTTAATTTTCTGGGTAGGTCTGAAAAGATGGTTTTTGTAACAGTGCTTGCACTTGCTAATAAAATCTATGAAAATTCGTGAAGACACTAGACTAATATGGGAATCACATATAATTATGTAAGATGTTCACTAACAAATAACACACGTATGGCTTGAGATTTGGCCGAATAGTGGAAGATATTATAGAGAGAGAGAGAGAGATGTTGGGAGCCTCTGTATAGAGAGAAATAGAATGTGTTAGATTGAATGAAAAGGTCCAACCCTTCCCTTATGTGGGAAGGGGTTTATATAGGACTACATATGGTGCCCAGTGTGGGCTGTGGAGTGAGCTGACAGAGGGTAAAGACCCGACCCACTCCATGAATACAATAATAACTAAACTATAATTAATATCACTAATAATCCTATGAGCTATTTAATGCAAACATATACTCGGGGTGACTGAGTCTTCACATGAATATTTATATTCCTAACAATCTCCCCCTAAGGGAGGTCACCCATGAAATAATGTTTTGAATTCTAGCATTCTGTCATATGGGTTTGACTTCATAGCTCGTAGTTCTTGATTCTTCAAAGTCTTTGATCTGTGTGCTTTCATTAGCCGACCTTTGATGACTGATCATTTTTCTTGGATGATCTTTGAGGATTCTTTGAGAATATCATCCAATATCCATCTTCAATTCATCATGCAGCATCATCTCCATGTGATATTGTGATCCTTGAGTCGACATGCTCACACTTATTTGAATCATGATTTTCAGCCTCAGAGTTGCGGAAGCAGTGTTGAAGGTCTTTTAGATATCATCACTTCTTTGATTATGATGATGAAATGTGAGCATGGGGTGATGAATCAGCATCTTCTCGGCAATCGGCTGCAACCACCATGAATTCCTGCATGCGACAGTTAGCAATAAAAATTCCGGCACTTATAGGTTTGGATTTCGAGATTGTTAACAGCATAGTGTGAAAACGTTCTCTAATCCTTACCAAGGCCGTTCCTGAATCAGAAACCCTCAAAAGAGTTTACAAGATCTACCGAAGTACATCAACGATTAGGTAAGTCGCTGGATTTCACTCCACGACTGTAGACCGTTTGTAACCGCCGTGACCACTAAGCGTAATTCACAAGTAATTACCGAAGTGACCTACTTTCAGGGTTGTTAGATGTCGACCCTGGCAGGAATTTCCATTCAATCACTGAGAATTACATTTGTAAATTCCCTCATGAATGTTCTGGCAGATTGCTAAGATCTGCGTAGGACTCGTGAGTTTACACCTGGTGTCCTTAATGTTGAACAACCAGTGTAGAAGTAACATGTGTTCCTATTGAAATCTTTTGAGGCATCTCTTGGCTCTAGACTCAATAAGTGCATTTTTGGTAGTCGGAGACTGGAGCGGTGTCTCCTGTTTCAATATCAACATAGCTCGTAATGAGCCGTTGATAGATTATGCAGGGTTCCCCGTGAGAATGAAACAAGTCCTTTTAAGAGAACTTGAGTGGTTTAGAAGGTTTAGTGCAGTGCGTCACTGGGTCCATGACGTCTTGTCTTCAATACCGGTGTTACCTTAGTAACCACCAGTAGTATATGAATAGAACCCGGTTTCTGCCCTAAGGTTGAATGATTGGAGGGCTATTTCTTTTTACCCCTTTTCTCATTTCTTTTCTTTTTAATTCTTCAACCCCTTCTTTCTCCTTTCTCATATTACTCCTTTTTACCATAGTCGTACCTAAGGACATTCTAATACTAACTATTTGGTATTGTCCTTGGGTAGATCCCTCCAGCTCTGGCGGATCATAGGACGGTTTTTCCTAACCTTAGCCACCTTATAACTTCATGACTATCCTATGTTGCCATTAACCAAATCCTTGAAAAATCTCTCAAAGTGTCTATGATTATGAAACACATTTTGTTAACACTTTGGGAGTTTTATATTTTTCAAAAGCTCCCCCTCAACATGTGCTCATATGTTTTAATTTTAAATTTAAATATGTTGGGTGGAGTTCGCACTTTTTGAATTGATCCACTTTCAGTGAATATGACCGATTCGAGACACGCTTACATCACTAGTTAGACTAGTTTGAAATTATTACCCGGCCTGGTCACATCCATAGAAAGTTTCTTGAAACGGTACACTCTACTCAGACATATCCTCTTCGAGACACGCTTACATCACTGGTTAGACCAGCTTGAAATTATTACCCGGCCAGGACATATCCTTTTGATTAATGACAATTTGTGTTTCGTCAATTCATTGGTGAAGTCTGAGTCGTGTACACATGAGATGCCACATCCATTTTGCTATTGCACACCATTTGCTCCCCCTCAATATGTGCGTCGATATACGAAAGAGTTTAGCACATATGGGAGAGATTACACTTAAGTCCAAAGAATCACATTTTCATCAGGTTTCATATTTAAATCACATTCTCTCCCCCGATCAAAATTTTAAACCTTTTGAGATTTGTGATCCCAATTGATTTAAATAAGTTAAAAAATGTGGGGGGGAAATGTGGTCAGATTTGATATATTCTGATGATGGTGCATACTATGCTCCCCCTAAAACTAAGAGAGGGTGTCACAACTGATGTCGCACAAAGTTTAAAAAGGTGTCAAAATTTTCATAAAATACTCTCCCCCTCAATTAATGACCCGTTTTCTATTTAAAGAGCTGTAGTCATTCAATTGAGCGTGAAGCATTTGTGAAAATTTAAGTCCAGTTACCACCTTGTGAAACACCAAAACTCTCCTGAAGAATCATAGATGTGAAGAGTTTATGGTGTAAAGAAGACTTCTCTTCTTATACAAGAAATGATGCACTGAATCGTACATCAAGTTTGGAGGAACAACCGTCCTTTTGGCGACATGCTTTCCCTATAATAAAACGATGGTTGCTATCTGAAGTAATAACAAGCCATTGAGACATGTTTTAACTGGTTAGTTTAACTTCTGCTCGAGCTTCATTTAAAGAACCGTGTCATTATTGAATGACATTTCTAGGACCGTAAATGTTATCGATAAACAGAAGACATGCCTAGAGGAACTATTTTTGGTATTTTTGTGTTTTTCAGATTTTTATGGTTTTTATAGGTTTTATATTTTTCTATTTTCTTTTTGTTTTAGAATATATACAAATAAATACAAGGATATGTGAAGCAAATCCATTACTCCTCGTTTTCTTCTTGAAGACCCTTGAGTGTTTCTGGAGTCAAACTCTTCATGCCAAGTCGCGGGAGAATAAATTGAAACCGTTCTCTAGGAAGTGCCTTAGTGAAGATATCAGCCAACTAAAACTCGGTCCTCACGAAGTAAAGTTCAACCACCCCTTTTTCAACCTGTTCCCTTATGAAGTGATGACGGATGTCGATGTGCTTTGATCTGGAGTGTTGGACGTTGTTGCAGCAAAGAGCTATAGCACTTTTGCTATCACAATACAGAGGTATTTTGTTGTATGCAAAACCATAGTCCGATAGTTGTGATCTCATCCAAAGAATTTTAGCACAACACACAGACATGGCGATGTATTTAGCCTCTATTTAAGATATAGACGTACTCATTTTCTTTTTAGATGACCAGCTAACCAACTTATCTCCCAGAAATTGAGCACCTCCAGAAGTACTTCGACGAGTATCTTGACACCCCGCATCATCTGCATCTGCATAGGCCGTGAGTGCCATGGCAGTGTCCTTAGGATACGAGAGACCCATGTGTATAGTCCCGTGAAAGTATCGAAAGACCCGCTTTACCGCTTCCAGATGCTTCTTGGTAGGCTTGGACTGGTATCGAGCACACATGCATACAGCAAATAATAGATCCGGCCTACTTGCGGTGATATACATCAGGGATCCGATCATGCTTCAAAACTTTGTTTGATCAACCGAGATCCCAGAGAGATCTTCATCCAACTTTGATCTCTCAATCATAGGGGTGTCAACAGCATCACTTGAATCAAATCTAAATTTATTCAATATTTCATTAGCATATTTGAATTGATTAAAAAAGATGCCTCCGGGACTTTAGGAGATTTTTAAACCCAAGAAGAACGAAATTTGTCCCATCATAGACATTTGGAACTTAGAGCTCATCTCATTAGAAGACATGTCACATTCCATAGGATCGGACGAGGCGAATATTATGTCATCTACGTAGATCTGAACAAGAAGTAGATGTTTGCCCGATTTCCTAGTAAATAACGTAGGATCAACAACGCCTTTGGAAAAGCCATTAGCCAGAAGAAACTTCAATAAAGTGTCATACCATGCCCTGGGTGCTTACTTTAGCCCATATAGAGCTTTCTTCAAATGGTAGACGTGAGTAGGACGATGAGGATCCACAAATCCTTCTTGTTGACTGACATAAACTTCCTCTTTTAGATCACCATTCAGAAATGCTGTCTTTACATCCATTTGGTAGACAATCATATTCTGACTGGCAGCATTAGCTAGAAAGATTCTGATGGCTTCAATTCTAGCAACAGGAGCGAATGATTCTTCAAAGTCTATGCCCTCTTCTTGACGATATCCTTTTGCAACAAGTCGAGCCTTATTCTTCAGAACGTCACCATGCTCATCAAGGTTCACTTTAAAGATCCACTTGAGAGCGATAATCATTGCATAATCTGGAGTGGGCACTAGTTCCCATACTTCAAGTCGGTCAAACTCATGAATTTCTTCTTTCATAGCCTGAAACCAGCAGTCTTTACACATAGCATCTTTGAAATCTTTGGGTTCGATTTTGGAGAGTGCAGAATTAAAGAAGCACCACAGTGCATCGGTGGCAAGTTGCTTTCTTGTGGATACCGGACGAGAAGGATTTCCTATGATGTTTTCAATAGGATGATCGGTGGTCCATTTTCTGAGGTGATCATGTGGTTGAGGGTATTGAACTGATGGTGCCGAGTTAAGATCCCCTGAAGAAAATGTATCTGTAGAAGATTCAGGAGCAAAGATATTCTTGAATGGAACATCATTGTTGGTCCACGAATTGTATGTGGATCACTAAGTAGTCTTGAATACCTAGTAGATGGTTAGGATAAATCCGAACCAATCTAATTGAGAAACCCTAGGTGATTGTTATTGTTAATGCGGAATCTTAACAAGAACAATGAAGAACACACACAGATATCACTAACTTCGTATATTGATTATAATCACAATAGTGAACTCGTACAACTCTCACACATGAACTAACAATCTTTAGGGATCCTTTTATAACACAAGGAAACCCTAATACTAACCGACTCAGAAGATATTCACAAATCTTCTATAAAGATACATACACGTTTTGTATCTTTTCCTAACATAACTCTAACAGACTTTCCTAACTTCACGACCAGACTTAACTTTACAAGTCAACCAGACTTAAACATGCTACCAGACTTAACATTACATTACCAGACCTAATAACACAAACAGACCTAACTTAGATAAACTACCAGACCTAAGTTGTCTGCTCTTGATTCGTATCATAATTCCCAACAATCCTCCCCTAACTTGATCTTCATGCTCCATGAACTTCAAGTTCTTCTGATTAAGCCTTCTGAGGATTGAATCTTGAACACTTTGAACTGTATTTAGGTCTTGTTCCATTCTAGCAGCTTGAATCTTGATAAGCTCTTCTGATATGGTCTTTGCAGCAACATTGACTATATGTACATCAAATTCATTTAAGTTCCAGACTATTCTCATCACTTCCAAATGTGTTACCATCTGTGAGAGGTGAATCATTGAAAATGTAATGGATTTAAAATCTCTTTACCAATAGCCATTACCACTGGAGTAGCCAATGTTTTGGTGTGTAAGACCATGGTACACTGATAACCATATGATTTTTAGCAAATCATCAGCTTATCAACGGATTTGTTAAGTCTTTACCAAAAGCCGTTTGCTTCTGGACTAGTCAATTCTTTGATGGAAAAGCACCTCATCATGGTGAATTGATTACCATTTATGGTTTTCCACAGCCTTTACCACAAGCCATAACCTTGTGGGCTAGCCAACTCTTCACTTATCTTAGATATGGTGAGTTGAATACCATACAATTTTTGGCAAATTGTCAGCCATAAACGGATTTGAGCAATCTTTACCTGTTAGCCGTTTGCTCAGGATTAGCCAGTCCTTATGTTGATGAGACAAGGTGGACTGATAACCTTTTGATGTGTTAGTGCAAAGCACCTCCACCAAGTGAGAAGTTCCAATAGTCTCACTCAACAACTTGTGAAAATTCTTTCAAACATCCTTAAGCTACATCCTTCAAAGACTACTTCTTAATCAAATCCAATAACATCTCATATCCTTCATCCTTCTTATCAGCATACAACTTTTTGCTCATCATTTCCTTGCAAACACTTGATGATAAAGGATATTCCACTTCTGCAAGCATATAAATATCAACATTCTTTAATGAAACACAATGTACCTTGCAGGTATGAAAATATCTCCAGCTGACAATGTTTTGCTCTTCAGGAAGTTTCCACACTATATCAGACTCAGTTGGTGGCTCAAACATCACCTTTAAATTGCCCCAAAAGACTCTTTCAAATTCATCTTCAGGTGGATGATCTCCATATTTAATGTTCACCAACTGATAAAGTTCTTGAAGATCCTCCCTATTCACATCATTTAAAATTCCAGCAAAATTCATATAAACAATGTCAGAATTATCTTCCCTTGTTACTTGATATGCAGCCCTCTCACCAGTCATTATTAGTTGATACTTGAAAACCTTAGTTGGTTCCTTTGTGCTTTCAATAGTCCTCATTGTGGCTCCTTCAGATGAAGGTTCTTCATCTAATTCCTCTTCGACAACCACTTTCTTGGATTTACTTTTCCTTTCCAAACCTTTTCTTCTTTGAAACACAATAGGCTTTATTACTTCAGCTTGCACTTCTTCTGTTGACTTACCAGCTTCAGGTTGTATATCAATCATCTTATCAGGTTCAATGACCAGTTCAGTCTCTTTAGCCTTTCTTCCCTGAAAACAATATTTCTGCACATCATCATAGTCAATAGCTTTGTAACCTTGATCTCTTTCAAATGCCTTGAGATATGCTACTTGAATTTCCTCATATGACTTCCCTTTCATCTGTTCCAAAGATAGATGCATTTGATTCTTAAGATACATCTTCATATCATGTTTCTTTTCTGCCATAGACATCTTCTTAGGAATCTTTTATTTCTTCTGAAGCTTGAACTTTTCTAAGAATCCACCCAATGTATCATCATTACTTCTTGCATTTATGAAGTCAGCTAACTGTTTGGCTTGATCATCAGCAGTTAAACCTTCAATAGTTAGAAGTTCTTCATACTTTGCTCTTACTTCATCATCAACATTGAGCAGCTTTGTAAATTCATCAGATTCTTCAGCCAATTGTCTTGCATATACTGCATCTAACATCTTTTGTCTTTCTTCTTCAGCAAAATCTTGTGCCTTAATCCTCTCAATTGCAGCCTCAGATGCAAGTTCTTCTCTTGTTTTTCTCTTAGACTTCTTTGGCAATGAAGTTTCCTCCACAACCTGCTTTCCCTTTCTTACTGCAGATTGTTGTTCTTCATTACCAGAACTAAGTTCATTACCAGACTTTTCTTCACCAGACTTTTCATCAGATATAGTCCCAAACTTTTCAATCTCTTCATCAACAGACAAAATTAACCTTCTTCTTTTCCTATCCTATTTAATTTTGCCCATTGATTGAGCCAAAGTCTCTGCTACTTCTAGTGTTTCTGGGCTGATTGTGGTGACATTATCTTGAACAAGAGGTTCTTGAACTAGTGTTTGAAGAATATTTCCTTGTTCTTGTTCTTGTTCCAAATTCCTCCCCTGTTTGGAAGAATTTTCAACTTCACCCTCCTCATCATCAAAAGAAACACCCTTTTTCTTCATTGCTACTCCCATTTTCTTTACTTTCTTCACCAAGGTCACATAAGCTTTTCTGAGTGCCTCATTAGACTTTTCCAAAATAGCAATCTTCTTTTGCAGTTGAGGAACTATGATAAGAAGATTTTCCATGGTAATGGGAGCATGTTCCTCCTCCCTTGCAGGACTTGGAACATTTGGTTGTGAAGGTGAAGGTTGTTGGATAGGTGTAGCTAGTCTTTCAGCAGATGGTGAGGGACCTGGTTGAGGTGATGGAATTGGAGAAGATGTAGGTGTAGCAGACCTAGATGATGCTTGGTCTTGTTCTTCATCAGGATGCACTTGTGCAGCTCCAGAAGTACCTGCATTGTTAGTACCAAGCATAGCAGCAAGCAAAGGTTTGTCTGTCCCTTGAAAACTCCTTTTTAAATTTGCAAAAAGTTTGGGAGTAAAGGCCACACTGATGTAAGGCACTTTATCCTTAGTTTCAAAATTCAAGATCATTTGCAAAAATCGTGGATACATTAAAAATTTGGGGTCCTTAGCATTTTTCACCATTCCTTCAAAAATTAATTTTGAAAAGTTAAATTTCCTTCCAAATGATAAACAGACCAATGCAGAAGCAATTCTGCTTCCAAATTGATCCCATCCACCACTCTTGGGACTTAAGCTCTGAAGTAAATGATGTACTAAAAACCTCCACTGAGGTGAAAAATGACTTTTCCAAAAGGTAAAACTTCCATCAGTGGGGTATCCAATGGTATTCAAACCCTCCAAAATATCCTCACTAGGCAAATCAAATTCTCCTAAAGCATCATCCAATTGGAGACATTCCCTAATGGATGCTTCAGTAATGGTAAAGCCATTTTTATCTATAATTGCCCTTAAACATGGGGTCCCATCATCAAGAGTCTCAGAGGTAACTGACCCCCAGAACTGCTTAACAAGGGACTGATAAATAGTAGGATTATGAGTTAACGAATAACAAATGTAAGAACTTTTTAGGAAATCCACAATCCCCTCGAAACCTGCACTTTGATCTGGCTTCTTCAAGAAACCAACTTGATTATGCTTGTCCACAAACTTGAGGTTAGCCATAGATGAGTAAATGATTTAGGTCTGGTTGATTAGAAGGGTAGGGTTTTTGAAAATATGAGCGCAGAAACAGAGTCGTGAAAAATAAAGATGATTTAAATTTGGAAGTAAATAAAGAATAAAAGGAGATAAAATATATCAAATTTTAATCTTATATACTTCATAAATATCTCTTTTTACCGAAAATAGTGCAACGGTAATATTTTAGATAAATCTTTATTATTCTGACCAGATCTAACGGTCAAAAATATAACACTACCCGACCTAAATAGTCAACCAGGCCGAATCATAAACTTACCAGACCTAACCAAGAGAGTGGACTTACACACTGAATATAGCGAATGCAAGGCTTTGCATCATCTCATTCCAATCTTTTCTGCAAGAATTAGTTGAAACAACAAGAAAAAGGAGACAAAAACCAATCTTTGCAAGACATACAAGCTACCAGATTTAACACTTAAGTTTACCCGATTTAAAAACATGTAAAACTTGTACATTTGCCTCCCCTTAAATGTACATTACCTCCCCTTAAGTGTAAATCTCACCTTTTTTTTTTTTTTTTTTTTTTTTTTTTTACTATACTTAACCAAAATAAAACCTGTGGTCAACTTTCCAAAAATACAATTAACAACTCTTTCCCTGCAAGTATTAACTCATACACCAACCGAGCATTAAAAGACATTAAACCTTGATTTTCCCTATAAAACCACCCATTGTTTTATCACAAAAACCATCACAAACCAAAAGAAAACCTTATAAGCATAATGGATCCATCCAACTCAGAAACCATAGAGATTTCATCCAAATTCTTCTTGGGATCCAAATGGCTCATCTTCTGATTCATCATCAGGAGGATGGGGTGGATACTTCCCACCAGGGTATTCTTCAATCACAAGAAACAAGACATTAAGAGTGTCAACTCTGAAGCAATGGCTAGCTCCTTATGATCTTACTGAAAAAGAACCAGACAATGAAGCACCAAAGACTTCAAGACCAATTCCCCCTTCTGATGTAGATGATAAAAGTGCTAAAGAAGAAGACCCCTCCAAAGATGATGAAGAGACTTTTCCTTCGAAGATTGTGCCTTCCCTGAGAAGTGGTTCTGTGCCACGTCCCCCACCAAGCAGCTTGATTCTTGGACTTCCATGCCCAAAAGCGTGGAATCAGTTTGGTGGCAGAGGAGCCAAGAAGACCATTCCTGACTTCATGGGCAAAGGGAAACAGAAAGTGTAGGTGGTGATGTTTAGCTGGTTTGCGTTAAAGCTTTTGTCTTATGAAGCATTGTAACTTGCATCCTAGAATGCAATTTCTTGTTAATAAATAAAAAGCTCTTTGGTTCTGATGTTTTAATTTTCCACATATGAATTACTTGCAATAGAGAAGAGTTAACAACTGCAAAACAAAGTTAAGCACAAAATACCAAAAACACACATACTATGGAAAGCAGAAAACAAATTAACTACTGAAAATAAGAATAACCAAGAAGAGTAGCAAGATTAAAAACAAACAAATATACAAACTATACAAAGTTAAGAAAGAGAATCAGTTTTTCTTAACAACCCAGGCCTGAGTGGGCTTGAGTCCTTTCTGTGGAGCAACATACTTATAGGTCTTGTATGAACTTGCTCCAGTGAAACCATGTTTGGACTTATAGGTAAATTCATTTTTAAATGGATTCCAAGCCCAGCAATCAGAGAAATTATCAGCAGAACCCCCATTTGAATTTGTTTGTCTCCTTACAGGTGAATGAGCTTTATAAAAATTATTTCTTTGAAAATTTGCATTCACCTGAGGTTTTTGAAAAGGTTGTTTGGGTCTCACAAAACCAGTGTTCACATTAGGTCTCACAGAAGTTAACATAACCAGTATTCACTTTAGGCCTCATAAAATTAACATTTTGCCTATTCACATTAAAGTTTCTGTAGCCAGACCTAAAATTTGGTCTACCAGAATTAACATAAGAGTTAGGTCTGGTAGTGTTATTTAGTTGGACAGGTCTGGGAACAAACTGGTTGGCATGATTAATTCTACTAGCATTATTCCAAACTGGTTTATTTGAACCATGACCCTTATAAGCATTCATTCTCTTTTGCTCAGCCTCTCTTTTCATGGAAGTCACAATCTTTTATTAAGTGACTCAAACTTCCACACACAAAGCATCTTTTAGGAGCATAAGTATAACTACTCCTATTTTCTCTGTGAACACTATTGCTTCTAGGTGACTCACTCATTTTAACAGATTCCCTAGGAGATTTTATGTGATTGACACAACTAGGTTTAACTGTCTCAGCCTTTGGTTCAGTCACTACAGGTTTAGTAACAACAGGTTCACACTTCTCAACAACCTTAGGTTCAGGATTCTCTTTTTCCTCATTATTTGACTCAGACTTAGAGTGATCAGAGGAACCATCAATAGATCCTTCAGAGTCATTGGATTGACAAGAAGAATACTTACTGGATTTGTCCTCTGAGGTGGTTGGTTCAAGCACTTGAGGACCTTTCTTACCATACACAAAGAGTGAATCATCCAACTCTTCTTTTTCAAGAGGAGTATAGTCATCACTCAAAGGTGGTGGTACTCCCTTAAAGTCACCAGTCTTAACAAACCTATTATACAAAGGCTTATCAGCATAGTCCTCTTCTTTATTCTTAAATATAGCCCTATTCTCATTTTTCTCATATCCTAAGCCACATTTTTTATTTGACTTAATTTGAGAATCCCAACACTTAAACAAGTTATTATTTGAACTGTTCCACTGATCTACCCTTTTTCTCAGCTCATCCCTTTCCTTCTGAATTTTAAGTCCTAATTGTCTATACCTTTTAAGCTTTTCATCTTGTTCGTATATTTTATTAGCTTGAAAGTATAGTTTTTCATTTAAAGCAGCATGTTGGTTTTGAAGAGTGACCTTTTGTGCTTCTAAAGTTTTTACAGCATTTTTATGTGCTAATAAATTTACTTCTAGATCACCTATTTGTTCTTGCTGCTCATCACACAAAGCCTTAACATGATTATATGAGTCAGTGCATAATTTAGAGCATAATGATACCTCATTACCAATGGCCATGAGAGCATGATCAGACTCCTCATTCACTCTTGGATGCTCACCCCAGTTGACTCCTCCAGCTTCCATTGTCAGCAGGCTCATCTGATTCTTTTCCATCTTCACATCATCATCTCTTTTCCCATCAGCAGGCTTCTTCTCTGGACAATCTCTTGAAAAATGTCCATGCTTGTGACAGTTGTAGCATTCAACTGTCCTCTTTGTGTATCCCACTGGTGATTTGTTGTTGAAGTTGATGGTCCTTCCATATTGCTTCTGAAATCTTTTGACCCTTAAAGCAACCATGGCAATGTGCCATTTTATGTCCATCTCCTCAACTTCAGCATCATTAATCTGTTCTAGGTCTTCACTAATAAAGCTTTCATCTTCCGTTTGATTGGCAAAGAAAGAATGTATTACCTCATCAGTAAAACTTGAAGCAGACCTTTCATTTAAAGGAGTTTCATAGATACCAGACCTAACACTACCAGATTTAACCTTGTAAGTACTGCTTTTGTTTTGTGACACAAAAGCAACATTTGATGAACTGGTTGAAGCCTGAGTGGTGTTATTGATGTCCCTTTCAAACATCCTGAGATTATTGTATAGGTCATCAGGTGTCATTGAATCTACTTCCTCCTTAATCCTCATCGCCACAGATACATTGCCCCATTCTGATGGTAAAGACCTAAGGAACTTGTGGTTTGCATCCTCATTTGAAACTGCTGCACCATGAACTTCCAGTTGTGTTAACAGATGTTGAAATCTGTCATAGCCCTTCTCCAAACCTTCAGTCTTTGAAACACTAAATGTTTCAAATTGCTGTTTAAGAACAGCCTTTTGCATCTTCTTGGAGTTAGCATTACCTCCAAATCGTTTCTTGATAGCCTCCCACATCTCCTTTGCATCAAGAATGCCATGAAACCTTTGTAGATGCTCCTTAGGAATAGCCATAAGGAGCAAGGTTCTGGCCTTCTTTTCTTTCTCCACAGCCCTAATCTCCTCAGCAGATACTGGTGGCATTATTCTGATCTGCCCATCATTCCCTTGTGAAATTCTTTTCTTAGAATTTCCCTTCTGAATCACCTTCCATACATCGCTATCAATGTATTCCAGATAATGTTCCATCTCCATGGCCCATATATCATACTCTTCTCTTTTCCGTAATGGAAGTTTTATGTTTGAGATTATGGTTGTGGAAGGGATGGGTTGTTGTTGTGTTTGGGAGTTACTGGTTTCGGTTTTTCCTTCATCTTCATGGTTTGATTTCTCATCCTCACTGTTATGGATTGAGAAAGTTTCAGTGTTAACAGGCATATCGAATTCAGACATTGTGTAGGGTGATTTGAGTGAGAATTAGGTTTTTGAGATTTAGTGTTCTTCGAATTCAGAGTCTCTCTCCTTGCTCTGATACCACTTGTTGGTCCACGAATTGTATGTGGATCACTAAGTAGTCTTGAATACCTAGTAGATGGTTAGGATAAATCCGAACCAATCTAATTGAGAAACCCTAGGTGATTGTTATTGTTAATGCGGAATCTTAACAAGAACAATGAAGAACACACACAGATATCACTAACTTCGTATATTGATTATAATCACAATAGTGAACTCGTACAACTCTCACACATGAACTAACAATCTTTAGGGATCCTTTTATAACACAAGGAAACCCTAATACTAACCGACTCAGAAGATATTCACAAATCTTCTATAAAGATACATACACGTTTTGTATCTTTTCCTAACATCACTCTAACAGACTTTCCTAACTTCACGACCAGACTTAACTTTACAAGTCAACCAGACTTAAACATGCTACCAGACTTAACATTACATTACCAGACCTAATAACACAAACAGACCTAACTTAGATAAACTACCAGACCTAAGTTGTTTGCTCTTGATTCGTATCATAATTCCCAACAATCATCAACAGGAGCAAGCGGTTTCACCTCAAAAGAATTATCTATTGCAGAACCTTGTTGTACCGAAGAAGACTAAACATTCAATGATGATGGTGAATGACTAACAGATGGAGCTTCTTGGCTGACTGAGATAGATACTGATGGGCCATCTGAGTTGTTTTGAACTTGAGCATCAGCAGCTGGAAGTGCAGGTGGTGCTTCGGTTGCAGTATCACCAGTTGGTGGCTCAAAATATTCATCATACATTGAATCAAACAACTTCTTCAACTCCTCACTGGTAGGTGGTACATAAGGAACTGCAGGTGTGGGATTCTGCACAAGACCTGAACTGATTGGTCCAAGTGTCAAAAGATTAGAAGCGGGTCCAAAACTATTTTGTCCAGGAGCCGGTTGCTCAATCAGCTCATCAAACGTAACGTGAATAGTTTCCATGATTTTGTCGGGTTCTTTTGTTATAGATTCTGTATCCCTTGCGATCTGGTGCATCCCCAATAAAGAAACCTATGTCTGCTTTAGCTTTCAACTTTTCCAGATCTTGACTGTCATTTGTCGGATAGCAAAGTGCACCGAACACATGAAGAAAAGAGAGGTCTGGCTTCTTGCCATGAATCAGGTCATAGGGTGTTTTGTTGTGAATGCTATGAATCAGGGATCGGTTTTGAGTGTAACATGCAGTTGCAATTGCTTCTACCCAAAGAAACATCGATGCTTTGGAAAATATCAGCATGGTTCTTGCAGCTTCCACCAGAGTACGGTTCCTTCTTTCAACCACACCATTCTGTTGAGGAGTGCATGGAACACTTTTCTAGTGTGTTATGCCAATACTTTCATAGAAATGACTGAGTTGTTGGTTAACAAACTCAGTTCCATTGTCTATACGGGTGATTCTGACAGTTTTGTTGAGTCTCACTTGCAGCCGTTTGATCAGTTTGATGATAACCTCTGGAGTTTCATTCTTGGTTCTCAAAAACTTCACCCACGTAAACCGAGAGTAGTCATTGACTACCACAAGAATGTATTTCTTCCCATTTATACTTTGCACTCTCATTTGTCCACACAGATCCATGTGAAGGGTGTGAAGAACTTCCAAGATGTTGTTGACAGTTTTGGGTTTGTGGGTATGTTTGTTGCTTTTGCCCAGTTGACAGGCAGAGCAAAGATGGACTTTCTCAAAATTTAATCTTGGCATGCCTCGTAGAAGGTCTTTGCGAGAAAGGTCATTTATGGTGCCGAAGTTTAAATGATTTAAACGACGGTACCAAAGCCAAGATTTGGTCTTTGAGGCCTTTGAAAGCAAACAGATAGGAGAGGACCTCATCATATTTTCAATAGAGATGGTGTATAGATTGGTGCCACGAAAGCCTTTAAGAAGATCAATACCATCCAACTCTCTGACGAAACAAGTGTGTTTTGTAAATGTAACTTCAAGATCGGAATCACAAGATTGTCCAACAAAAAACAAGTTATGCCCTAGTCCTTCAACGTAGTATACCCGGGAGATTACACTGTCACCAAAAACGTAATCTCCATAACCCATAATTTCCCCAAAATGGTCGTTCCCGAATCTAACTGTCCCGATAAACTTTTTCATGACGTTCTTGACCCGTGAGCGATCCTCAGTCATATGTTTTGAGCAGCCTGAGTCCAAATACCAAAGGACGATTTGTACGGCCTGCATTTGAAAACAGACAACGATGGATAACTGAAAAATGTGGATCCCCACGTGCAGTTGGGGTCCGTTTGGTTAGCACAAACAAATTCTGGAATAACAGGATTCTTAGATTCTATTGCATTTACAATGGAAATATCACTAGAAGCAGCAATCGACCTAGTGGCAGGGCATTGTGTCACTAAAGGGAAGATTCGACCAGTCGGTTTCCATTCCTTAACATTCACTACTTTACGAACATTTAATCTAGTTAAGGGGCACTGATCACCTAAAGTGAATTTCCTTCCAGTGGGTTTCCATTGATAACCAACATTAGCAAATATTTTTCCTGTCGTTTTCCAAATTTGCTTACTCGGTTCAGTCTTCCTAACATTCTTATCTTGGGATCGTTTATGAGACATCAAAAATGACACAACACAATCATCATGATTACTGGAAATTAAACATTCTTTACTTGTTTTACAGACAACATTAGAATTCGAATTAATTACAGTACTTTTATTACTAGAATCAACACGATTCATTCCATTCATTGCAAACTTATTGTTCCTAGGTTAGGCTTCTACTTTCTTCTCGTGAACACTCTTAGCTGGCGTAGTCCTATCTTTCCTTGCATTGTCTCTAGACTTTGACCCGCTAGCTTTGGTGTCATAGTTTACTCCTGTAGAAGTAATGGTGGGAACATTAGTTTGTTTTACTGTCATTTATTTTCCTGATTTTTATGTGCTGGGTTTTGATATTCTTGGTGGTGCATCTAACGTTACATGCTTGTTCTTAGTTGTGTAGGATGATGCAGGAAATCTGTCTCTTTTGTTATCAATCTTAGGATCTGTGCCACTGACATATTCTAAAAGTTCCTGAGACTGTTTAGCAATGTAGCAGGCATCTGCAACAGCACTGTCAAGTGGTTTTACTATTCTATCCTCTTCTACGATCTCACGCAAGGTGTCAAGGCTATCCTTAAGAAGATTGAGGTATACTTGGTGGGCAGACCTATTTTTTCTAAGGGGAAAAGGAATAGGCACTACATCAACAGCATACTTACTACAAGCAGAAACCTTTGGAACAACATTATCACCAGTGATGGTTGGCATTTTCCCTTTCACCTGAGTCTTTAGATTCTCGATTTCATTTAACAAAGAAGTTATCTTTTCATTATGACTATTACGTGTGAGTTTGATAGAATCATATAACTCTTTGAAATGCTGTTTGACTTTTGAATTTTCAGCTCGAAAACACCCATTTTCGTGGTGTAACTTATTGATGGTGTCTTGATAGTGAAAATTTTGAGAATCTAAAGACGACGGTTTATTGGAGCCATACACATCACTCTTGTTTGATTTCAATTGGGCAATTTGAGCCCTCAATTGTGGAATCATATTGGTGTGAGCTTGAATTTTTTCATTACGTTTGCTTAATTCAAAATATGTATCAAATTCAGGAGCATCCGAAGATGTCTTTGCATTTGAAATTTTACATCTTTCTTCTAAGTGTTGATACATTAGTTGCAAGTTAAGATATTCAACCTCTAGTTTTGAAAAATGTTTAACCATGTTATCATGGTCATCATTTTGAATTTTTTCATGCAAATTCCAATTCTCCCCCTCAAGCTCAACAACACGATTCTGGGTAACATTCAGTGCAATAGACAGTTCATGAAATTGACAAGCAATTAGTGTAGCATCAGTAGCAGTATAAAACAAATCCTGGGTAACACATTTAGCAATCAAATTCTCATTGGTGATGAGAATATTCTTTCTCTCAATCTAACGACTCTTATGTTCTATCGCAGTTTGAGCCACCACATTTTTCATATCTTTAAACACTACATTCATTTCATTTACTTCAATTTTAAGGGTTTTTTGCATGCCCTCAAAATGGTCTTTGAGAATTTTAAAGAATGGTATGACCTCAGTTAAGTAGCACTCTTTTGTTAATTCAAACCCTCTTTCCCCTTCGGTAATTCCCGTTGGTGTAATTCTCTTCTTACATGTTTAATCAAAATCAGCAAATAGTTGACATAGAACGTAGATGCTAATTAGAGTATTGCATTCTGTGGGAAGAGTTAATGGAACTAAGTGCCTAGGTGTATTGGGAGGATACACCGTTGCAACCGTAATTTTCCTAAGGGGTGGAGTGTTATCCTTAAGTGCATCTACCATTCTCTTTTCTATGTCCAAAGACCAAAATATTTGTTCAGGCGTTAACTTAGTTTGAGGTGCAAAGATAGTCAAACGATTTTTCTCATAGTAATTATGGGGTTTAACTATGACTCGTTTGGCTATATATTTCGGGTCCTTCATTCTTTTAGCTGATCTCTCTCTGTTTCTGTCCTCTATCTCATTACTCTCTTCTAAAGAAAACACATCAGGTGGGGGACGAATAGTCTTAAGCATTTCATTTCCATCATATAACGTAGGTTGGGCTACCTTAGCATTCCTAAAAAGAGTTAATTTAGGTTCTCCTACATTACATTCACTATGTTTTTCACACAACTTTTTATGCTTATGCATCATTTGAGCAGTTTGTCTGGTATGGTCTAGTGTGTACAACTTGTTCTCAATCTTTTTTTTCAACGTTTGAAGTCTGAAAAAATAAATTAGGAGTTTTGATTCTTTTTCTTTTAAGTCCCGTTTTAGTGTAATTACACTTTCTTGAATCTCCTGTTTTTGCTTAACAGTTTGATTAAGTTGCTTTCTTAAAGAATCTAACTCCTTTTTCAATGTTTCTTCCCTTAAATTACGTTGAGTTACAAATGTACGCATCTGACTATCCATTTTCTATTCTCATGCAGTTAGCTCAAATTTTGCAAGTTGTTCATAAATTGCTACCTGGTCTTTATATATATTAAGCCTAATAGTCAAGGTGCCATCTGGGACAAACATAGTTTTTTCATGCCACTCACAATCATTATCTACAACACATGCATTATTTACAATAGACGAGGCACTACTTGATACATCAGACATGTCGTTGTGATTCACATATTGTTCATATGGAATAACATTGTTGTTTCCCATATTAACAGTATCTGAATCAACATCTCCTGTCTGTTGTATTTCTGTAGGTATCTTCTGTTCATCTACCATGTTATGTGTATCATATAGCTTTAGTACCTCAGATATGATGGATGGATTGGAAGAACCAGCCTGATGAGATGATGATGCCAAAGACGATAGGTTGGCCATAAAGATGGATTGAGCAGTTGGCTCATCATCAACATCCGAATCAAATGCATCACAATCTTCGGCTTGGAAGATGTTTGGGTCATTGAGGGCCATATCTTGAACCGGTTGGTCATCCACATCTGCATCAAATGTGTTTCCCCCATCACCAGCAAGGAACAAAAGCTCTTCCTCATCCAGAACTGCTCCCTTTTCCTGAGCTTGCATCAGCAACATCTTGACCTTGAAATAATCAGAGTTCTGAGGACGCTTGGGCTGATTGCAGTTCCTAGCAATGTGTCCCAACCCACCACAGTTGTAACACTTTGCTTGCCTCCCTTGTCCTTGTGTTGAAGAATCTTTTGCTCATCTAGGATATGTTTTACAAACATCATTGTTGTGCACAGCGGAATTAAGAACGATCAATGATGTTCAACAAGGTTGTAATTATTTAAAGAACGCGTTCATCTTTATTGAATAATAATCATAAACTAACTGCTACAAACTACTTAACGTGTACACACACACGTTACTGCTAGACTCTCATTGAGAGATTTACATTTTTCTGTGATACTAACATACTGCCACCTACACCCTTTATAAATAGGGTTTACACAGGAAAACCTAGCTTACAAAGAAAGCTAATTAATTTAACATTAGGTCCCTATAGTTTTGTAATCATCAAATTATATTTCCCAACAATCTTCTCCTATTTGATAATACAAAACTATCTATTCAAGGCTTCCTTGAGGTCTTCTTGAACATGTCAACACATGTTAATAAGCTGCAAACCAATCTATCTATAATAAGATAATCGAATCAGTTGCCTCCGGCTCACCACATGCAAATATCATGCACAAGTGAATGACGACAAATAACAAATGAAGACCGAATCTCACAGACATTGCCACTTGAATAACGACAAATCATCAATCATCTTCCCCTTTTTGTAATCATCGAATAGGGGTCTTCAATGCAACTTGAATCGAATCACTTCCCCTTAAGTAGTGCATGTAGATGGTTAAACACGCTTCCCCTGAAACCAATAACCATCTCTTGAATCACGAACTCCATAGGCTCTATGAACTGATTACTGATGAAGAAAACCGAGTACAACGAACTTGATGAAGAAGTTGAATTTCTCAAACTTGCGTCTTATATCTTGCACTATCCACGTGACTCCAAACTTATCCCTAGAAATAGGCTACCAGGACCTCTTGATAAATCATCAACTATATGAGACACTGAGCACTACAACGTAACTCCTTAAAGTGATAGTAAATGTGAGCATTAAGCGCATTGCAGGTACAAATAGATCACACACTTTGCTAGATATATCAAGTCTTTGTCACCGCATTAACGCCCAAAAAAGTTATCTACAAATGTGGTCCGTCATTTGAGATAAGATAAGAACATGCACCTGTGAAACTCAACTACAACATCAAATAAACCATATTCATTTTTCTTCTTCAAATAATCACCAAAACAAGCCGTAAAATAAAGTTTCCTGTTCGCGATCCACAACTGCTCTAGCAGTACTAACCAGCAGTACTAACGAGAATGAGAGCAGAATTAACTTCCAAAGCAGCAGTATTAACGATAACCATGAGCAGAATTAATATTCGAAGACCAGAATTAATTAAGTCTGGTGAATAGACTTAATTTTCGAGAGCAGAATTAACAACTTAAGTGAGCAGACTTAACAAAGAGTGACCAGAATTAATCACCAACAGCCACCAGAATTAACAATCTGACTGATCACATGCGTCAACCATTAACTCAGCCCCACACAATTATATCACCAATCAAAATCCCAGTATGCAGCGTATATTATAAACCATCATTAATACCAGTACGAGAAGAAATCCAATACACGACAAATCCTTAACCACAAGCGACAAGTAATTCATACGCACACAATTGACTATCCCCACACGTTGAACAGTATTAATGACCATCGAACATTAATAATACGTAAGAGACAAACAACAGTACTTATTTAATAGATATCAAAATTGAGTACTGCTAGTGAGTCAGAGGGACCCAGCCGCCATTAATTTGACCAAAAACCATAAGCAACAAATCATTCGATCAAATATACATCCTTATAGGTACGAGGTTTGATTAATTCATTCAGCCCTACTTATTCGATCAATTAATAAAAACAATTCGCCTTTTTAACATATCGAAACCAAAACAAGAATGAATCTGATTATACCTTATGAAGACCAATTCGTACCTTTACTAGATCTGCCCTTTTTCTTCGAATCTGCTCCATCTCCAATAGTAACAAAGTTGTAGATCCTAGACATCGAGAGCAACCCGCTCTGATACCACTTGTTAAAGAATCTTTAACCCCATCTAGGATGTGTTTTACAAAGATTATTGATACATAGCAGCGGAATTAAACAAGAACAAAAATGTTTAACAAGGTTGTGATTTATTTAAGGCGCCATCCTTATTGAATAAATTAACTACTACTACAACTAACAAATGTGTACACACACGTTACTGCTAGACTCTCATTGAGAGATCTACATTTTTCTATGATACTAACATACTGCCGCCTACACCCTTTATAAATAGGGTTTACACAAGAAAATCTAGCTTACAAAGAAAGCAAATTAATTTAACATTAGGTCCCTATATTTTTGTAATCATCAAATTATATTTCCCAACACCTTGGTTGACATTTCCACCTCTGTTTAGCATATTCCCCCTACCAACATTCCTTGGATTAACATTTTGTCTCCCCTGAACATTCTAAACAATAATTCTTCCATCTTCCACAGTTGCTTGATTGCGTGGGTTTGAGGAAGTTCGAAGTTGATTGTTAGCTTGGGGGAGTGTTGCTCGGAATTGTTGAACAAGCAAGGAGACTTGATTGGAAAGATCATCAATCCTTTGATTAGTGAACAAATACCCCGAATCAAGTTGTGGTTGATTGAATGACTGAACTTGTGAGACCAATGTAAGTGGATCACCCAGTGTCGACAAGGGCAAAGATGTCACAAGTACATGGTTTCATATCAGAATTAAACATAGCTTCCATGAATAAAACAACGGAAATCATAACATAAAGCAAGAGAATAAGTCAACATGACTTAATTACAAGGTAAGACGGAAAATAAATGAAGTACATAACAAAATCCAAATGGTGAAATAATCCAACTAAAGACAAAGCTTCACTCAGGTGCACTCTTCCCAAAGCCATACCCCAGCTCCTAGCTTAAATACCTGCCGCGGGAAAAGAAACGCGGCTGAGCTACACGAGCTCAGTGAACAGATATAACGGTAACAAACAATAATAATGAAATAGGGAAGATGGAAGGAATCGTACATGATGTAATAATAGATGAGAAGAAATATGAGGGTTATACAGAGATATCAGAAAGTATGGATAGTATCATGAGTAATGGTGAAGTAATCCAAAGATCCCATCAAGCCCAAACATACCAAGCCCAGTACAGAGATAAGTCTAGTATCATGTCATAGGGTGTCAGTAATGAAAGGTAAAGGTCATAAGTCTATAAAGTGCATGGAAAACAGTAATCCTCTACGAGCCCAGAAACAGTAATCAGTAATCAGTAATCAGTATCATAACACCATGCAGAGAGAAGTCCTCTCACTAATCCCAGAAATCAGATAATGGAGTAGCTAGCTCCCAGAGTGTGAAAGACGTGTATCGCACACACCATCAGTCACCAGAAATAACAGTAATCAGTAATCAGTAATCAGAAATCAGAACAGTTCTAGGATGCATCCATGCGCCCCTGGTGGCCATATACCTCCCAACACACCAAATAAAATACAGAAAAGGGACGGAACAGGTCATCACTCTCCTGCCCTAGAGTCATGCCATCGGTGCATCAATGACATGGTCATGAAACCCTCATGACTAGTTATGGCTCGTAGTATCAAACTGTGGGTCAAGGTCAAGTATCATGTATCCAGTATTTAATTTAGTTTCATAAGTCAATTTCCATTTCAGAATATCAGAGTTCATAATCAGAGGTTCATATCAGAGGTTCAATATCAGAAAGGTCATAAATCAGAAATGTTTAATATCAGAAAGGTTCATATCAAAAGGATTCAGTACTACAAAGGTCATGTCAAAGGTTCATAATATCATGAAAGAAACAAGAAAGGTTCACAGAATCAAAAATATGGCAGTGAATCAGAAATCAGAAATGAGACGAAGGCACCTTACTAGAGAAGGGCAGAATATCTGTACCTTAATAACCAAGCAAGCAACAGAAATAGCAAACACAGAAAAGAGTCAAGACCTCTCCTTCTTGGCACCTAGAGGAGTAAAGACAGAATTACTAATGATCCCATTTTCCATATTAAGTAGCTTTCTATTTTTAGCAAGTTTCCATTTTTAGAAAGTTCCTTATTTAGAAAGTTTCCATAATTAGTAATATTGGGTAGTATAACTTAGTTAAATCATTATTAAATGGAATTAAGGTATATTTGATTAGATTTACACATTTAGTCCTTAGGGTTTCACAATTTACCCTTTACACCCTTTTATTACATAAGTTAAACTTTAAACCTTTTAACATCCATAATTACACATTAAACCCTTAGTTTACTAAAATTACACAATGAGTACTTATTTTAACATGTTATACGAATGTACCCTTAAATATTCATAATTTACACATCAAGTCCCTCAAGTTATCAAAGTTACATATTAAGCCCTTTAATTTACATTTTCAACCTTTAATTATTAATAATTACATATTAAGCCATTAAATTACCAAAATAGCACATAACCCCCTTAATACAATTTATTACTCAAACCAACCCTAAGTTTCCTGAAATTACATATTTAGTCCCTCTCTTTATTTAATTTCCATTTCGATCCAATATTTACAAATAAATTCATTATCTCGCCAATTTTACAAACAAGCCCTTCATGATATAATTTTTACATATTATCCTCGATCTATATAACATGAAAAAAATAGTCCACAAGTTTTAATATTGACAAAACACCCCCTTTTAATTTATTTACCAAATCGTTAATACCAAATATTATCAAAACCAAAACCCTAATCGACCCAATCATTTTGTAATCATTACAACATCATTATTACTCATTAATATTCAGATTTTATCAAGCATGAACCCTAAATCGATCGCTACATATTTTTGGTCCCCGTTTCCATTTTAACGCAAAACTCGATAAACAATTAAATCCCAAAAAACACGAATTTAAGCTATAACCATTCAAGATCATATTTTTCTGATGTTATATGATTCATATAGATCCCATAAAAATTATCCATGCAGCCCAGAAAATCGTTTCTAATTAATTAGGGTTTTAACATGTTTTTAAGGTTTAATTCTCAAATAATTCGTATACCATGCATGGTTCATTTATATTATTTTATTTGTGACTTATAGGATGAGTATAACATGAGAAAAATACCATATAATTTTAGAACGACCAGAACGAGCTGAAGGAATTCACTCTTCTCGATTAGGATAAAAACGACTCCAAATTTCCACAGAGCAGACCGCGACTCTAAAAACCTTGTAACCAATTTTCATAGATCATATATGATGTAAGGAACTCAAGAAAAATGGAAAATGAATTTATGGAGGGTCGTATGAATTTTAACGAATCATACCTTGTATATGAACAAAATTCGATAATAAATTAACCAGGCCTTCAAAATTCGAATGGGCAATTTTCTTGGCTTCCTAGTAGTGTGATGAACTCAGAAAAATTTCCCTTGGACCTCCATAAATTCGTAGGAAAGATTGGTGAAATATTTTGGTGTTTAAGTTTTACTCGGCAATATGAAAAGAAGAAAAGGAATATATAAATTGTATGGAATGATTTGAGCCGAGATTTTGGGGAGGGGAGGGTTTGAGGATCGGCCTAAATTAGGGAGAATTTATTTGATTGATCCCTTCCTTATTTACTTGATAATTATCCTTAAAATATATCTTTTAAATTAATTTAAATAATAACTTATAAGTATATATATATAATTTTCGGTTCTATATAGAGTTTAGGGGTCCAAAATATTTTTAAGTCATGTACAAGTATTTTAAATGGTGTCTTATAATTGTTTCATATCATATATAATTTAATTACAAAGGTCTTGTAATTATTTTGGCACTTATATATGTTTTAATTAAATTTTAAAGTAGTAGGGGCATTTTGGTCACTTTACATGTTATAGATTTTCGGGTATTACAACTTCTTCCCCTCTAAAAAAAAATTTCGTCCTCGAAATTTGCAAGGACATAGGTGAGAAAAATAGGACAGCAACGAAACAGAACATACCAGATCAGATAAGCCTTACTCACGGATGGCTTGGAATAATTTAGCAGAACGGATCTTATCGTAGGATAATGGAAACAAACGGATAGAGTAAAACTTATTAAGGTAGAGCAGAAGTGAAGTACACCATCGGTTTCGCCCATCGCATCATGATCACAAGAATTCTCAAAGTGAATAAATCAAATCAAAACCTCAAAACTCAACATGGAATAAATTTATTAATTTAGAATTCAAAATATCCGTACGAGAAATCAATAAAGCATCGAACGTATCATAATCGTAAAAGAGAAAATAGGCATCAAAATATCCAAACAAACGGAATGAAGAAAAATAACAATTCGTGAAAACGATCTCCTCACTGAGCTGGCCTGTTGTCCTTGGCACTCTTATTGTTGTCGTTGCTACCTCCAAACTTGGGACAATCCCTCACTTGATGCTCAGAAGATCCACATCTAAAACAGGTCCCATAAGCCCGACGACACTCTCCAGGGTGGCGTTTCCCACATGTAGTACAGATAGCGTAAGAAAATGAACCTTCAGACGAACCTCCCTGAGTACCAGGTCTAGAAGCCCTGCTCTGCTGATGTCCCTTAGTAGAATGATCTCTCCACTGTTCCTGACTGTTGATGCGTCCCGAGCGATCATCTCCCTGCCTAGTATTGAACCTGGAATCCTGGCCCCTCGTATCCGACCTCCTCTGATCATAGTTCCTGCCAGCCTGACCCTGATGGTCGTATCGTCGATCCCCCTGTCCACTAGAATCATAACTACTGTCATTCCGGCCCTTAAAATCCCTGTTCTGACCTTGAGTCTGAATCCTATCCCCATCTCTGTTCCTCTTATACCCAGATCCCTGATGAAATATCTCGATATTGCGAGCTGCGTCGCAACATTCTGCCGGGTCCCGAAACTCATCATTAAGTATGCGGTCTAGTACCCACCTTTTGAGTCCCCATTTGAATTGTCTAGCCTGCTGCTTAGCATCCCCAGCAAGCGGACCCACAAAACTCACTAATCTCTGAAACCGCTCCAGGTATTGCCCCGCATTCTCAGAATCTAGCTGAGAGATAGTGTTGTACTCCCTAATGAATCTCTGCTGCTCGGAAACAGGGAAGTACCGATTATAGAACGTAGTACGAAAATCAGCCCAAGAACAACCAAGAACATATGCATCACCACCCTTAGCTTCCTTGTGCGCTTTCCACCAGCTAAGCGCATCACCCTCTAGCTTAAACACAGCCAGACGAGTCTTAAACCCGTCCTCACAACCCAGCACCTCAAACAGTTTCTCCATGTGGGTGATCCAGTCTTCTGCCGCATGATGGGTAGCAGCAGAACTGAAGGACAACGGCTTGAGTTTATTGAAACTCTCAAGCCACCCATTGATGGTAGTGGGTCGGCCCCCACCACCAGAAGAACTGCCAGCACCTCCAGATGAACTAGCTCCACCACTGATAAGCCGGTTGATCACCGCATCAGTGTTAAGGCCCGGTAGCAGATTGGCTATAGCATTAGCCACCATAGCCTCCAGATTGGGGATTTCAGCATCTCCTCCACTGTTGTACTCTTGGTGACGAGTGTTAACCATCTATAGAATTATGAAGACGATTAGTAAGATCAAGCAAAAATATGAAAGAGCAGAGTAAGGAAAAAGAGTACGCGAAAGGAAACCTAATGTCTACCCAATCCTCACAGGTCAAAGGCCTAAGCCTACGGGTTTCGGAAACCTGGCTCTGATACCATAAATTGTAACACCCCGACCCGACAAGGGCAAAGATGTCACAAGTACATGGTTTCATATCAGAATTAAACATAGCTTCCATGAATAAAACAGCGGAAATCATAACATAAAGCAAGAGAATAAGTCAACATGACTTAATTACAAGGTAAGACGGAAAATAAATGAAGTACATAACAAAATCCAAATGGTGAAATAATCCAACTAAAGACAAAGCTTCACTCAGGTGCACTCTTCCCAAAGCCATACCCCAGCTCCTAGCTTAAATACCTGCCGCGGGAAAAGAAACGCGGCTGAGCTACACGAGCTCAGTGAACAGATATAACGGTAACAAACAATAATAATGAAATAGGGAAGATGGAAGGAATCGTACATGATGTAATAATAGATGAGAAGAAATATGAGGGTTATACAGAGATATCAGAAAGTATGGATAGTATCATGAGTAATGGTGAAGTAATCCAAAGATCCCATCAAGCCCAAACATACCAAGCCCAGTACAGAGATAAGTCCAGTATCATGTCATAAGGTGTCAGTAATGAAAGGTAAAGGTCATAAGTCTATAAAGTGCATGGAAAACAGTAATCCTCTACGAGCCCAGAAACAGTAATCAGTAATCAGTAATCAGTATCATAACACCATGCAGAGAGAAGTCCTCTCACTAATCCCAGAAATCAGATAATGGAGTAGCTAGCTCCCAGAGTGTGAAAGACGTGTATCGCACACACCATCAGTCACCAGAAATAACAGTAATCAGTAATCAGTAATCAGAAATCAGAACAGTTCTAGGATGCATCCATGCGCCCCTGGTGGCCATATACCTCCCAACACACCAAATAAAATACAAAAAAGAGACGGAACAGGTCATCACTCTCCTGCCCTAGAGTCATGCCATCGGTGCATCAATGACATGGTCATGAAACCCTCATGACTAGTTATAGCTCGTAGTATCAAACTGTGAGTCAAGGTCAAGTATCATGTATCCAGTATTTAATTTAGTTTCATAAGTCAATTTCCATTTCAGAATATCAGAGTTCATAATCAGAGGTTCATATCAGAGGTTCAATATCAGAAAGGTCATAAATCAGAAATGTTTAATATCAGAAAGGTTCATAACAGAAAGGTCATGTATCAGAAAGGTTCAGTATCAAAAGGATTCAGTACTACAAAGGTCATGTCAAAGGTTCATAATATCATGAAAGAAACAAGAAAGGTTCACAGAATCAAAAATATGGCAGTGAATCAGAAATCAGAAATGAAACGAAGGCACCTTACTAGAGAAGGGCAGAATATCTGTACCTTAATAACCAAGCAAGCAGCAGAAATAGCAAACACAGAAAAGAGTCAAGACCTCTCCTTCTTGGCACCTAGCGGAGTAAAGACAGAATTACTAATGATCTTACTTTCCATATTAAGTAGCTTTCTATTTTTAGCAGGTTTCCATTTTTAGAAAGTTCCTTATTTAGTAAGTTTCCAAAATTAGTAATATTGGGTAGTATAACTTAGTTAAATCATTATTAAATGGAATTAAGGTATATTTGATTAGATTTACACATTTAGTCCTTAGGGTTTCACAATTTACCCTTTACACCCTTTTATTACATAAGTTAAACTTTAAACCTTTTAACATCCATAATTACACATTAAACCCTTAGTTTACTAAAATTACACAATGAGTACTTATTTTAACATGTTATACGAATGTACCCTTAAATATTCATAATTTACACATCAAGTCCCTCAAGTTATCAAAGTTACATATTAAGCCCTTTAATTTACATTTTCAACCTTTAATTATTAATAATTACATATTAAGCCATTAAATTACCAAAATAGCACATAACCCCTTGAATACAATTTATTACTCAAACCAACCCTAAGTTTCCAGAAATTACATATTTAGTCCCTCTCTTTATTTAATTTCCATTTCGATCCAATATTTACAAATAAATTCATTATCTCGCCAATTTTACAAACAAGCCCTTCATGATATAATTTTTACATATTATCCTCGATCTATATAACATGACAAAAATAGTCCACAAGTTTTAATATTGACAAAACACCCCTTTTAATTTATTTACCAAATCGTTAATACCAAATATTATCAAAACCAAAACCCTAATCGACCCAATCATTTTGTAATCATTACAACATCATTATTAGTCATTAATATTCAGATTTTATCAAGCATGAACCCTAAATCGATCGCTACATATTTTTGGTCCCCGTTTCCATTTTAACGCAAAACTCGATAAACAATTAAATCCCAAAAAACATGAATTTAAGCTATAACCATTCAAGATCATATTTTTCTAATGTTATATGATTCATATAGATCCCATAAAAATTATCCATGCAGCCCAGAAAATCGTTTCTAATTAATTAGGGTTTTAACATGTTTTTAAGGTTTAATTCTCAAATAATTCGTATACCATGCATGGTTCATTTTTATTATTTTATTTGTGACTTATTGGATGAATATAACATGAGAAAAATACCAGATAATTTTAGAACGACCAGAACGAGCTGAAGGAATTCACTCTTCTCGATTAGGATAAAAACGACTCCAAATTTCCACAGAGCAGACCGCGACTCTAAAAACCTTGTAACCAATTTTCACAGATCATATATGATGTAAGGAACTCAAGAAAAATGGAAAATGAATTTATGGAGGGTCGTATGAATTTTAACGAATCATACCTTGTATATGAACAAAATTCGATAATAAATTAACCAGGCCTTCAAAATTCGAATGGGCAATTTTCTTGGCTTCCTAGTAGTGTGATGAACTCAGAAAAATTTCCCTTGGACCTCCAGAAATTCGTAGGAAAGATTGGTGAAATATTTTGGTGTTTAAGTTTTACTCGGCAATATGAAAAGAAGAAAAGGAATATATAAATTGTATGGAATGATTTGAGCCGAGATTTTGGGGAGGGGAGGGTTTGAGGATCGGCCTAAATTAGGGAGAATTTATTTGATTGATCCCTTCCTTATTTACTTGATAATTATCCTTAAAATATATCTTTTAAATTAATTTAAATAATAACTTATAAGTATATATATATATAATTTTCGGTTCTATATAGAGTTTAGGGGTCCAAAATATTTTTAAGTCATGTACAAGTATTTTAAATGGTGTCTTATAATTGTTTCATATCATATATAATTTAATTACAAAGGTCTTGTAATTATTTCGGCACTTATATAAGTTTTAATTAAATTTTAAAGTAGTAGGGGCATTTTGGTCACTTTACAAGTTATAGATTTTCGGGTATTACAGCAAGTGGATCATTTATTGTTGTTGTGGTTGGATTAAGTTTCTCTCTGAGAAGACGGTCATAAACAGCATGCTTTTTATGCTGTTGAAGGTAAGCATATAGCTGTTCATAATTGGTCTGCCTTAAACCTTTGTTGAGCTTGACTGCCGTGACAAATCTGTCCCATTCCGGTGACATGTTGTTTACGAACTTGGAGTTGAGTTGGATGTTTGGCATAGTCATTTTGATGATTCTCATGTCGTTTACCAGCTTGTGAAACCTCACATTGTAATCAGTGATGTTCTCACCAGATTTCATCTTGAAATGCTCAAACTCTTAATACAGATGTGACTCACGATCTTCTTTTGTTAATTCTGATCTAGCCAGAAGCATTTTGACGTTGTCCCAAATGGCTTTGGCTTCTGTGTTGAAGTTGATGAGTTTGTAAACATCTTTGGGCAAGCCTTGAATTACAATATTGGAAGCTCACATGTCAGTATCATACCGCTTCTTTTCTTCCTCATTTAGATCATTGTATTCACGTGGCCTATCAATCCCCAGAGTTACCGTTCCATCCTCAGCAGTAGCCACAACATCACAAGTGGTGCCCATCTGAAATGGTCCTTCATCAATTGACTTGAGAATGTTGAACCCATTATCTTTACCCAAGCAGTAGATTCAGATTCTTTGAGCCCATGACTCGTAATCAGTCCTATCTAGCATAGGAGCGCGGGTATCAGACCCTGCAACTTGGATGTCATCAGACGCAGTGCTGGTCATGATGTAGACGGGATTTTACAACTCTTGTGATTTAAACTGAGAAATCGAATCTTTCGCGGGATTTTCTAATATCAACAAAAGAAACCATAAATGACAAAGCAAGAGTAAACTACAATAATGATCTTCAAAGATTTAAGTTACAGAAGTCAAATCACAACTGATCAAATCGCAACAAGTCAAATCACAGTTTGTCAAGTCGCAAAAAGTCAAATCGCAACTAACCAAATCGCAATGAGTCAAATCGCAAGTGTCAACTCGCAACATCAAATCGCAATAGGTTAAATCGCAATCCGTCAAATCGCAGCCAGTCAAATCGCAACTTGTCAAATAGCAATTAATCAAATCGACATTAGTCAACGGTAAGTCAAATCACAAAGATCAAATTGCAGGCACACACAAATCGCAGGCACAAAGCACACTTCTTCAAATCGCTAAACTTGACCAAATCTCAATAGTTAGATCGCAACCAAAATAACTCAAATCGCAACTATCAATTCGCAATCAGAATACCCAAATCGCAACGATCAAATCGCAACCAGAATACCCAAATCGCAACTTGTCAAATCGCAGGCACTACCGGACAAACTAGTCGCTGTCAGGCCAAGTCGCAGCCCACAAAAAGTCAAAAGATTCCCCAGTCACGTGATTTTTTTAACTTTTTTCCTTTTTAAGTTAAAAAGGCAAATCGCAATTTCGATGCACGAAATCGCGACTGCAACTTTCCTTAATTAACTCAAATCGCAACGAAGAAAGTCTTAACGAGACTCAAATCGCAGTAAAGAAAAAGTCTCAAAAACCACTCGAATTTGCTCAAACTTCCAATACACGACTGAAACAAGCAATCCAACTACAAAACACAGCTTATACAACACTTTTAAACAAGAAAGTACAAGCCTTTAACGGATTCAACCACAAAGAAAGCCGAACAAGTGATTTTTTCACCTTTTGTATTCGAACCAAAAAGAAACCATAAAACCAACGAGATCTGTGAACATGTAATCATATGAACCTAACCATAGCTCTTGATACCAATTGTAAGACGTTCACTAACAAATAACACACGTATGGCTTGAGATTTAGCCGAATAGTGGAAGATATTGTAGAGAGAGAGAGAGATGTTGGGAGCCTTTGTAGAGAGAGAAGTAGAATGTGTTAGATTGAATGAAAAGGTCCAACCCTTCCCTTGTGTGGGAAGGGGTTTATATAGGACTACATATGGTGCCCTGCGTGGGCTGTGGAGTGAGCTGACAAAGGGTAAAGACCCGACCCACTCCACGAATACAATAATAACTAAACTATAATTAATATTATTAATAATCCTACGAGATATTTAATGCTAACATATACTCGGGGTGACCGAGTCTTCACATGAATATTTATGTTCCTAACAAATTATTTTAGAATTTTTGGAGCTTAAATGACAGGCATGAAAAATCATAAGCAACTGGTCTAGAATTGCTATATAAACTCTAATTTGGTAACTATAGGTCCTAAACCTAATTTTGAACATATGAACCCTAGTTTGGTCATTATTTGATTTGAATACAATGTAAACCGTATATTTAACTTATTATCATTGGTAAACCTAAATTTGATTGATTCGAAATGTCTCCCTAAAGTTACTAAATTCAGAAAGTTACTAAATTTGGAAACTTACTAATTATGGAAACTTGCTAAATATGGAAAGTTACTAATTGGGAAAACTCAATTAATTCAGAAAGTTACTAATTCGGGAAAGTTACAAAATATGGAAAGTTACTTAATTTGGAAAGTTGCTATAAATAGTACGAAACCCTAATATGTCAATCTGAGCAACAATAAGTACTGAATCAGTAATAACTTATGAAATGGTTCTTAAATAATAAGGCGATCATTAATTCGTGTAGATTCGCTGAAGAAGGAGTAACTTTTGATCATTGTGTTTTCTGATCTGGTTGCATTTGTGGTTTGAGGTACATATATATTCAACCCTTTCTTAGTAAGGGTTCTTATCTCGTGACTTCTCTATCCTTGACTTGATTCATTTGCTTTGATATGATTTCGTTTGATACGATTCATTGATATGATATTATCATTTGATATGATTATGTTTACTATCCATTCTGTTATGATGATTTGTATATTATCTCATTGGTATGAGTTTCTGTTCTGTTGGTATGCTCTGATTAATTATGCTGTACTACCTCGGTTATGATTATTGATAGCTTTGCTTTGCTTTACTTTGCTTTGTACTGTTATGTTGCCCTAGCTGTTTCTGAACTAGCCATGGACGTACCTTGGCCATGTCATTGAGGCACCAATGGCATGACACTTTCTGTGGAGGTGTGATTGATCCACGGTGTTCCCTTCTGTTCTGATATATATATATATATGATTATTGCGCACATGGCCATTATGTTATATGTATGTATAGTCTCGTACTTGCATATGTATTTTGTTTAACAGGGAGCATATGGATGCATCCTAGGTATTTGTCTGGTTGGATATGGTTAAACTTAGTGATTGGTAGTGCGTGCCATGCACCCCATTTCACTTCTGGTACATTGGAGCTAGCTACTCCTTGTACAACTTATGATTTAACGAATATGTGGATATGATATGATGTGATTATGTGACTAAGCATGTGGCCTGCTTTCTGAGCTTGATAGGCATTTCTGATCTGTTATATGATTATTATCCTCTGTTTGATTCCTTTGACTTCATTATTATCTCCTTATGTTTTGCTACGATTTGCTTCTTATGGTATATGACATTTTGTTCAGTTGATCCTAGATCTCTTATTCGTTTGGCAGATGATATTTGTTCAGTAGGAGCTTATGTTCCTTCTCCCTATACTTATATATGTTCCATTATTCGTTTTGTTTATATCTGTTCACTGGGCTTTTTTAGCTCAGCCGCATTTCTTTTCCTGCGGCAGGTTTTAGAGTTGGAAGCTGGGATTTGAGGGAAGAGTGCATAGAAGCTCTTAATGGACCACCCTGACGATAGATACCCATTTGCTTCTAGATTCGACTTGGATATAGCTTCAATTAAATTTAGTTTAGTTTTGTACTTCAGTTTTGGAACTCATCATGTGCAGAGTTAGTATTTTATTATCATCTTAGAATATCTTTGTAATTATTATGTTTATAAGTCTTCCGCTTGCGTTTGTATATTTTGATTGACACCATAATTTGGCATTTTGACCCTTGTTGGGTTGGGGTGTTACAATTTTGGTATCAGAGCCCAGGCTTCGACTTGTAGTACATAAGTTAAGGCCTGTCAAGACTTGGACCCTTAGGTTTACACTGTAGGAGCTTATGAAATAACCTTTGAAAGATTTGCTTAGGTTCCTTTTCACTTTAGTTATGACCGGTGAGGATTGGGTAGACTGTATGATTAGTCTTTTGATTGCGTGGTTTTGTAACCTTACAACAGGTTTTACCTCTCGAGGGATCTCAAGAGGCTTACAACCCCACCAGGCAGTGTACCTGACCGATGTAGTATAGTGTAGTGGTAAGTACGGGGGATTGATCGTTCTCCACAGGGAATAGTGTTCGTTAGGTGTGAAAGGCTACTCTAATTAGGTCTAAGGGTTGAGGAAGATTCTTTTTATGTTTTTATAATTTTTATGAAAGCAAGTAAAATCTCGGTTTTGAAGGAGTGGGCGGAATTAGTTGCTAGTCAACTAACCCAAATTTACTACGAATGCAAATAAAATAAAATAACAAAAATGAAATGTGGTGAGAAACTTATGTGTGGAGAAATGTGTTTACTTAGATTTCCTTACTCCCTAACTATCTTTTACCGGTTAATTAGTGTGTATTAGTCGCGTGGATGACGGGTGTATTCCTTAATACCATTCGTGGGGTGGCGTACTTACTTCCCCAAACTCTACAAGCTCCTACTTCACTCCTATGTCGAGCCGGCTAGGAAGCTCCTAACATGGGATCACTAGAATTCGCTTGTGCATTAAATACAACCATAAAAACCTTTAGTACGCGTTTGGTTCATGTTTCTTAAGACGTTCAAGCAAGTTACCGAATAGGAAGTTAGCCAGTTTTCTTAAGCCTAACATAGATAAACAATCATCCAAAACAACTAACAACACACTAACAACCAATAATCAATAGCTAAGTTTCATTAGATCTAAGCAAACACAAGATAAAATTAGCCTAACATGTTAAACAAAAGACAAGCATAAGATAGAATCAAACAACACATAGACATATTGAATGATTAATTGATAACTTATCTTTCAATGAAACATGGAAGATCTCAAGGCAAGAAGCCCTGAAAAAGTAGCTAAAATCGTCTTAGGGTTTTATCCCAAAATTCCACACACTAAGCTCTCCCTTAATGACAAAAAATTAGAAAACTATATATAGATTTTTGGATCTGACGGCGTCACCTTATGCATTGTGACGCCGTCACATCGCCGCTTTTAGGGTTCCCGGGTGACCTTCTTGACGCCGTCCCTCTTTAGCTCTTCAAAAATCCATTCTGGCCTATCAAGGCTTGACGCCGTCGGATCATGAACGTGACGCCGTCCCCTTATGATTTAAGCCGTGACGCCCTTGATTTAGTTAAAGCGTGACGCCGTCAGAATTCTCATGCTAACTCACTGGCCCGTCATGAGTAAATTTCACATCCAACTTTTCTTGCCAAGGCATGACGCCGTCCAGAGTAAATTGTGACGCCGTCAAGAGTAACTTTCAGCCGATTTTTGAGACTTTGCCGTTTTCTACACTTTAATGCTCCAAAAACGTCCAAAATGCCTCCTTTTCCAGATTTCTCCTCAAAAGTACCTAAAATGACAAAAGGAACGATTTAGGGCAATATTTGATCAAATAAATACGATTTCGGGCTTAAATGACCCCTTAAAAGCGGTACACTTTTCGCCTCATCAAATACCCTTACACTTGAGATTTGCTTGTCCTCAAGCGAATGCGCTTTTATTCTAATCAAAATACAAGTTAGGGGTCATTTAATGCAAACATAAAAGTAATTACAACAAATAATCGTTCCACTTCAATCATAATAAGCACGGAGATTACATACTAGCACCTCACAAGTAGTGTTTAGATACTCACATCTCTCAAGTGTCATCAAAATAAATCTCATAAATGAAAACGGAAAATATCTCTCACTACCTGTCATAGCAAATAGATTACCATAGGCTTGGGAAAGGATCGAAAACCTCCTCCACTAGGCGTAAGCACCTAAGATAAACTATCAAAGAGGGCTTTTAAATGGGTTATAATGTTAGGTGTAGGGAAAAGGAAAACACGGTTTTGTTGGATAAGGGATATTTTACTGGTGGCTAGTTAAAGATCTTGATCAATTACATGTACTATACAATGTTGCTAAGCCAAGACTAGACTCGATCTTAAGCTAGAAACGAAATAACAAAATAACAAAAATATAAAACAAACATAAAATAAAACGGGATGGTAGTCCGTATGTTTTTTCTATTTTTCTTTTTCTCATTTTTTTGTGTTTTTCTTGATTTTTTTTTTTGCATACACTTTTACCCTACCATCCAAAATAATACATCATAGGGGCATTGCATCCCCCTTACACTTGAACTTTTACATAACTTTACAAATACTAATCTAATGACTCGAATTAAGATAATTGAAAAACTTGGAGTACTTTTAAAACATTTAGCACATATGGGGGTAATAAATGATGTTCTTCCCCATTACTCCATTATACTAGTACTTTACCCATGAGTCCCAATCGTCCCAAAACAATATGTACAAGGATATGACTCGACTTAGCAACCATGTAATCAACTAGATAATTAACTTGGGGTTTAAACAAATGTTGTCACAATAATGCACTAAAAATGAGTGCATACAAGGTAGGCTAAGGCGATTTGGGTGTACATTTAAGTGGGGTGTAACAAATTCTTCCTTTAAGTAAGATGCTTAAAGGTCGAAACGAAAAGATAGGCTCTGAGGGGTGTACTAGGGGTATCGTGTACTAAAAATGAGTACAACGCAAAGGGTGTGGGAGAATTACTTGACCAATGTAGCCAACGTAATTATAACAAAAACACAGGTGTAAAACAATGGGTTAATCCTAATGCCTCTTATCATGTAGTAAATCTAACTACACGAATGTAGTCTCACTTGTGGCCTCGGAATGGTCCTAACGCAAGTTCTAGAATCTAAGTGCTACCGGTACACACATCATAGCATAAATGCTTTTCCTACCAATTCTAGGGGCGAACCTCACATATTTGGGGGTGGAAAATTTTTTAGTGGTACGGTTTTTGTGCTAGTCATATAACTCCTATCCGTGAGACGCTCATTAAGATCAAAGTTTCACTCCTATATGTTGTAAAAAATTTTAAATTTGGCACTAAAATTACCTTAATCAAGTATTTCTCTCAGTTTTATTACACATCTATTATTAAACAAACAAAAGTCAAGCGTAATTGTATTCTCTAAAATCGTACTTTTACCCTCCCCTTACACTTAAGATGAACATTGTCCCCAATGTTCAAATAATAAGATGTAAAAGCAAAAAGTAAAAGAATGAAATCAAATACTCCCCTGATTCGCTCGTTGGATAGTGAAATCACACGGTTAAATCTTCCTCCAAAGAGAATGTTGAAGCTCCATGACTAATGCATCGCCATCAGCTTGATTCCATAAACATTTCCTTGTCCAAAATAACCTGTTAACCTGAGAAAACAAACACGAAAACCTGCATAACATCGGCGGGATAAAATCTATATATAAGGATATAATGCTTGTGGAATGATAATTTTGCAGATTCCTGGAGATTATAAGTTGGAGATTTAATAAAAACTTTTTATGAAAACAAAACTTTCAAAAATTTCTAGAAATTAAATCTGACGCCGTCAGGTTATAACCCCTGACGCCGTCAGAAATGACCTGACAAAAATTTTCATTTTAAGTTTCCGGAAAATTTCTGGAAAAACCTTTACCTTACTTCCTGGAAATCCTGCAAAACATCACTATGACTCGATACAAGCATTTGACTCAAACAATTACGGATATGTATGCTAATTTATTATTATTACGATTCATGTTCATATGTGTTCTAATAAACCGATTTAGATTTCCCTTACACTTATCTTTTGCAAAATACCTTTATATGTAGTTAAGACGAAGTTAAAAACAACATAAAGCATTTTCACAAATTACTTTTGAACATGAACCAATAATAATAAAAATTAAACACACATACGGAAGCAAATAAAATCAAATAAACAAATAAATAAACACACAAAGCAAATAAAACAAATAAAGCTTGGGTTGCCTCCCAAGAAGCGCTTTTCTTTATTAACGAGTCTTGTAGCTAGACTCAAAGTCACGCTACCCTATGTAAGTGAGCTCGTCATCAAGGACGTCTTTAGGGTTAAGCTTGGATTGAAGTTTCCTATTGGTTCGCTTAGTACGATATGTCTTTTCAAACTTCTCTCCATCCGGGTCATACAATGTCATCTTGATATGCCATGACCCGTCTCCATCTTTGGGTGGTTTATCCCAATTCCACTTATGATCATCTTCCTCACAAATCCACTTATTCATTCCTAGGTTAATTGGCAAAACTCCTAGGAAATCAATCATCTTTCTAAAAACTAGAGGGTCTTCAAATGGATCCAATTCGGTGTCCCTAGCCAAGAGTTGCTCCACCGTATGTGTTCGGTTAACAAAGTCCTCTTCTAGGTAAAATGGGCGTTGGGGTCCTATGAAGTCTCTATCAATCCAAGGTCCATATCTAGATGGTCTCCTATTTAATTCTAACCAATGGGGTGTCGGTTCCTCACTAGTATCATAGGCGTGTTTCTTAACATCATAGATTGACCAAGTATCTCCTTCTCCTACCGCTATCTTAGATTCCTTACAATCAATCATAGCACTAGCGGTCGCCAAAAATCCTCTACCTATCAACAAGGGGCATGTAGGGTCGCTAACCATATCAAGGACGTGGAAATCGGCTAAAATGGTTAGTTTTCCAATGTGTACTAACACGTCCTTAACTACTCCAACCGGGTAAGCAACACTTCCATCCGCTAAGCCTATTATCACCTCGGTTTCTTCAAGTTTTCCAAGTTTTAGAGAGGTGTAGAGAGGTAACGGAAGTAGGTTAAGGCTTGATCCAAGATCGGCTAATGTGTCATAAGCCTCCGAATTACCGACCTTGCAAGGTAGAACAAATAAGCCCGGATCATCTAACTTCTTAGGTAGTTTGTTTTGAACGAAGGCGGTCCCTTTTTCGCCTAATTTGAGCTTCTTCTCATCCAACACATCAACAACCGGACTTTCAAGGTGGAGCTCCTTGAATTCTTCGTCAAGGTTTTGAGTGGGAGGTGTTTCAACTATGTTGTTGACCAATTTGGATGTCATAACTTCTTGGTCATTTGGAACGACTTGGGTTTGTTTGAAACACGTGCTCATGGAATTGACCGAATAATATTGTGGACAAGAACTAGGGGACGAAACCGATGAAATAGCGTTGACATTTAGTTTCGGGTTCTTGACCGTGTTGCTAGGGAGTGCTCCCATTTCTCGGTCATTGAGGGCTTTCAACAAGGTGTCAATCTTATCGGTCATCTCGCTTTGTTTTTGTTTGAAATCGGCTTCAAACTTGGCTAAACGAGCTTCTTGAGATGCCATAAATTGAGACATCAATCCTTCAAAGTTATTGGTACTACCATTGCCGGAAGGATTGTTGTTGAAAGTACGGTTCGAGTAGGAACCGCTTGATTGGAAACGATTAGGTGGGTTGGAAGAATTGGTTTGTTGAGAGTTTTGGTTTTGTTTCCACCTAAGGTTCGGGTGATTTTTCCATGAGGGGTTGTATGAATCACCATAATGGTTTGGCTCGGGTTTGAAAGTGTACCACTTGTCTCCCGCTCCGTTGGTACGCGAGGATGCGTTGTCCACAAAAGCTTGTTCGGGGAGTTCCATGCAATCACGAGTGTCGTGGGGACCACTACATAATTCACATGAAGAAGTGATTTTGTTCACTTGGCTTGAAGGTTTAGGAGCCTCGTAAGATTTCATGAGAAACTTGACTTGGTCTTCAAGTTCTATGATCCTACGGTCGGAAGTGCTTGAATTGTTCGAAGGCAAAGATATTGCCTTGACCGTTTTATTCAAATCACGAGGGTCACTCCAACTTTCATTGTCATAAAGAGCAAGATCCTCTAGGAGAGCCCATGATTGTTCCGCACTTAGATCACGTAGCTTGCCACCGGCCGATTGGTCAATGGTTTGCCTCGTGGAGAGATTGATATGGTCATAGAAGATTTGGACTTGGAGCCAAAGTTCTATGCCATGGTGAGGGACTTTTTGGAGTAAGTCCTTGAATCGAGTCCATGCCTCGTAGAGATTTTCGCCTTGACGTTGTTGGAACATCAAGATATCATTCCTTAGCTTGGTAGTTCTTCCCGGTGGGAAAAACTGAGCAAGGAAACGAGTGGTGAGATCATCCCAAGAGGTGATGGATCCTGCGGGTTGACGTTCTAGCCACTGACTAGCTTGGTCCCGCAGAGAGAATTGGAAGAGACGCAATCGGGTCGTCTCTCGAGTGGCAACATCAAGGTCTATAGAATCAACGATTTTAAGAAAGTCCTTGAGATGTTGATTAGGATCTTCAGAACGAAGTCCATGGAATGCGCATCCGCTTTGCACCAACCGGATGGTGTCGGATCGCAAGGGTGTGATATTGGCTCCTTGAGTGAGCTCAATGGTGTTTCGATAGCCATGGTGGCTAGGACGGGAATACTCTCCTAAAGTACGGGCTCTAGGAGGTGGTTGTGGTTGTTGTGGTGGTGGGTTGTGGGGGTTAAGGATATTACCATCTTCCATGATGTCGGATGGTATGGTTACGAACAAAGACACGAAGAAAATAGATAGACTAAAGAAAACCTAGAAAAATAAAACAAAAATCTCACTAGAAAGGAATCTAGTGAGTAGACCTAATAGAAATAAAAATTCAACCTAAACAATAACTATTCCCCGGCAGCGGCGCCAAAAACTTGATTGCGTGGTTTTGTAACCTTACAACAGGTTTTACCTCTCGAGGGATCTCAAGAGGCTTACAACCCCACCAGGCAGTGTACCTGACCGATGTAGTATAGTGTAGTGGTAAGTACGGGGGATTGATCGTTCTCCACAGGGAATAGTGTTCGTTAGGTGTGAAAGGCTACTCTAATTAGGTCTAAGGGTTGAGGAAGATTCTTTTTATGTTTTTATAATTTTTATGAAAGCAAGTAAAATCTCGGTTTTGAAGGAGTGGGCGGAATTAGTTGCTAGTCAACTAACCCAAATTTACTACGAATGCAAATAAAATAAAATAACAAAAATGAAATGTGGTGAGAAACTTATGTGTGGAGAAATGTGTTTACTTAGATTTCCTTACTCCCTAACTATCTTTTACCGGTTAATTAGTGTGTATTAGTCGCGTGGATGACGGGTATATTCCTTAATACCATTCGTGGGGTGGCGTACTTACTTCCCCAAACTCTACAAGCTCCTACTTCACTCCTATGTCGAGCCGGCTAGGAAGCTCCTAACATGGGATCACTAGAATTCGCTTGTGCATTAAATACAACCATAAAAACCTTTAGTACGCGTTTGGTTCATGTTTCTTAAGACGTTCAAGCAAGTTACCGAATAGGAAGTTAGCCAGTTTTCTTAAGCCTAACATAGATAAACAATCATCCAAAACAACTAACAACACACTAACAACCAATAATCAATAGCTAAGTTTCATTAGATCTAAGCAAACACAAGATAAAATTAGCTTAACATGTTAAACAAAAGACAAGCATAAGATAGAATCAAACAACACATAGACATATTGAATGATTAATTGATAACTTATCTTTCAATGAAACATGGAAGATCTCAAGGCAAGAAGCCCTGAAAAAGTAGCTAAAATCGTCTTAGGGTTTTATCCCAAAATTCCACACACTAAGCTCTCCCTTAATGACAAAAAATTAGAAAACTATATATAGATTTTTGGATCTGACGGCGTCCCCTTATGCATTGTGACGCCGTCACATCGCCGCTTTTAGGGTTCCCGGGTGACCTTCTTGACGCCGTCCCTCTTTAGCTCTTCAAAAATCCATTCTGGCCTATCAAGGCTTGACGCCGTCGGATCATGAACGTGACGCCGTCCCCTTATGATTTAAGCCGTGACGCCCTTGATTTAGTTAAAGCGTGACGCCGTCAGAATTCTCATGCTAACTCACTGGCCCGTCATGAGTAAATTTCACATCCAACTTTTCTTGCCAAGGCATGACGCCGTCCAGAGTAAATTGTGACGCCGTCAAGAGTAACTTTCAGCCGATTTTTGAGACTTTGCCGTTTTCTACACTTTAATGCTCCAAAAACGTCCAAAATGCCTCCTTTTCCAGATTTCTCCTCAAAAGTACCTAAAATGACAAAAGGAACGATTTAGGGCAATATTTGATCAAATAAAATACGATTTCGGGCTTAAATGACCCCTTAAAAGCGGTACACTTTTCGCCTCATCAGTATGATAAGTCTTTTGTTAGATATCTTGCTTCCGCATCACTCTGATTTGTGCCTCTGCTTTTAGTTAAGCCCCTATAAGATCATTCGTTCCGAAGATTTAGAAATTTATCAGAATTCGCAACATAAGTTTAGTAATCAAATAAGTTTAGAATGCTTTGAGAATTTTGTAGTAGTGCCTTACAGGTTTTACTTTCTGAGGTTATCACATTCTTTTGAACTTGGATCTTTGATTCGTTTGTCATTCGTTTAGATACCTTTTCGTCCGTTCAGAGAATTCGTTTATGTATGAATCTGATGGGTTCGACACATTCTGTGGTTTCTCTTGCTATTGCAAAGCATATTAAGGTCCCCTCTGCACTATTAGAAATTGCTATACTCATTTCTATCCCTATGAGAAATCTTGTGGTTATTAACCACGAGTATCGGGATTTTCCAGTACGTTTTGAAGACATTCGAAGGTAAAATTCATTCTGCTAATATGTTTCCTTTGGGAATGTTTGATTTGATATTATTCTGGATATGGATTTGTTGACTGAGCATCGAGATGCTAACAATGGTCATATTAGATTAGTCATCTTTGGCGATTTGATAAACTTAAAATTCTGTACCATGGTTTCTAACCTGGTAAACAATTATGATCATCTTGCTTTGAAAACTCGTACGTTAATCCCTCGTGGTTGTGAAGATATTTCATTTGATGAAACTCACCTCGAGAGTTAATTCGGTTGTTTGAAATGTTCACGATGTATTCCTTAATGAACTACCAAGATTTCCATCTGAATGTGAAGTTACCTTGATCTGGTTATGAGAATTTGTTTTGTCACGACTCGAGGTAGAATGTGATCGCAATAAAGGCATGTGTATATGATGCAAGTATTATGACGCCTGGCCAACGTGAAAATAGTTACATCATATAACTTGAACTTATTGGGGTCATAGGATGTCTTGAGCAGTGCCTGAGAAAAGTAGGTTGGTTGATTCAGAATCCTATCCGTATTGAACGATGTTTTGCCTAATTCTGAAACTCCGTGTTGAACAACATTAGTTGAAAGGGAAGAATTAAAGGACCAACTTTTAGGAAGTGGTTTTATCCGTCTGGGTGTGTATCCGTGGTGTGCTCGAGAGTGATGATAATATGAGACTGCATATTGAATTCTGGAAACTGAATTGTATTATGGTTAGAACCATTATCCGTTACCTCGAATCGACGATTTGTATAATAAACTTCTGGGTGTGAATGTTCTCAATGATTGATTAAAATCTGATTATTTTCTGTTTCGTGTAAAGGAGCAAGGTGTTCCGAGAGTTGCCTTTCGTATTTGTTATGGTCTTCATGAGTATTAGTGATGCCAATTGAATTGGCTATTGCTCCGACTCTTCCTATGAATTTGATAAATCGTGTCTCTCATTAATACTTAGACAATTTTTCATAGTATGACATTTTGGTATATTCAGAGACGAAGGAGAACCACGATGATCATCTTCGTATTTACGTTAAAATTTCTAGAAGAACCACGATGATCATTTTCATAGTATGACATTTTGGTATATTCTCGAAGAGTAAATTTTGATTGGGATAAAGAATGAGAGGAGAATTTTGAAAGGCTGAAAAGATATTTGTCTCTATTCAAGAAGGAGACTTAGCTATGTCCTTATGCAACATAGGAATATTGTTGGTTATGCATCAATACAGCTAGAACCGTAGGAAGTGAACTATCCGATGCATTACTTGCGAGTGATTTGTGACAAACATGAAGAAGCTCAGGAGCAAGACGATGGAATATGATCTATGTTAGAAGACTTGAAGGAAGCGATTTTGATTGAAGCTTACAATTTTGATGGAATGGTATGAAGACGATTGTGACTACCTTGGTGGCGAAGTGTTTAGCGTGTCAACAGGTTGAGATTCAGCATCAGCGTACAAGTGATTTTCCTTAGTTTTGAATGTTCGTATGTTGAAGTGGGATTAAACTTTCGGGAACCTTGTAACGGGATTTCCACGCAGATTTAGGAATGACAACACGAATTAAGTTGTAGTGGATCGTTTGACTGGGCTAGCCACTTGGAAGATTGGCAGAGATTTCTTTTGGTAGAAGATTATTCAAGCTACATGGCGCACTTGTAGTGATCGTGTCAGAGGATCGTGTTTTGCTTCACGCTTTCAGAAAATATACAGAAGACTGTGAGGAGTGGACTCGGGATTTTAGTACAATTTCTCACCTTCAGTCGGATGGACAAACAGAACAACTATTCAAATTTGAAACATGTGTTGAGCAGGAAATTTGGCAAGTGCTAGTTCTGGTTGTGTTCGCTCACTAAGATAGATGGCTCGTAAGTGACAAGGATTTTCCTTTCAGAGTTTTGTATGAACGGAGATGTAGATCACCTTTTGGTTGGATTAAGGTCGGAGAACTACTTATTGAAGGTTTAGAGTTGATTACAACACCTAATGGATTAGTTATCTTCGTGAAAGAAAAACTTTAAAATTTTAGACCAGGAATTTGTGACTTCCTTATGGTGTCCTCGTACAGTAGTGTTAGATGTCTTAGCATATAAGAGAGATTTAGTCCGCGATACGTTAGGTTTTAGGTTCATTCTTATCCGTATGATTATCATACCTATCCTATTATGCCATTCTGATATGTTTTGATATTCCGATATGTGCTTAGTTGATCGTTGATACGAATATGTTACCCCCCTCTTTAGGAAACTCCTGATACGTTTGGTGATTCGGTATGTGCTTCTCTGATTATTAGCAAGTTCCTTAGTTCGTTCAGAATCTGGATAGAGTTGATTGAGTTTTCCTACCTTTTAGTACTACCTCCGTATTTGCCTCATGTATATATATGTTTCGTGTATCCCTTCGTGAGATTACATCTGTCATCTGCTACGTATTTGTTTTGTATTCGTTGGATCAGATTTGTTAAAATTTGTGTTCTGATGGAGAGCCCGGGGCTATCCTAGTTTGTCTTGATCGAGTCATGAGAAAATTTTTCCGTTTGTTAAAATATTTTGGAAGAACCTCTCCGAGCGTGAGGCTATTTTCAGTTTCTTTTCGTGAGTTGGTACGTATCCGTATAACTTTTGCGACATCAATTTCGAGGACGAAATTTTCTTTTTAAAGGGAAAGAATTATAAAGCCCCAGATTTCGGATTAACTTTTTAATTATCTACTTTAATTAAACCATAAGTTAAATAAATAAATAGTAATATAAATGTAATATTGCGCCAATTAGTTAAAAAAAATTTGGGATTAGTTTTTTATTTAAAACCATACACCACAAGCCCAACTAGAATTTGATAGATCCATTAAAAAAATCGGTTTCTTCCCCCCCCCCCCCCCCCATAATCGATATACACAAAAAAAAAAAAAAAAAAAAAAAAAGGGAAAACCATTGCCTCCATAATTGTTTGTCATCAAGAACTCAAGATCAAGATTTGTGGCAGTCTCGCGAAGGTTTGGTATGATTAATCACTTATTTTATTTAACATCTTCTGTTTTTAATTTTTTTTTCATGTAACTATAATTGATGGATATGATTAGGGTTTATTAAAATCCCAGTAATTAAACATGTTTTATCATTAAAACATAATTAGGGATGTGTTAGAGGTTTTATCTCGCGTTGGTTAGGGTTACGGTTTTATGTGTGATGCTGTGCAGAAATTGGGTCGGATTGAGGGATGTCTAAAAAGATGATACCAAGGTGATTTTGGGTGATTTTTGAGTCTAAACATAAGTAATCCTTGTCTACTTTCTGTAAATGTAAGATTCGTAGCAATTAGAGGTCAGTAAGTAAGCTTTTTTATTTTTAGAACAAAAGTTGTCAAATCAGTGAATCTGAGTCTAATATCAGTCGATGTTTTTGTATTTTAGTTTTCAAACCACAAGGAGTTAAGAGCCCTCCTTTTACAGGGTTGATACATAAGTTGTGTGTGACTTCATTGAATTTTTTTGGATTTTTTTGAAGTGTCAAAATGGGATAATTAATGGCAAACTTTTTGTATGGTGTGTATCTGCAGTTAATTTTCTGGGTAGGTCTGGAAAGATGATTTTTGTTACAGTACTTACACTTGCTAATAAAATCTATGAAAAATTGTGAAGAGACTAGACTAATATGGGAATCACATATAATTATTTCAGAATTTTTGGAGCTTAAGTGACAGGCATGAAAAATCGTAAAAAACTGGTCTAGAATTGCTATATAAACTCTAATTTGGTAACTATAGGTCCTAAACCTAATTTTGAACATATGAACCCTAGTTTGGTCATTAATTGATTTGACTGTAATCTAAACTGTATATTTAACTTATTATCATTGGTAAACCTAAATTTGATTGATTAGGAATGTTACCCTGAAGTTACTAAATTCAGAAAGTTACTAAATTTGGAAACTTACTAATTATGGAAACTTGCTAAATATGGAAAGTTACTAATTGGGGAAACTCACTTAATTCTAAAAGTTACTAATTCGGGAAAGTTACTAAATATGGAAAGTTACTAAATTTGGAATGTTGCTATAAATAGCAAGAAACCCTAATATGTCAATCTGAACAACAATAAATACTGAATCAGTAATAACTTATTAAATGGTTCTTAAATAATAAGGCGATCATTAATTCATGTAGATTAACTGAATAAGGAGTAACTTCCGATCATTGTGTTTTCTGATATGGTTGCATTTGCGGTTTGAGGTACAGATATTCTACCCTTTCTCAGTAAGGGTTCTAATCTCATGACTTCTCGATCCTTGACTTGATTCATTTTCTTTGACATGATTCCGTTTGATACGATTTGTTGATATGATCCGTTTGATATTATCATTTGATATGATTCTCTTTGCTATCCATTCTATTTTGATGATCTGTATATTATCTCATTGATATGAGATTCTATTATGTTGGTATGCTCTGATTGATTATGATGTAGTAGCTCTGTTATGATTATGGATAGCTTTACTTCGCTTTACTTTACTTTGTTTTGTTCTGTTGCCCGAGCTGTTTCTGAACTAGCCATGGAGGTACCATGGCCATGTCATTGAGGCACCAATGGCATGACACTTTCTGTGGAGGTGTGATTGATCCACATCGTTCCCTTCTATTCTGATATATATATATATGATTATTGCGCACATGACCATTCTATTATATGTATGTATAGTCTTGTACTTGCATATGTATAGTCTCATACATACATCGGAATAAGTTTAGAAATCATTTACAATAAATAGTTCCATTGTATATGATCAATCAAATTTAATACTGACACCAAATTAGAGGATACTCTCATATCTTTTGCTCTAATAGAAAACATACTTTCCTCCTATATTGTAAGTATAATGACAGGTTATGGATTGATATCATTGCCTCTCATCATTGACAACAAAAAAGAGAAAATAAACATTCATCCATACCACTTTGTCGAGAACATGTTATACCCTTTTTGTGGTTTCATGCGTCTGTGATTTCATAGGTGTGTGATTTCATGCGTATGTCAGTAAACTACAAATACAACTTTAGACCTGTTGTGGATCGTGCTTCATTTCGTTCTTGAATTGTTAGAGGGTTTTCGTTATAGTTGGCGAGTGGCTGATTCTTGCTGGTGTTCATTGGGGTTCACATCGAACGCGTGTGGGACTAAGGTTTTGGTTTCATGATTGGTACGTGTGGCTTCCTAGGTTTTGGGTTCCATAATACCCTGTTGAAACCTGTTTCTCGTATTCGTTTTGAGTTCAGTATCGGTTTTCTAATGTTCAACTCTTGTTAGCAGCCTTGAGGTAATTATTGAACCATAATGTTAGTCCTTAATCATGTTAAGAATATTGCAATACTATAGTTAACACTTGTATATACGGTATCAAAATTGATATATGTGTTTTTCACTTGTAGTTTTGGCGGTTAAAAGAGTTGGACAGGGAACCTTGCATCTAAATTATACTAAAGGAATCATCTTAATGACATACTCATAAGATGTGTATTTTTAACGTATTGACTGTCCATGAAATGGAAGACCTTAAAAGATACAAACTTGTCTAGCAAATTTAAATAAAGTTTGCATGATGGATGGAAATCGGTTATGAAATTAAAATAATAAATACTAATTGGACTTATTGGACTCTTAAATACTAAACGATCATTAATTCAGAAAAATCATTTGAAGAAGGAGTAATTATGTTTTCGAGTATTCTTTCATTCGTGTTAAGGTACATATATTCTATCCCTTCTCAGTAGGGATTTCTCATGACTTCTCGATCCTTGACTTTGATCATTTGCTCTGTTATGATTCCGTTTGATATGATTCTATTTGATATGATTTTGTTTGATACGATCCGTCTGATATGAGCCTTTGCTATGATTCCCTTGATATGATCCTTTGGATTGAGATTCGTTTTACTATTCGTTGATGTGATATTCGTTTGCTATCTATTTGCTATGATATGTTTCCATTCAGTTTGATAAGCTCTGATTAGATATGATATGATTTGTTCTGTTCTGTTGCCCGAGCTTCTGTATCTATATCCCTAGCCATAGAGGTACCATGGCTATGTCATTGAGGCACCAATGGTATGACACTTTCTGTGGATGTGTGATTGATCTACGTCGTCCCCATTTGATATAATATGATTTGTGATCACTTGGCAATTAAGATATATGTATATGCCTGTCATGAGCAGGTGTATATATATGATTTGTTTTGTAGGGGGCGTATGGATGCATCCTAGATTTTGTTCTGTTCTGTTTTGAATATGATTAGTGATAGGTTAGTGCGTGCCATGCACCCCATTTCACTTTTGGGAGCTAGCTACTCCATTTGGTACTTGAGAGGTCTCCCCTCCTTGTACAATTTATGATTTGTTAGATATATGGATATGATATGATGTGATTATGTGACTAAGCATGTGGCATGCTTTCTGAGCTCGTGGGCATTTCTATTCTATTCTGTTATATGATTATTATTCTGTATTTGATTCCTTTGACTTCATTATGATCTCCTTATGTTTTGTGATGATTTGCTTCTTTTGGTATATGACATTTTGTTCAGTTGATCCCTGATCTCTTATTCTTTTGGCAGATGATATTCGTTCAGCAAGTGCTTGTGTTCCTTTTTCCTATAATTATATGTATATTCGATTATTCATTTTCTGTAGATCTGTTCACTGGGTTTTTTAAGCTCAGCTGCATTTCTTTTCATGTGGCAGGTTTTAGGTTGGAAGCTGGGATTTGAGGGAAGAGTTCATAGGAGCTCTTAGTGGACCACCCCGACGATAGATACCCATTTGCTTCTGGATTAGACTTGGATATAGCTTCAGTTAAATTTAGTTTGGTTTTGTACTTCAGTTTTGGAACTCATCACGTTTAGAGTTAGAATTTTATTGTTTTCTTAGAATACCTTTGGAATCATTATGTTTATATGTCTTCCGCTTGCATTTGTATGTTCTAATGGACACCATAATGTGGCATTTTGACCCTATTTGGGTTTGGGTATTACAATTATGGTATCAGAGCTCAGGCTTCGACTTATAGCACATAAGTTACGGTCTGTGAAGATTTGGACCCTTAGGTTTGCACTCTAGGAGCTTATGGAACAACCTTTGAAGGATTTGATTTTGGTTTCTCCCCGTAGGAACTTCAGTTATGACCGGCGAGGATTGGGTAGATTTTACGATAAGGCATTTGTTAGATATCTTTCTTCCGTACCACTCTGATTTATGCCTCTGATTTCAGTTAAGCCTTCATAAGATCATTCGTTCCGGAGATTTAGAAAATGTAGTAGGATACGCAATATAAGTTTAGTGATCACCTAAGTTTAGAATGCCTTGATACTTTTGTAGCAATGCCTTACAGGTTTCACTTTCTAATGCGACCGCATTTTTCGAATTTCGATCTCTGATTTGTTTGTCATTCGTTTAGATGCCTATTCGTCCATTCAGAGAATTCGTATATGTATGGATCCGATGTTATCGACACATTCTGTGGTTTCTCTTGCTTTTGCTAAGCATATTAAGGTCCTCTCTACACTATTAGAATTTGCTATACCTAGTTCCACCTCTATGAGAAATCTTGTGATTTTCCGTCCCGAGTATCGAAATTGTCCAGTACGTTTTTAAAATATTTGAAGATAAGTTTCGTTCTGCTAATCTGTTTCGTTTGGAAATGCTTGATTCGGTATTATTCTGAACATGGAATTGTTGACTAAGCATCGAGATGCTAACAACAGTCATATTAGATTTGTCATCTTTGGCGATTTGAGAAACTCAAAAGTCTGTACCATGGTTCCCAACCTGGTAAATAATTATGATCACCTTTGCTTTGAAAAATCGTACGTTAATCCCTCGCGGTTGTGAAGATGTTTTGATCTGGTTATGAGAATTTGTTTAGTTACGACCCAAGGTAGAATGTGATTGCAATAAAGGCATGTATATATGATGCAAGTATTATGATGCCTGGCCAACGTGATTATAGTTACATCATATAACTTGAACTTATTGGGATCATATGATACTTTGAGAAGTGCCGGAGAACAGTAAGTTGGTTGATTTAGAACTTTATCCGTATAAGAGCGACATTTTGCCTAATTCTGAAACTCCGTATTGAATGACTTTAGTTGAAGGGAAAGAATTGAAGGACCAGCTTCTAGGAAGTGGTTTTGTCCGTCTGAGGTTGTCTCCATGTCGTGTTCCCACTTTAATTTTGAAGAAGAATGATGATAGCATGACATTGTGTATTGATCTCGGGAAGTTAAATCATATTTTAGTTTGAATCGTTATCCGTTACCTCAAATCGACGATTTGATTAATCAACTTCAAGGTGTCAAGTTTTCCTCGGTGATTGAGTTTGGATTTGATTATTTTTAGTTACGTTTAAAGGAGCGAGATGTTCCTAGAATTGCTTTTCGTATTCGTTTTGATCTTTATGAGTGATGCGATGCCAATTGTATTGGCCACTGCTCCGATTGTTCCTATGGACTTGTTGAATCGTGTCTTTCATGAATACATGGACAATTTGTCACAGTATGACATATAGGTATATTCAGAGATGAAAGAGAAACACGGGGATCATCTTCGTATTTTGTGTTGAAATTTCTATGTCAGAAGCAGCTCTATGTAATATTCTAGAAGAAAAAATTTTGGGTTGGGATGAAGAATGAGAGGAGAATTTTGAAAAGTTGAAAAGAGATTTGTTTCTACTCAAGAAGGAGACTTAGTTATGTCCTTATGCAACACGAGAAGATTATTGGTTATGCATCAATACAGCTAGAACTGTAGGAAGTGAACTATCTGACGCATGACTTGGGAGTGATCTGTGACAGACATGAAGAAACTCAGGGGCAAGACGGTGGAATATGATCTATGTTAGAAGACTTGAAGGAAGTGGTTTTGATTGAAGCACACAGTTCTATTTACTCTGTCCATCTTAGTATTACTATTATGCATAGAGACTTGAAGCAGAATTTTGATGGAATGGTATGAAGACGGTTATGACTACACTGGTGGCAAAGTGTCTAGCATGTCAACAGGTTAGGAGTTAGCATCAGCGTACAAGTGATTTTCTTTAGCCTTTGGACATTCTTATGTGGAAGTGGGATTAAACCTTCATGGACTTTGTAACGGGATTTCCACGCACATTTAGGAAGGACAACACGAATTGGGTTGTAGTAGATCATTTGGATAGGTCGGTTCACTTGGAAGATTGGCAGAGATTTCTTTCGCCAGAAGATTATTCAAGCTACAAGGCGCATCTGCAGTTATCGTGTCAGAGATTCGCGTTTTGCTTCACACTTCTAGAAGAGATACAAAAGACTATGAGAATTGGACTCAGGTCTTAGTACGACTTCTCACCTTCAGACGGATGGATGGACAGAACAACTATTTGAACTTGGAAGATGTGTTGAGCAGGAACTTGACAAGTGTTAGTTCTGGTTGTGTTTGCTCACTATGATTAGATGGCTCGCAAGTGACAAGGATTTTTCATTCAGAGTTTTGTATGAACAGAGATTAAGAACACCTTTTAGTTAAATTAGGTCGGGGATCTGTTATTGAAGGTCCGGAGTGATTACAGTGACTAATGGATTAGTTATCATTAGGGAAGAGAAATTTTGAAACTTAAAACCGGGAATTTTTGTGTTCCGTAGGATGTTTCCGTACAGAAGAGTTAGACATTTTGGCATATAAGGAAGATTTAATTCGCGATACGTTAGACCTTAGATTCGTTCTTATCCGTACGATTATAGTACCTATTCATTTCGTTTTTGGATACGTTTTGATACTCTGATATGTGCTTAGTTGATCGTCAGTATGAATAGGTTACCCATCCCTGTATGAAACTCTTGATACGTTTGATGATTTGATATGTGCTTCTCTGATTATTAACAAGTTCCTTAGTTCGTTCGGAATCTGGATAGAGTTGATGGAGTTTTTCCTACTGTGTAGCACTACCTCTGTATTTGCCTCGTGTGTATATGTGTTTCATGTATTTCTTTGTGAGATTACAACTATCATATGTTACGCATTTGTTTCGTATCCGTTAGATCAGAGATTTGTGTTCTGTTGGAAAGCCTGGGGCTATCTGAGTTTGTTCGGATCGAGTCATGAGAAACAAAACCTTTTCGTTCGTTAAAATCCTTTGGAAGGATCGTTCCGAGTGAGTTAGTTATTTTCGTTTTCTTTTGTAATTTGATACGAATCTATCTAACTTTTGCGACTTCAATTTCGAGGTCAAAATTTTCTTTTTAGAGGGGAAGAGTTGTAAAACTCTAAATTCCGTGATCACATTTTATTTGATAATTCAAATTATAATCTAAGTTTATTAAATAAATAAAGAGTATTAAATACTTATTAGTGAGAAAATAAAATACAAAATACAAATTTTATTCCTAATCATATACATAGATGACACACTCTTATAATACTTTACACCTTTCCTTTTCCATTTTGAAGAAATGATTACACATCTTGGGAAAACAATACTACACGTGACAAGAACTGATTTATACATAACCCTTTCATTCGTTTGTTTGAAGATAGAACTATGGAGAATATCCATGCGTGTTTAAAAGATTTGCATGCTATTTTTCCCTAAACACCATACATGATATATCATATGAAATTCGCACGACCTGGCATAAAAGACATAGACATGAATATTCTTTCGAATTACCCTTTGTCATACACACAACAAAACTAAGAAAAGTCTTTATCTAATAGACATATACGTTAAGTTGCAAACAAATTTTTATACATAAATCGGAATAAGTTTATAAATCATTTACAATAAATAGTTCCATCGTATATGATCAATCAAATTTAATACTGACACCAAATTAAAAGATACTCTCATATCTTTTGCTCTAATAGAAAACACGCTTTCCTCCTATATTGTAAGTATAATGACAGGTTATGGATTGATATCATTGCCTCTCATCATTGAAGACACAAAAGAGAAAATAAACATTCATCCAAACCACTTTGTCGAGAACCTATTATACCCTTGTTGTGGTTTCATGCGTCTGTGATTTCATGGGTGTGTGATTTCATGCGTGTGTCAGTAAAACTACAAATACAAGTTTAGACCTATTGTGGTTAGCGCTTCATTTTGATCTCGAATTGTTAGAGGGTTTTCGTTAACAGTTGGCGAGTGGCTAATTCTTGGTGGTGTTCGTTGGGGTTCAGTTCGAACACGTGTGGGACTAAGGTTTTGGTTTCGTGATTGGTACGTGTGGCTGCCTAGGTTTCGGGTTCCATATTACATTGTTAGCAGCCTTGAGGTAATTATTGAACCATAATGTTAGTCCTTAATCATATTAAGAATATTGCTATACTATAGTTAAAACTTGTAAATAAGGATCACATGAATAGGTTATGATCTATATATATAAAAAAAAATACGATTGAGCATGAATGATATATACAGTATCAAAATTGAGATATGTGTTTTTCAATTGTGGTTTTGGCAGTTAAAAGAGTTGGACAGGGAACCTTGCATCTAAATTATAGTAAAGAAATCATCTTAATGACATACTGATATGATGTGTATTTTTAACGTATTGACTGTCCATGAAATGAAAGACCTTAAAACACACAAACTTGTCTAGCAAATTTAAATAAAGTTTGCATGATGGATGGAAATCAGTTATGACATTAAAATAATAAATACTAATAGGACTTATTAGACTTTTAAATAATAACGATCCTTAATTCAGGAAAATCATTTGAAGAAGGAGTAATTATGCTTTCGAGTATTCTTTCATTCGTGTTAAGGTACATATATTCTATCCCTTCTCAGTAGGGATTTCTCATGACTTCTCGATCCTTGACTTTGATCATTTGCTCTGTTATGATTCTGTTTGATATGATTTCGTTTTATATGATCCGTCTGATATGAGCCTTTGCTATGATTCCCATGATATGATCCTTTGGATTAAGATTTGTTTTACTATTCATTGATGTGATATTCGTTTGTATCCATTTGCTATGATATGTTTCCATTCAGTTTGATATGCTCTGATTAGATATGATATGATTTGTTCTGTTCTATTGCCCGAGCTTCTGTATCTGTATCCCTAGCCATGGAGGTACCACGGCCATGTCATTGAGGCACCAATGGCATGACACCATCTATGGAGGTGTGATTGATCCACGACTTCCCCATTTGATATGATATGATATGTGATCACTTAGCCATTATGATATGTGATATGCCTGTCATGAGCAGGTGTATATATATGATTTGTTTTGCAAGGGGCGTATGGATGCATCCTAGATTATGTTCTATTCTGTTCTGGATATAATTAGTGATTAGTTGGTGCGTGCCATGCACCCCATTTCACTTCTGGGAGCTAGCTACTCCATTTGGTACTTGATAGGTCTCCCCTCCTTGTACAACTTATGATTTGACGGATATATAGATATGATATGATGTGATTATGTGACTAAGCATGTGCTATGCTTTCTAAGCTCGTGGGCATTTATATTTTGTTCTGTTATATGATTATTATTCTATGTTTGATTCCTTTGACTTCATTATGATCTCCTTATGTTTCACTATGATTTGCTTCTTTTGGTATATGACATTTTGTTCAGTTGATCCTTGATCTCTTATTCTTTTGGCAGATGATATTCGTTCAGCAGGAGCTTGTGTTCCTTTTCCCTGTACTTATATATATTTGAATATTTGTTTTATTCACATCTGTTCACTGGGCTTTTTAAGCTCAGCCGCATTTCTTTTCCCGCGGCAGGTTTTAGATAGGAAGCTGGGATTTGAGGGAAGAGTGCATAGGAGCTCTTAGTGGACACACCTGACGATAGATACCCATTTGCTTCTGGATTAGACTTGGATATAGCTTTAGTTAAATTTAGTTTGGTTTTGTACTTCAGTTTTGGAACTCATCACGTTTAGAGTTAGAATTTCATTGTTATCATAGAATACCTTTGTAATCATTATGTTTATAAGTCTTCTGCTTGCATTTGTATGTTCTGATGGACACCATAATGTGGCATTTTGACCCTTTTAGGGTTGGGGTGTTACACATATATGGATATGATATGATGTGATTATGTGACTAAGCATGTGGCATGCTTTCTAAGGTAGATGGGCATTTCTATTCTGTTATATGATTATTATCCTCTGTTTGATTCCTTTGACTTCGTTATGATCTCCTTATGTTTCGCTACGATTTGCTTCTTATGGTATATGACATTTTGTTCAGTTGATCCTTGATCTCTTATTCATTTGGCAGATGATATTCGTTCAGCGGGAGCTTATGTTCCTTTTCCCTATACTTATATATGTTCGATTATTCATTTTGTTTATATCTGTTCGCTGGGCTTTTTAAGCTAAGCCGCATTTCTTTTCCGAGAAGATTATAATACACTTAGGATGTTACTCCTTTATAATATGTATGAGATACTTTGAGTGAATGCAGTTAAGTATGCGGAATCTACTTAACCACACTTAGAAGAATGTTGGTTTGATTAATGGAACAGTAATGCTTTATATTGTACAATGAACACAGAAAGTTAACACCAAACGATTCAATATTATTGCTTGAATAATACGAGTGATCTTAGCTATCACTAGGGTTACAAGACCTTGAATCCTTAACATAAACTATGACTGATATTCGTACATTCATCTAACCTAGGATCTCCTTTTATAGACTTAAGGAGTCCTTTACGAGATAAGTATTCACCGTATAATTCTAACTAAATAAGATATACACAAAATCCTTTCCATACTTATCCTAAATACAAACGTTTAACATGCAGCAGTACCTTATGATATACTAACAGTACTAACCTAGCAGTTTGTACTGTTAGTTATATCTCAGCAGTATCCATTCCTACGCTAGCAGTTTGTACTGTTAGTGTATTTCTTTCAGCAGTACTATCTTCAGAACATTTAATTCCCAACAATCCTCCCCTAAACTTGTGATTTATCCCAAATCATCAAGTTTCTTCTGAATTAAATGAGGATGTGAGGATCTTCCAAACACTACATAGTCAATCTTTTAGTTTGTTCTTTTCTTTGTTCTGCAAGCTGAAATATCTTTCTGATTAGCTCATCTGCCATCTCTGAGTCCCCTTCAACCTTAAGTGTTGAACATACCAAAGCCAATAAAACTGCTGCTCTGAGAGGATAATCTTTTTCTACCAACATATAAATTTCCAATCCAGATTTGGTAGAAATCCTATGAACACCACAAGAATCAAATAATCTCCATGTTATTTCTGCAATTGGAGCTTGAAACCTCCAAATAGCTTCTCCTCCATTAGGTTCATATATCCTCTTCAACTCAACCCATAGTTCCTTATCTTTGTCATCTATAGGATCTGAAGTTTTAAATCTTTCTTTAACTAAGCTCTATAATTTATCCAAATCATCTCTGTCAAAAGATCTAAGCATGTCTATAAATAATTTGTGCACTTCAGTCTTTCCTCCTACGCTTATGATCTTCCACCCCTTGATCCTTCCATCTGCGTATACTTCCCAATCAATAATTGGAAGCTTAGCTTGGAGTGGATCAATGTTGAGAGATTCAAGAACTACTACTATCATACTGTGTATCTGTTCATCAGTAAATGTTTTCACCTCTTTCTCTTCTTCTTCCTCAGCAGGTTCATCTTGAACTAGTTCTTCCTCGGTTCTTTGTTTCTTTGCCTCTTCAGACTCCAATAATTTTGCACCTCTTTTTACACCTTTACTTGGCTCAGTTTCAATAACAAACCTTGGATCTGAACTTCTGTATATGGCTTCATATAGATTCATTCTTATGGGTTATAAAAAGCTTTTCAAAAAATATAAACCTTCCAAATTTTTCTTTTGAATGATTCCCAATCCTTTTAAGAATTACCTTTAAAATAAATCTCTCTTCCAGTAATCCTGATGCTTTAGGAAGTTCTTCATAAACCTTAATTGCTCACTTCTTGAAGGAATTTTCATCTTATAAGACTTTTTCTTGTTTTGCTTCTTTCTGATTTCCTCCAATAAGTCATTAATAGCTGAACTTTGTTCTTCTAGAGTATACTTTGCCCTTTCTTCAGCTTGTAACTCTTCAGCCATTCTCTTATCTGCTAAAACCTGAGCAGCTCTCTCTTCCTCTTTTGTCTGAAGCTTTCTTTCAACCATATAAGCAACCAATCTTGCTTCTTCAGCTAGTCTTTCTTCCTCAGCAACTCTATCCAATTCTTCTTCATGAAACTTTTGAGCCAATTCTTGAGCCAATACTTCATCAATTGCCAACTGAGCATGTTCCTTCTTAGACAACCTTTTAGGAAAAGGTTCTTGCTCTGTCATAATAGCTTTTCCCTTGTCTGCCCTTGATAACCTTGGTTTTCTAGAATAGACTGCATTGGCAGTACCTTGATATCCAGCATCAATCAAACTTTGAAGACTAGCAGTACCTTGGACACTAGCCGTACCTTGGTCAAAAGTAGCAGTACCTTCATCCATCTGAGCAGTATCATGATCCATCTGATCTTCTTGCCTCCCTTGAGTGTCATACTCTTCATGAACCAAAGAAACATCTGGATCTTGATTAATTTGGGCAATCTTCCTCCCCTGTTTGGAAGACTCCTCACCATCATCTAAACTTGAACTCTTGGATGAACTAGAAGAACTTGTGGAAATCACAATCTTTGCTGATCTTTTTCCTTTGAGTTTCTTAACAGTTGTCTCTAACTTCTTCACTTTTATAACCATCTTTGTGTAGACAACTGCAAAATTCTTCTTATGGCTCCTGATTTCATCTTCCAATGTGGACACCCTCACAGACAATTTGGTACAAGTAGCCATCAATTCCTTTAGTGATACTCTGCCCTCATCACTTCCAGGTGTGTTACCTCTTGAGAGAGGTGAATCTTGGGGCATAGACTCATGATCCATCATATGATAGATTTCTGAGCCACCCTGTGTTTCCATGTGGCTAGGAATACCACCAGAAGTACTAGGTACTGCTGGTGGTGCCATGGATTGGGTCTTATTGATGTTACTTCTGTCCTACTCAGCTTCTAAGCCACAGACAGTAGAAGTAGCCCTTTCCATTCTGACATTGTCAGCCTCATCTGCTACACTTGTGGGAGTAGGAACTCTGTGCTGCGAAACATCAGAGTCCTGTCTGGAGTCTATGGTGATGAGTTGAAAAAGTTTCCGCTGTTAGTGGGTGTTGAGGAGCCCAAATCGTGCTCTTTATTGTTGATCAAAATTATTGCCCTAATCCTCTTTAGCCTTTTTCATTTTAAGGTATTTTGGGAATTGGGAGTTTGATGAACGTATTTTTTGGAGCATTATGTTTGATCAAAAGTTGTAGAACCTGGGTACATAAAATTTGATTTACGGTCATCAATCATCTCTCGACGGATCCATGACCTTCAAGAAAAGTGGGAAAGTTGAAAATTTACTCATAGGCCAAGCAAATGAAGCATGTAGCAATATTCTACTGACGTTCCACTGTTTCTCTAAATCAGGCGAGAGGCTTGATAAAATTCATTAAGGGGCAAACGGACACTTTGAAAGTTACAATTGGCGTTCAAGTTGATAGCCCATACTGGATTAAGTTCAAAAACTTTCATGGTCACGTGCAACCTAAACCATTGTCCTCACGATAATGCCCTTAAGGTGAGATCAGTCAAAAAGTATATTTGATTTTCTAATCTTTTGTCACATTTCAAGAGTTTCGCCTAGCGTGTGCAATGTTTGGGAGTGACATAAGACGATTTTAGATACTTTGTAAGGGTTTAGTTAGAATCTTCCACTATTCTTATGAAAGTAGTGTATCCATTGCTTTTCCAAATAGCTATTGTTTGTTTGTTCATCGAAGATAGTAGCCTTTTAGTTTGTAAAATTGGTATTTGATGTGGAATATTGAAATTTTGGCTAGAAGTAATGAAAATAGTGTATTGGAATTATTGGCTTGTTAGGGTTGTATGGAGTTGGAAAGGTTAATTGTTTATAAGGGTATTATAAGAATAAATTTAAAACAAAAAGGTAAACCCTACGTAACAGATTTGAAGCTATAAAAATTCAATGAACCAACGCGTACTAAAAGTGTTTTTGCACAGTATGTCTATTAAGCAGTCGAAAATTTAGTACCAGTTAACTACTAGCCTGGCTCAATTTGAGAGAATGATAGGAGTAACTTAGATTTTGCGAAAAACTACGCAACCCAACTTTCGAAGGGATTAATGTAAAACACCTTAATCAGATTTGTATAAACAACTTTTGTGTAAAACAATGTTGTCAGTTATAAAATAATCTAGTAATAACTATCATTTCTTCTACATTCATTGAGTTTTCTCCAACACTTTTTCAGTTTGTCTTTTTTCTATTAGATGTCTTAACTCTATTAATCTATAGGTTAGTATGATAGAACTAATTCCGCCCACTCCTTCAAAACCGAGATTTTACTTGCTTTCATAAAATTATAAAAACATAAAAAAAGAATCTTCCTCAACCCTTAGACCTAATTAGAGTAGCCTTTCATACCTAACGAACACTATTCCCTGTGGAGAACGATCAATCCCCCGTACTTACCACTACACTATACTACATCGGTCAGGTACACTGCCTGGTGGGGTTGTAAGCCTCTTGAGATCCTCGAGAGGTAAAACCTGTTGTAAGGTTACAAAACCACGCACATCAAGTTTTTGGCGCCGTTGCCGGGGAATAGTTATTGTTTAGGTTGAATTTTTATTTCTATTAGGTCTACTCACTAGATTCCTTTCTAGTGAGATTTTTGTTTTATTTTTCTAGGTTTTCTTTAGTCTATCTATTTTCTTCGTGTCTTTGTTCGTAACCATTACCGTCCGACATCATGGAAGATGGTAATATCCTTAAACCACACAACCCACCACCACAACAACCACAACCACCTCCTAGAGCCCGTACTTTAGGAGAGTATTCCCGTCCTAGCCACCATGGCTATCGAAACACCATTGAGCTCACTCAAGGAGCCAATATCACACCCTTGCGATCCGACACCATCCGGTTGGTGCAAAGTGGATGCGCATTCCATGGACTTCGTTCTGAAGATCCTAATCAACATCTCAAGGACTTTCTTAAAATCGTTGATTCTATAGACCTTGATGTTGCCACTCGAGAGACGACCTGATTGCGTCTCTTCCAATTCTCTTTGCGGGACCAAGCTAGTCAGTGGCTAGAACGTCAACCCGCAGGATCCATTACCTCTTGGGATGATCTCACCACTCGTTTCCTTGCTCAGTTTTTCCCACCGGGAAGAACTACCAAGCTAAGGAATGATATCTTGATGTTCCAACAACGTCAAGGCGAAACTCTCTACGAGGCATGGACTCGATTCAAGGACTTACTCCAAAAAGTCCCTCACCATGGCATAGAACTTTGGCTCCAAGTCCAAATCTTCTATGACCATATCAATCTCTCCACGAGGCAAACCATTGACCAATCGGCCGGTGGCAAGCTACGTGATCTAAGTGCGGAACAATCATGGGCTCTCCTAGAGGATCTTGCTCTTTATGACAACGAAAGTTGGAGTGATCCCCGTGATTTGAATAAAACGGTCAAGGCAATATCTTTGCCTTCGAACAATTCAAGCACTTCCGACCGTAGGATCATAGAACTTGAAGACCAAGTCAAGTTCCTCATGAAATCCTACGAGGCTCCTAAACCTTCAAGCCAAGTGAACAAAATCACTTCTTCATGTGAATTATGTAGTGGTCCCCACGACACTCGTGATTGCATGGAACTCCCCGAACAAGCTTTTGTGGACTACGCATCCTCGCGTACCGACGGAGCGGGAGACAAGTGGTACACTTTCAAACCCGAGCCAAACCATTATGGTGATTCATACAACCCTTCATGGAAAAATCACCCGAACTTTAGGTGGAAACAAAACCAAAACTCACAACAAACCAATTCTTCCAACCCACCTAATCGTTTCCAATCAAGCGGTTCCAACTCGAACCGTACTTTCAACAACAATCCTTCCGGCAATGGTAGTACCGATAACTTTGAAGGATTGATGTCTCAATTTATGGCATCTCAAGAAGCTCGTTTAGCCAAGTTTGAAGCCGAATTCAATCAACAACAAACTGAGATGACCAATAAAATTGACAACTTGTTGAAAGCCCTCCATAACCAAGTGCTATCACCTCCACATAAGGACGCTAGGAACACAAATAGCGGACCCCAAGTAAAAGACCCCTCTTCATCCAAACACGTCCACTTTGTCAACATTGTCACTATTAAACCAATTGATAGGAATGAGGATAATAGTGAACCTAAGGATGAGGATAGGAAAGTCGAGGTTGATAAGGAAGTTAGGACAAGTGAGATTGAAGAAGTAGATGATGATGAGGACTACTTCAATAGGCTACCCACTAAGGAAGAGCGCGCATATCATACAAACTTATTCGATGACCCCGAGACACCATACTTCCTAGGTAGACCAATCATAGAAATAGGCGACCCTTCTAATCTCAACATACCATGCAACATCGGACATCTACATGTGTGGAAAGCTTACATCGACCTTAGATCGCCCATAAACATCATGACTAGAGCCCACTACAACTTGATAATGAAAAATCAACTTGGGTATAGGATGTTCCCTGACAAGGGTTGGATGAGTAACTTCACGGGAAGAGTTAAGGGATTACCGGTTTATGTAGGAAACTTCACCTATGTCACCGACTTTGTAATTGTAGAAGATATCCGCCCAATAGTCGATGCATCCTTAACTCAAGTGGTTTTTGGAAAACCATTTGTTGAGGTCTCTAGAATGACTTATGAACCCTCCTTAGGGATAGTTAGATTTAAGGATGAGACCGATGAAGTAAGCTACCAAATGCCATATAAGATAGAACAATTCCAACACTTGTCAAATGTTGAGAAGGAGCTCAAGCAAGCGGTCTACTATAGGAATGATGAGGATAGAAGTAAAGGAGTAGACTATGTTATGGAAAGGATATTCGGTTTCTACAAGGATTGTTTGAAATTAGGACCGGAATATAAAACCGGGAAGGAGAATGGCCTAGGAACCGTGACCGATGATGGAGTCACGTAATGTACGTGACTTTGAGTCTAGCTACAAGACTCGTTAATAAAGAAAAGCGCTTCTTGGGAGGCAACCCAAGCTTTATTTGCTTTATTTGCTTTGTGTGTTTGTTTATTTATTTGTTTGATTTTATTTTCCGTATATGTGTTTAATTTTTATTATTATTGATTCATGTTAAAAACTAAATTGTGAAAATGCTTTATTTTGTTTTTAACTTCGTCTTAACTACATATAAAGGTATTTTGCAAAAGTTAAGTGTAAGGGAAATCTAAATCGGTTTATTAGAACACAAATGAACATGAATCGTAATAATAATAAATTAGCATACATATTAGTGTTTGTTTGAGTCAAATGCTTGTATCGAGTCATAATGATGTTTTGCAGGATTTCCAGGAAGTAAGGTAAAGGTTTTTCTAGAAATTTTTCCGGAAACTTAAAATGAAAATTTTTGTCAGGTCATTTCTGACGGCGTCAGGATTTATAACCTGACGGCGTCAGATTTAATTTCCAGAAATTTTTGAAAGTTTTGTTTTCATAAAAAGTTTTTATTAAATCTCCAACTTATAATCTCCAGGAATCTTTCAAAATTATCATTCCACAAGCATTATATCCTTATATATAGATTTTATCCGCCGATGTTATGCAGGTTCTCGTGTTTGTTTTCTCAGGTTTAACAGGTTATTTTGGACAAGGAAATGTTTATGGAATCAAGCTTATGGCGATGTATTAGTCATGGAGCTTCAACATTCTCTTTGGAGGAAGATTTAACCGTGTGATTTCACTATCCAACGAGCGAATCAGGGGAGTATTTGATTTCATTCTTTACTTTTTGCTTTTACATCTTGTTATTTGAACATTGGGGACAATGTTCATCTTAAGTGTAAGGGGAGGGTAAAAGTACGATTTTAGAGAATACAATTGCGCTTGATTTTTGTTTGTTTAATAATAGATGTGTAATAAAACTGAGAGAAATACTTGTTAAGGTAATTTTAGTGCCAAATTTAAAATTTTCTACAACATATAGGAGTGAAACTTTGATCTTAATGAGCGTCTCACGGATAGGAGTTATATGACTAGCACAAAAACCGTACCACTAAAAAATTTTCCACCCCCAAATATGTGAGGTTCGCCCCTAGAATTGGTAGGAAAAGCATTTATGCTATGATGTGTGTACCGGTAGCACTTAGATTCTAGAACTTGCGTTAGGACCATTCCAAGGCCACAAGTGAGACTACATTCGTGTAGTTAGATTTACTACATGATAAGAGGCATTAGGATTAACCCATTGTTTTACACCTGTGTTTTTGTTATAATTACATTGGCTACATTGGTCAAGTAATTCTCCCACACCCTTTGCGTTGTACTCATTTTTAGTACACGATACCCCTAGTACACCCCTCAGAGCCTATCTTTTCGTTTCGACCTTTAAGCATTTTACTTAAAGGAAGAATTTGTTACACCCCACTAAAATGTACACCCAAATCGCCTTAGCCTACCTTGTATGCACTCATTTTTTGTGCATTATTGTTACAACATTTGTTTAAACCCAAGTTAATTATCTAATTGATTACATGGTTGCTAAGTCGAGTCATATCCTTGTACATATTGTTTTGGGACGATTGGGACTCATGGGTAAAGTACTAGTATAATGGAGTAATGGGGAAGAACATCATTTATTACCCCATATGTGCTAAATATTTTAAAAGTACTCCAAGTGTTTCAATTATCTTAATTCGAGTCATTAGAATAGTATTTGTAAAGTTATGTAAAAATTCAAGTGTAAGGGGAATGCAACGCCCCTATGATGTATTATTTTGGATGGTAGGGTAAAAATGTATGTCAAAAAAAAAAAAAAAAAAAAAAAAAAAAAATCAAAAAAATCAAAAAAATCAAGAAAAACACAAAAAAAATGAGAAAAATGAAAAATAGAAAAAACATACGGACTACCATCCCGTTTCATTTTATGTTTATCTTTATGTTTTTGTTATTTTGTTATTTTGTTTCTAGCTTAAAATTGAGTCTAGTCTTGACTTAGCAACATTGTATAGTACATGTAATTGATCAAGATCTTTAACTAGCCACCAGTAAAATATCCCGTATCCAACAAAACCGTGTTTTCCTTTTCCCTACACCTAACGTTATAACCCATTTAAAAGCCCTCTTTGATAGTTTATCTTAGGTGCTTACGCCTAGTGGAGGAGGTTTTCGATCCTTTCCCAAGCCTATGGTAATCTATTTGCTATGACAGGTAGTGAGAGATATTTTCCGTTTTCATTTATGAGATTTATTTTGATGACACTTGAGAGATGTGAGTATCTAAACACTACTTGTGAGGTGCTAGTATGTAATCTCCGTGCTTATTATGATTGAAGTGGAACGAATATTTGTTGTAATTACTTTTATGTTTGCATTAAATGACCCCTAACTTGTATTTTGATTAGAATAAAAGCGCATTTGCTTGAGGACAAGCAAATCTCAAGTGTAAGGGTATTTGATGAGGCGAAAAGTGTACCGCTTTTAAGGGGTCATTTAAGCCCTAAATCGTATTTATTTGATCAAATATTGCCCTAAATCGTTCCTTTTGTCATTTTAGGTACTTTTGAGGAGAAATCTGGAAAAGGAGGCATTTTGGACGTTTTTGGAGCATTAAAGTGAAGAAAACGGCAAAGTCTCAAAATCGGCTAAAAGTTACTCTTGACGGCGTCATAATTAACTCTTGACGGCGTCATGCCTTGGCAAGAAAAGTTGGATGTGAAATTTACTCATGACGGGCCAGTGAGTTAGCATGAGAATTCTGACGGCGTCACGCTTTAACTAAATCAAGGGCGTCACGGCTTAAATCATAAGGGGACGGCGTCACGTTCATGATCCGACGGCGTCAAGCCTTGATAGGCCAGAATGGATTTTTGAAGAGCTAAGAGGGACGGCGTCAAGAAGGTCACCCGGGAACCCTAAAAGCGGCGAGGTGACGGCGTCACAATGCATAAGGTGACGCCGTCAGATCCAAAAATCTATATATAGTTTTCTAATCTTTTGTCATTGAGGGAGAGCTTAGTGTGTGGAATTTTGGGATAAAACCCTAAGACGATTTTAGCTACTTTTTCAGGGCTTTTAGCCTTGAGATCTTCCATGTTTCATTGAAAGATAAGTTATCAATTAATCATTCAATATGTCTATGTGTTGTTTGATTCTATCTTATGCTTGTCTTTTGTTTAACATGTTAGGCTAATTTTATCTTGTGTTTGCTTAGATCTAATGAAACTTAGCTATTGATTATTGGTTGTTAGTGTGTTGTTAGTTGTATTGGATGATTGTTTATCTATGTTAGGCTTAAGAAAACTGGCTAACTTCCTATTCGGTAACTTGCTTGAACGTCTTAAGAAACATGAACCAAAACGCGTACTAAAGGTTTTTATGGTTGTATTTAATGCACAAGCGAATTCTAGTGATCCCATGTTAGGAGCTTCCTAGCCGGCTCGACATAGGATGTGAAGTAGGAGCTTGTAGAGTTTGGGGAAGTAAGTACGCCACCCCACGAATGGTATTAAGGAATACACCCGTCATCCACGCGACTAATACACACTAATTAACCGGTAAAAGATAGCTAGGGAGTAAGGAAATCTAAGTAAACACATTTCTCTACACATAAGTTTCTCACCACTTTTCATTTTTGTTATTTTATTTTATTTGCATTGTAGTAAATTGGGTTAGTTGACTAGCAACTAATTCCGCCCACTCCTTCAAAACCGAGATTTTACTTGCTTTCATAAAATTATAAAAACATAAAAAAAAGAATCTTCCTCAACCCTTAGACCTAATTAGAGTAGCCTTTCATACCTAACGAAACACTATTCCCTGTGGAGAACGATCAATCCCCCCGTACTTACCACTACACTATACTACATCGGTCAGGTACACTGCCTGGTGGGGTTGTAAGCCTCTTGAGATCCCTCGAGAGTAAAACCTGTTGTAAGGTTACAAAACCACGCACATCAGAGTCCTGTCTGGATTCAGTCCTATGTGTTGATGAAGATGGTTGTGAAGATGAGTTTTCTGATGTTGTGGGTGTGTGATGGGAGGCAACTGGGCTTGTTGCTCCTTCACCCTGGGATTGTAGCATAGTATCAAAAAGTGGTACTGCTCCCGTCTATAACCTCTTGAAGCCATTTTCATGTTGCTAAAGAGTTTTTGGGTAAGTTTGGGAGTTTGATAAACTATTTTGTGTGGAAGCAGTTGATGTTTGTTCAAAATAGATTGTATGAACCTTGGGTACATAAAAAAATTTGATTTACTATCAACATTCTTAACCATACCTTCAAAAATAAGTTTTGAAAAGTTGAAAATTCTATCTATAGCCAAGCAAATGAGAGCAGTAGCAATATTACTACTGAACTGTTCCCATGAGGTTTTCTTGGGGCTAAGATAGCGAAGGATGGTGTGAATGAAAAAATCTCCATTGAGGGGCAAAACGACACTTTTGAAAAGTTAAATTTTGAGATTCAGTGTGATACCCCATCCTGGATAAGTTTTCAAAAATTTATGTGTTTAGCATAGCACTGATACCATTGTCATCACTCAGATGGAGATGCCTCCTGAGGGATGATTCAGTAATAGTGATGGATTTTCCATCCACTTTAGCATTAATTTCTTTGTCACCATTTTCAAAGGTTTCGACACTAGCAGTGTGCCAAAACTGTTTGATGTGAGTGACATAGATAGTCGGATTTAAAAGTAAAGAATACCTTATGTAAGAGTTGTTTAAGAAATCCACTATCTGATGAAAAGTTGTGTCATCCTCTGCTTTTTCCAAATAAGCTACTTGATTGTGTTTGTCAGCAGAAGATAAAGTAGCCATTTTAGTTTCAGTAAAAATTGATTTGACTGGTGGGAATATTGAAATTTTAGGGTAGAAAGTAGAAGAAGAAAGTGAATTGAGATATTATTCAAAGCTTGTTAGGGTTTCTATTGGACCGACTTGAAGAAAAAGTTAACTATTGATTTAAGATAAGGTTATTATAATAGAATAAAAGTTAAAATATCCAAATAGGAAAACCCTAGAAACAAGGAATTTGAGTAGTAAAAATCTCAACTGACTTTCAACGGATAGTTTCAAAAAGCTGTTATTTCGCACCAGTACTAACGTCTATTCAGTAGTACAAATTTAGCCTACCAGTACTAACTATAAGCCTGGCAGTACAAACTTTTTGAGAAAATTTTGACGTAGCAGTATGAACTTGATTTTAACGAAAAACCATATTGCTAACAACCTTTTCGAAGGGATTAATTGTAAATACAAACACTTAATCAAGATTTTGGTTTAAAGCAACCTCTGGTTGTGTGAAAACCAATGTTTTCAGTTATAAAATAACTGCCTGTGATCAGATAAACCCATTCAAATTGTGTTCTGGACAAGCTTTCCAGCTCGTGGCAGTTGTTGCCTCCAACACAAGTGTTAGATTCAAGTTTGCTCGCTGTTCTTTCTATTAGATGTCCTTAGACTAACTCATTATACTAATAAAAGTATAAAATGATAGAAAGTGAGTTAAGTCAGTTACTTTCTGACCAACTAAGCCATCAATTCAATACACATTTTCATAATAAAATCTCAAGAAAGAAGTTTTAAGGAAGTAATTAACTAAGGTATAAACCTTTGTTAATGTATTCCAAAACTCTGTCCATTATTGACCTATTATGTCTGCAACTGAAACCACCATCTGCTTGCTTACACATTGCATTAGTAACTCTCTTTGTGCTTGAATTCCAAGATCAAGACAAAAGTTTCTAGCTTTAGGGGAAGTTTATGGATTAAAGGGAAGTCCTGATCTTTCATGGAAGACAACATCTTTCATATGTTGGTCTTGTCATTATCAACTCTATCACCTGCAATTGTTAGTCCAAAACCAAGAAAACAAAGTGCAAAGCACTTGCCTCATAACAATATAAACATATGACTAACAGTATGAACAAAAACAGACTAAATTTGTACTAACAGTACAAACTATACACTACCAGTACCAATTGACAAAGCTAGCAGTACAAATCCAATTTAAGTATAAAAACACACAGTTTGAAAAACTTTAAGGATTGAGCATCCCAATACTTGCTACCAAGTATTGAAACCTTCCTACATCAAAGGCTTTTGTGAGAAGATCTACAAAGTTTTGATCAGAATCAATTTTAGCTACTTGAATCAACTTTTCCTCATTGCAGTCTCTAATAAAATGATGCTTAATTTTTATGTGTTTTGTTTTAGAGTGTTGTACTGGATTTTTAATTATACAAATTGTACTGCTATTGTCAATATATATCACAGTGTTTAGGAAATTGTACCCATAGTCAAGTAGTTGATTCTGAATCCAAAGCACTTAACCACAGCAACTTGCAGCAGCTACATATTCAGCTTCAGTTGTTGAAGTTGCCACAATTGTTTGCTTATTACACTGCCATGATATAAGTCTGCATCCAAGGAATTGACATCCTCCAGTTGTTGATTTTCTGTCCAGGCTTGCACCAACATAATCACTATCTGAATATGCTACCAGGTCAAAAGGTGATTCCCTAGGATACCATAGACCCAACCTAGGTTGCCTCTTGCATCAATATAGTTAAATCTTTTCAAAATAGTTAATGCACCATTGGACTGGATTGGCCTCACAATCCAACATGCTGAGGCCTAACAGTATATCCCTCTTTTCCCTAGCAGTGTTTTTAAGTTGTTAGTACTAACTAGTTGGTAGCAGTATGAACTGCTGGCATTGCAGTTGTAGCCTTTGTTTTCCAAATTTGTTTTGTACCACTGCTATCTTTTGAAAAGGCCTTTTAGCAGTTGTTGGTGCAGATTTGAAAGTTGTTTTTCCACCTTGAACTGCTGGTTTTGGGTAAACAGTCTTAAATGGTCTGGCAGTACTAACTGCTGGTCTAGCAGTATGAATTGGTTTTTGGCCAGACTTCAAAAAAGTGCTCTGGGTGTCATTCTAGCAATATTAGAGTGAGTTTGAGGCTTTCTAAGTCACCTATGGTTGAATACCCAGTTACCCTTTTGTTGCAAAAAACTGCAAGATGGTCAAAACTTCCACAAGTGAAACAAGCTTCTTATATAGGGCAAAGTCATCACTAGTTAGTGAGACTTGAGTTGTTCAGTTTCTCTGGTTACCTCTGGGCTTGTCTGTGGATCTATACATTTTACAATACCTAACTGTTTTTATAAATGGTTTAGCATTGACTTAGGCTTAACAGTTTCATTCTTGACCACCTTAGGAACACTTGTTCCTTCTACCTTAACTACATCAGGTTTAACCACAACTGATCTTCCTCATCATCAGGTGTCCAATCCTCAATGGTTGGAGCATCTGAATTCCTACCAGAGGACTCCTTGTCCTCAGTGAGTGAAGGTCACTTGCACTCTCAAAGGGTTCATTAACTTCTACAGGCTTATTAACAACTACATTCTCTTTAGGCTTAAGACCATATTCTAACATTGGTTGTTGAAATTCAGGCAAACCTGTATGTTCTAGGTCTATCCCTGGGGGTGTTGGAATTCCTCTATGAGGAGGTGGAACTAATTTGTATTCTAACCCAGACTTAGCTTTGTTGATTAACTGACATTCAATTATTTTGTTGACACCCTTAGAGGCATATTCTAATGTTTCTACACTTAATTGAATGTTTTCATTAGCCTTTTTAATTCTATCCAACTCAGCTTTTAATAGACTAATCTTAGCATTCTTAAATGATAAATCCCTTTTAAGAACTGCTATATCATTAGCATAACTAGACTCATTATTCTTATAGTGCACTATTTGCTCCTCTAGGACAGCTAAACCACTTTTATGATTTGACAATGTTAGGATTTATTTTAAAGTGATGGTCATTTGTCATTGTAATAGTTTAATTAAGTATGTTGTTGTTTGAGTTAGTTAGTTTAATCAACGGGCTTGGGCTCAAGATTGTTAGTCAAATGTTATGATCATGTAATCCTTGTATAAGCCCATCTCAAGCCCAAGCCCACCTAAGTCATGAAAACTATAAATAGCACCCTTCCTCTCACTTGGAAGGGTTGGATGTGTGTGTTATTCTTTCTCTTGTATCTCTTTCTTATCTTTCTCCTTAATCTAATATACACCATTCCCATTTCTTATCTATTCTTCTATTATTCTCATATTGTGTGTATGATAAAGGATCAATATTAAGCTTTAACAAGTGGTATCAAGAGCAAAACATTGATCTAGGGTTTATAGGGTTTAATATCACGTTACTGTCTCAAAAAACTTGGTTTTGTCACGTACTGTTGCAATAATATTATTGTTCCATCAAATTTCATCGAACGATTTAAGAGTAGTCGAGTTAGACTTTCTCTTCGGCTGATCGAACGATTTCATCGAACGATTTCATCGAACGATTACATCGAACGATTTCATCGAACGATTACATCGAATGATTACTTTGAACGATTTCATCGAACGATTACTTCGAACGATTACTTCGAACGATTTAGTCGAACGATTTGGTCGAACGATTTAGTCGAACGATTTATAGTCGAACGATTTAGTCGAACGATTTATAGTCGAACGATTTATAGTCGAACGATTTATAGTCGAACGATTTATAGTCGAACGATTTAGTCGAACGATTTATAGTCAAACGATTTAGTCGAACGATTTATAGTCGAACGATTTATAGTCGAACGATTTAGTTGAATAATTTGGTCGAACGATTTGGTTGAACAATTTGGTCGAACGATTTGGTTGAACGATTTAGTTGAACAATTTGGTCGAACGATTTGGTCGAACGATTTAGTTGAACGATTTGGTCGAACGATTTGGTCTAACGATTTGGTCGAACGATTTGGTCGAACGATTTATTCGAACGATTTGGTCGAACGATTTAGTCGAATGATTTAGACGAACGATTAAGTCGAACGATTTCATTTGATCGAACGATTTGTTTTTGATCGAACGATTTGTTTTGTGATCGAACGATTTGTTTTTGATCGAACGATTTGTTTTTGATCGAACAATTTCATTTGATCGAACGATTTGTTTTTGATCGAACGATTTCATTTGATCGAACGATTTGTTTTTGATCGAACGATTTGTTTTGATCGAATTTTGTTTTGATCGAACGAGTTACCTTCATCGAACCAAGTTGTCGAATCAGAAAACTCATTGAAACAAGTTCTCAACGACTATTCAAGGACAACGACAAAGGACTCAAACCATACATAACTCTGAACAGTAACCAACCGTATCCTAGTTCTTTAACCGATCCAACATCATCTTTATCATACAACTTCATCAATGGCCGCTCACCAAAACAATTTCGCAACTGATTTGGCACATGCTTTTGCATTAATCACCAAGGCATTAAACATCCCACCACATAACAACAACCAATGGAATTCACCGTACACTGACAACATGCAGTCATATATAGGACAAGAAGGCCAAATGGTTGAGGTTATTGAGCGTCAGCAAGGAAATGCTACGGGTATTCAAATGTGGAATCAAATGCAATATGCAGGGCAACATACGGGAATCCAAATGGATCAGTTTGTGAATCAGAATGTGGTCAATCATAATGAGAATTATTGCTTCATGACTTCTTCTGCAACCCAAAGGAGTGATATAGGTAGAGCTGGAAATGTCAATGCAATGGATAGAGTAGAAAAGCTCAAGTACATGTTGATGCTGGAAAAAAAGGATGATTCGGGAATACCATTGACTAATGAAGAATATGACTTTGTGGTTGAAAACTATTCAGCAAAAGTCACTGGAATCTCCGACCCTATGCCTAATCAGCAAGAATCAGCATCATGCAGCAGCGATTCTGACATTCCTCCTACTTATGACAAAGAACCACTCCATGAGACATCAATTCCAAGTAATGAGGTTAATCTATTTGCTCAACAAAAGCCACATTCTGTGCCTCTCGAACCAACTTATGATACATATATGGACTCGCCAAATTGTAGCAATATTAATTTGGCATCTCCAGATATGAATCCTAATGAAGTTCAAGTTGCACAAAATGACGCTAATGATGAGGAAACTCGTGCTTTATTTGAATCATTACTGAATAATTGTCGTAATGAGATGGAAAAAGTGAAAAAGGTCAATAGCGATCTTAAGATCGCGAATGAGAAATTGACCGCTGAGCTTGAGAGATATAAGGTAAACGAAAAAGCTTTTGAATTTCACCACAAACAACTGTCAGAACTTGAAAATGGTTACAGTGATTCTGTTTCAAGGGAGAAACATTTGCAAATCAAATACGACACTCTTGATGTTAAATTGAACATGCAAATTAAATCCTTAAAAGCAGAAATTTCTGATCTAACTAACCAACTTTCTAAACAAAAATCAACTTGCTCTGATCTTGAAAAAGAAAAGAAAAAGTTGTGATAACGCTCAAATCTAACATGTTTTTAGGAGCGTTATTGTGGATTTTATACATATATATTGGTCACTTTTATGAACTTATGGTACTTAACGGAGTATAATTTACATTTTAGGTTCATGGAAGCTCAAGTACAAGTAAACGAAGAAAAAGTCGAATAAATGATCAATAAACGAAGATTTATGCATGTATGAAGAATTCCCGACAAAAGCGAGTCTCGTGGAATATATTCGAGAAGATAAAGTCATGATGTTGTCACTCCAAAGACTCAAGGAATAAAGCAAAAGAGGGGAAACGAGGAAAGAAATGAAGAAAAGAAGCTCAAACGAAGAAATAATGGAAGACTCGTTGTTCCCGACACACCTCCACCATTTTGGCCATATCTTGAGCATACGAACTCGGATTTAGATGATTCAAGGGCTCACGGAAAGCTAAGAGAAAGATCTACAACTTTGGTTTTTATCATTTTTAGCGAAAATGCTCCATCCGATCGGTAGGAGCCCGCAACAGATTCGGATGGAGCTAACTTTTGCATCCATCCGATCGGTATTGCCCCGTATCCGATCGGATGGCTGAATCTGAGTTCTCCAAGTTATTTTTAATGCTTTTTTAAGTGCCATTAAGTCCCAAGTCCGATCATGTGCCTCCATTAACTCAATTTCCTGTCATTTTAATGACACTTGGAGGAGAAGTTTAGCCAAGGCTCTCTCATAAGCATATATACACCTATTTTTGCATTTGGAGGTGTGACACACACAACTAAAATTACCTATCTCACAATTCATGTAAACTCTAGAAATAGTTCTCTTAACCACCCCTCACCCTTTTCCAAAGGTGTTGGGGGGTTGGCTTGGTCGTTTGGCTATGGAGCAAGGCTAGGACTTTGTATTTCATCTTATGAACTTTGGTATTCTCTTTTAATATTAAGCATGTTTGTTTCTTTAATTGTGTTGATTCTTATTTGTCTTGTGAATGATGTCTTAGTACTTGTTTGGTTTATATGATAACTTGTGATAATAGGATGTTTGGATATAATTAGTGTTTGTTTGATAACATCATATTTGGTTAAATTGGATATTGTCTTGTTTATTGTTTTGATTAATCATTGTTGGGTCTACATGTCGACGGGATTCTCAATAGTGGTTGATTTCAATTCATTAGTCGACGAATGTTTTGGTCTTGTACTTTGTGACGATTGTATAAGAAACTTAATAAACATAACAAGTGAATGTTTAATTTGGATTAAAGGTCGAAAGACATCTTTTGAATATGTGTTCATCAAGTAAATAGAACTTCACAAATTGATGACATCAAAGTTAAGGGTCGAAAGAACTCTTTGTTTGTTGTTGGTTTAGGCATAAGTTTTATGACATGACCAATTGATTAAGACTTATGTATATTTGATTTATAAAACACTAAATTATCATTGGTTCTAAAGGTCGAAATGATTACCTTTGATAATATGTTTTCCAAACTAGTAAAGGCTTACACCAAGTCCTTACACCAAGTCCTAGTAAAGGCTCACACCAAGTTCTTACTCAGTTATTATCATTGCCAAACATGTATGTTCTTTGTGTGCTTGTTCTCATATTGCTTTTCTTGTTGGTTTGATCTGTGACAATCATAACCATCAACTTGTTACTTGCTTAAACAAACAAATAACACTTGAGTGCAACCAAGTCTCTTGGGACGACCTTGACTTACCACAACCTCTATACTACAATTGACTAGGGTATACTTGCCCGAATGTGTTCCTAGTTAACCGGTAATTCTTGTTTATAAATTTAAAGCTCGGTGAACGCATCAAGTTGCAAGAAAAGTTTTCCAAACGAGAAGATGAACTTCTTGATGAAATTCTTGACAAACAGGAAACTATTAAAAAGTTGGAAGAAATTCTTGTAAAAATGGGTCATTCAACTAAAACGATTAATATGTTAATTAACGACAAAAACCCGATTTTATATACAAGAAAGAAAATGGCTCTCGGTTGTGAAAACCCTTATTATCTCAAGAAAGCTCAGCAAAAACAGAATGTGCTATTTAATGGTAATCTTATAAATGATGTGCATGATCCACCTGCTTGTTATGATTCGCATGAAACGATTGAGCTTACGAAAGAGAGTCGAAACAAAATGAGACAATTGAATAGAGAAATCAAACCGATTGATTATAATGAAGCCAACAAACTTGCTGGTGTTCATCTTGTTAAAAAAGAGTCACATTTGTTTTTCAAAAAACTAGTGGCTGCCTCAAAATTCAAAGTTGTTTCAAAACACCTTTCTAACATCGAACAAATGTACTCTAACGAAACTTCCTCAAGTGAAGCTAGAATATTTTTGGCCGATCTTAAAAGGAGAGTTGAAATGCTTCAAGATGTTGTGGCAACCAAAACAAATGCTAAAATCAACGATTGGTTCAAAAGTTTTGAAACTGAACAGAAAAAGATGTTCGAAACAGAGATTACTCCCATTGTATCTGGCATACATGCAAGAGAAATTCATGTTGAGAACGCAATTATCAAAGAAGTAACTGAATTTGTCAAGGACCACACATCCTTGGTAATTGAAGCCAATGAAAACATTGAAAAAATCAAAGTTTTGGAAAAACAAAATGACGCACTCTCTGAAGAAGCTCTTTCAACTGATATTATGTCCATTATTTATCAAATATACTCTGTTGAAGATGATGAAAGACTTCGAGCTGAGACTTCCCAAATTGTTTCAAAATATGAAAATGCGTTTGCAAAGCTTGAAAAAGAAAATGTTACGTATTTTAAACAACTGGATCGGAAAAAGGAAGAATGCAAGTATGACAAACTGTCGTATGAACGTTCTTACAAAGAAATGCAAAAACAAATTGATCTTTTGAAGTCTCAGCTTGAAAGTCAAAAAGGGAAGGGTGGGGAAACTAAGTTTACAAAACCATCAACTTCGGACAAACCGGTTGCAAAACCAAAAATGTCTATTTCTCAATCTATTCCAAAAGTTGATGTGAAAAATGATTTGACAAAACCAGACACTCCAACACCCTTACCCAAGTTTAATGCTAAAGGAAAAGGAAAAGCTGTTGTCGAAACATCGAATGTGATAGCACCTGGCCTTAATAGGATTAGTCCCACTACTGTGTCTGCCTCTACATCTCATACACATAGGGCGATAGACAAAAGTGCAAAAGATAATCCCAAAGAGTCTAGGAAGGCTACTACAAATTCAAAGGACAACAAGTTGTATCCTAATGTGTGTGCCCCCAGGAATAGCTCACCAAATGTGACCACAAATACTGTTAAAGAATCTGTTGGTTCAAACGACATGGTCCACAATCAATATCTAGAAAAAGCTAGGCAAAAGGCACAGATTCGAAAAGATGGAATCTTAGGAACACCGTCTAGGGTGATGCATTCTACAACATTACAAGGCACTGCTAGTAGTTGTAAACCACTACCTAGGAACTCTCAACAAAAGACTAGGGATTGGCCTGCATCTAAGAGTAGTTGCGAAAAAAAAACTGTTAAACAAGTAGAATGCAACTCTAAGAATTCCTCTTCGAACAGGAAACAAGCTTCAAATGACTGTAGTGACAAAGTTAAAGTTGCTGTTTTGAACAAGAATGTTGAATTTGTCTGTCCTACATGTCAAAAATGTGTCTTTATAGCAAATCATGATGCATGTGTGGCACAGTATATCAAGAAAGCAAATTTGCGTGCTAAGGCACAATCCTCTAAGACACCAAACATAAACACACCCGTTTATAAGAAGCAAAAAGCTAAGAATTCTACCAAGTGGATCCCTATAGGAAGTAGTTTTTCTAAAAATAAGACTTCTGCTGCATCTGATAAGAAAACTACTCCTAGATCTTGCCTTAGGTGGATTCCCACGGGAAAAGTTTTTAAAACAGTTGGTCTTAGATGGATTCCTACAGGAAAGATTTTTTATAGTTGCACCAAGATAATGAATAGTGACAATCACCAACAGGAAGTAGAAACCGTTACAACAGTTGATAGTCAACACCCTCAGAGTGATGATTCATGTACTTCTAACACTGTTATTTGTGACATCTCTTCGTCTTTGGTTACATGTGATTCAACTATCTCAGAACCCAGCTCATCAGAGGGTTCTAATTCTGTAAATTCTTCAAAATCATTCTCTCTTTCTTCTATTTTTGATTTTCCATTTCTTTTATAAAAATAAAAACAAAATACAAAATTTGAAAAACCACCAAAAGCAAAATACAAAAATAGAAAATTTTCAAAAAATACAAAAACAATATAAAAAATCAAAAATCCAAAAATATTCTTCTCACGACATGTCTCTCGTATAATCGATATTCTGTACATACCTAGAAATGTCATTTAACAATGATACGGGCATGTACAGATGCTTGAGCGAGAGTTCATTTAAACGTTTTCAAAACATGTCGTTCCTAAAAATCTAAATGGCTTCTGAACATATCAATTCAGGACCCGCTCTTCAAAGAAAGGAAAGTGCTCATTCAAAATCAAATGTTTTAAATATTTTTATGAACACTTTTCCTAAAAATCCTAATGGCTTCTAATCATATCGGATTAGGACCCGCGCTTAATTTAATGGCTTCTGAGAGACTCACTCCAGAACCCGCGCTTAACCCAATGACTTCTAATCATATCGGATTAGGACCCGCGCTTAATTTGATGGCTTCGTAACAATTCAGTTTCGGACCCGAGCTTAACCCGATGGCTTCTGAACATATCAGTTCAGAACCCGATCTTCAAAGAAAGGAAAGTGCTTAATCAAAAATTTTGAGCACCTATCCTAAAATCTAAATGGCTTGTAAGTATTTCAGCTTACAACCCGAACTTCAAATAAAGGAAAGTGTTGTGCAAATCCAATTTCTATTTTCAAACACTTATCCTAAAAACAAATGAAGATATTTCTCCTACCATATCTTCAAAGATTTTCAAAATCTTCTCTATCTTGAGCACATTTTCTTCAAGATTTTTCAATAAGATTTTTCCAAATCTTTCATAAAGTGCTCAAGATAACTCCCTCCTAAACTCTTGAAACTGCTTTTAAACTAAAATGTTTAACCATATGCTTTGTTTAAGGGGGAGTAGAAAAACAAAAATGTTCCAATTTCATGCTCAAATCCGTCTTTCTCTCCAAAAAAAAAAGTTTCATTTTAATCAGTTGATATCAAAAATATCACTGCATGCTATTTTTTAGGGGGAGAAGACGTGATTAAAATGTGATCAAAAGGTTTAAAGTTCATGGAATCTCAAAGTGTGCTCTCCAGATAGACTCAGTTCTAACCCTCGAATTGACGAAATCTAAATGTCCGTTATCGAAAAGACTTGTCCTGGACGGGTAATAATTTCAAGATGGTTATCCATTGATGTAAACGTGTCTCGCGAAGGACTTGTCTAAGTAGAATGTACCAATTCGAGAGATAATCAATGAATATGACCGGGACGGGTAATAATGTCAAGCAAGTCTAACTAGTGATGTAAGCGTGTCTCGCGATGGTCATGTTCATTGGAAGTCGATCAATTCAAAATGTGCGAACTCTACCCAACATGTGCAACTTTAGTTAAAATTGCATGAGCACATGTGAAGGGGGAGTATTTCAAAAATATAAAACTCTCAAAGTGCTAACTAAATGTGTTTATTCATAAACACTTTGATAGATTTTCAAAAGGTTTTATGGCAAATCTAGGATAGTCATGGAGTTATAAGGTGACTAAGGTTAGGAAAAACCGTCCTATGATCCGCCAGAGCCGGAGGGATCTACCCAAGGACAATTCCAGTAGATTAGAATTAGAAGTCCTTAGGTGAGATTGAAAAAAGGAGTAAATGAGAAAGGAGAAAGAAGGGGTTGAAGAATTAAAAAGAAAAGTTTAATGTAAGGGTGAAAAGAAATAGCCCTCCATGAAAACTTAGGGCAGAAACCGGGCCAATACATCTGCTATCGGTATTCACTAAGGTGATACTGAGATTGAAGACAAGACGTCATGGACCCAGTGACGCGCTGCACCACCCCTCCTAGCCACTCAGATATCTCTTAAAAGATATTTGTTTCATTTCTCACGAAGAACACTACATAATCTATCGGCCTCTCATTCCGAGATGTGTTGATATTGAAAAGGTGGCACTCTGCTCCATGCCTCCGATGACTAAAACCAAAACGCACAATAGAGTCTAGAGCCATGAGATTCATCAAAATATCTCGTTAGGAACACTTCCAAAATGATACACTTGTGTTCGTCAAAAAGGACACAAGTTGTAAGAGTCTTAATGAGATCCAAGGATCTTGCCATTTTATATCATGATGGTTACGTGCTTCAAACGGTCTATAGTCGTAGGGTGATCTCTAGCGACTCACTGAATCGCGGGTGCACTTCGGTGTGTCCGTGTAAGCCCTCTCGGGGGTATCCGGTTCAGAACGGCCTAGGGAAGGATTAGAGAAAGTCTTCACACTATGCTGTTGACAATCTCAAAATCCCAACCTGTAAGCGCTGGATGATTATTACTAACGGTTTTATGCAGCTACCTATAAACATCCATTAACCATCACCACATACATCAATCATCTTCACCTCAGCATACTCATACTTATGAAGAACATCTCCAACAAAGCTCAAGTGTAAAAGTTCAAGACAAAAGAATCAAGTTAAAGACAGAGTGTAACGTCAAAGTCAAAAGGCTAATCAATATGTCAAGAACAAGTTCATATATCAAATGATGAAAGAAAAGGGGAGATTGTTAGCATAAGTATAAAGTTCAAGATGTATGAGTATGTTGGAGGTCACGACGTCATAATCACATGAAGATGTTGATCGAAGGCAAGAACAACCTCAAAAACGATACTTTGAAGATCACATAGCATGAAGGAACCAAAAACAAAAACTGCTATATAACGACACTCAAAGCTCAAAGACATTGATGACGAAAGACCATCTCACATGGAGCATCATACTGAATGACCATCCCTTAAGGGGAGATTGTTAGGATTTATTTTAAAGTGATGGTCATTTGTCATTGTAATAGTTTAATTAAGTGTGTCGTTGTTTGAGTTAGTTAGTTTAATCAACGGGCTTGGGCTCAAGATTGTTAGTTAAATGTTATGATCATGTAATCCTTGTATAAGCCCATCTCAAGCCCAAGCCCACCCAAGTCATGAAAACTATAAATAGCACCCTTCCTCTCGCTTGGAAGGGTTGGATGTGTGTGTTATTCTTTCTCTTGTATCTCTTTCTTATCTTTCTCCTTAATCTAATATACACCATTCCCATTTCTTATCTATTCTTCTATTATTCTCATATTGTGTGTATGATAAAGGATCAATATTAAGCTTTAACAGACAAGTTATAATTTTTTTTGTTCAGCTCAATCCTTTGTTCATCATAATGTTTTCTTAAAGTCTCTAGTTTTTTAAGAGCAATGCAATATTTAGAACAAACATTAGCAGATTGTACCTCAGAATCAGAGAAGGCCATAAGTGCCATCTCAGTAGGTGCTTCCTCCTCCTCTTCCATAAAACTCCAGTCAAACCCTAATCCATCAATAGCCACCATTACCTTTGAAGTTGGCTCAGCTTCTTCCACAATCTTAGCCTTGTTCCCATAACCTCTACTCTTGCCATCCTATTGCCTAGGCCTCCTGCATTCCCTTGAAAAGTGCCTCATCTTATGGAAATTGTAGCATTCTATCCTTGATTTGTCAAAACCAGCAGTATCATTGCTGCTGATGGTGATCTTCTTTCCTATTCTTTGATAGAATTTCTTAGCCCTCATGCTAAGAAGAGAAATATGCCGTTTGGGTTCAATCTCCTCCAAATCATCATCATTGATCTCCTGGAGGTCTTCATGAGTCAGCATTGATCCATCATTCTGGCTTGTTAGGAAAGCACAACAGGTTTTCTCATCCAGAATACCAACAGTACTACTTGATGAACTAGCAGTACTAACATTTGGGTTAGCAGTACTAACTCCCACAGCAACCTTCATTTCTTCAACTGGACTTGAGTTACTAGGAGATGACACAAAGGCCATGTTCCTAGTGCTTGAAGTAGATCCTCCAGCTTTCTTCACATCTTGCTCAACAATATTGAAGTTGCTGTATAAGTCCATCAGGCTCATTGTATCAATGTCTGGCTTGTTCTTCCAAACCACCACATGCATAGCCCATTCTGCAGGTAAACTTCTCAAGAACTTGGAGTTCAGATCTTCTTGAGGTATATCCACACCAAGAACAGCAAGTTGGCTTACAATATTTTGAATCCTGTTGAACATGTGATCCAAAGACTCATTGTTGGATGCAGTAAAGTTCTCAAAGTTTTGATTTAGGAGAGTCTTCTGACTCTTCTTGGTGGCTTCATTCCCACCATATCTGGCTATGATTAACTCAAACAAAGTCTTAGCATCCTTAAACTTGCTGAAATTCAATAGCTGATTATTTGGAATGGTCATCATCAGCAAACTTCCGGCCTTGAGGTTATTCCTTTTCTGAAGCCTCTTTTCAGCAGTAACTAGAACAGTCTGCACAACTGTCTCAACCTTACCATCAACAGTTGTAGTAGAAGTTGAAGGCTTGAACGAATCTCCTTGTTCAATAATTTCCCAGAGTGCATAGTCTTGCACCTGAAAGTATTGTTCTATCCTTAACTTCCACAAGTCGAATTCATTCTGCTTGAGCATTGGTAGTTTGGCAGTCATGTTGGATTGGGTAGTCTCTATGTCCATTAGTCCTTCATAACGTGTATGAGATACTTTGAGTGAATGCAGTTAAGTATGCGGAATCTACTTAACCACACTTAGAAGAATGTTGGTTTGATTAATGGAACAGTAATGCTTTGTATTGGACAATGAACACAGAAAGTTAACACCAAATGATTCAATATTATTGCTTGAATAATAAGAGTGATCTTAGCTATCACTAGGGTTACAAGACCTTGAATCCTTACCATAAACTATGACTGATATTCGTACATTCATCTAACCTAGGATCTCCTTTTATAGACTTAAGGAGTCCTTTACAATATAAGTATTCACCGTATAATTCTAACTAAATAAGATATACACAAAATCCTTTCCATACTTATCCTAAATACAAACGTTTAACATGCAACAGTACCTTATGATATACTAACAGTACTAACCTAGCAGTTTGTACTGTTAGTTATATCTCAGCAGTCTTCATTCCTACACTAGCAGTTTGTACTGTTAGTGTATTTCTTTCAGCAGTATTATCTTCAGAACATTTAATTCCCAACATTTTCATACAGCAGGTTTTTGAGTTGGAAGCTGGGATTTGAGGGAAGAGTGCATAGGAGCTCTTAGTGGACCACCCTGACGATAGATACCCATTTGCTTCTGGATTAGACTTGGATATAGCTTCAGTTAAATTTAGTTTTGTTTTGTACTTCAGTTTTGGAACTCATCATGTTTAGAGTTAGTATTTTATTATCATCTTAGAATACCTTTTTAATTATATTGTTTATAAGTCTTCCGCTTGTGTTTGTATGTTCTGATTAACACCATAATGTGGCATTTTGACCCTTGTTAGGTTGGGGTGTTACACTTGAAATCTGGCACATGCACACACAGCAAACATAATATCTGGTTTGGATGATGTAAGATACATCAATGATCCAATCATTGACCTGTATAAGTGAACATCAACATCATCACCATCTGCATCTTTAAGCAAAGGTTTCTCTTTTTGAAAAGGAGTGCTTGCAATCTTGGTATCTGTGTACCCAAACTTCTTCAAAATCTCTGCTACATATTTATCTTGGCTGATAAATATCCCTTCTTCTGATTGCTTAACTTGCAACCCTAAAAAGAAAGTGAGTTCTACCATTGAACTCATTTGAAATTTGTCATGCATTAGCTTCTCAAATTCAGTGCACATCTCCTTTTTAGTAGAGCCAAAAATAATATCATCTACATAAACCTGGACAAGCAAAATATCTCCTTTTTGCCTCCTGGTAAATAATGTCTTATCTATCTTCCCTCTGTGAATCCCATTGTCCAATAAGTATGTGGCCAAGGTTTCATACCAGGATCTAGGAGCTTGATGCAAACCATATAATGCTTTTACCACCTTATAAACCTTGTTAGGATGATCAGGATCTTCAAACCCTGGTGGTTGCAAAACATAAACTTCCTCATTAATTGTACCATATAAGAAAGCACTTTTTTAATCCAATTGGTATACTGTGAATCCCATAAAAGAAGCATAAGCTAAGAACAGCCTTATAGCTTCAATTCTAGCCACAGGTGCAAAGACTTCATCATAGTCTATGCCTTCCTCTTGAGTATACCCCTGTGCTACCAACCTTTCCTTATTCCTAATCACAATAACCCTCTCATCCTTCTTGTTTCTGAACACCCATTTTGTACCAATTGCCCATTCACCCATAGGTAAATCTACTAAAACCTACACCTTTTACAGCTTGAACTGTAACAGCTCCTCCTGCATTGCTTCTATCCAGGATGGGTCACTTAGTGCTTTGGCAATTTTCTTGGGTTCATCTTGAGATAAGAAACAAGCAAATAAGCAAGCATTAAGGTCTTCATGTGTCTTCCCTTCATAGATAACACTGACAAAACCTTGTTCACCTGCCTCCATTTGCATCCTTCTTGTCTTTACACCAGACTATGTATCCCTAATCACAAGATCAAGAGAATGATCCTTGTGAATTTTTGTATGGGGAGTTGTAGGAACCTCATATGTGTTAGGAACATTATCCAGATCCACTTCATCATCAGAGAAATCAACATCAGAAGTAACTAGTGGGCTAGAAAATTCAACATTTGGCCCAGCAATACTATCTTTTGGCTCAGCAGTACAAACACCATTTGTACTATCTTCAGGATTCTCTTGTTCTTCTACTGCACTTTCTTTGTTTTCATCTTCAGATCCCTTCTTTTCAGCATCATTAGAAGGTTCATCATCCTTTGAAGATGAATCAAATAGTGAACCATCTTTCCAAATAGGCATCAGAATGTGATATTGACCAGTCTCTTTCTCCATGCTAGATTCACCTGTATCAATATTGGCTTCTGAACCTACAAAATCATTAGTATTTGTACCTGCAACAACTGGTACATATTTCATAGATTTTGTTGGAGCTTCAAGGTCAAACAGCCATTTTGGACCTTCACCTGCAACATTAGACTTATTCTCCAAACATTCAACATGCAGGTTTTCTTCTACCTTCCGGGTTCTTATGTTGTATAACCTAAATGCTTTACTATGTGTAGAGTAACCAACAAAGAAACCTTCATCTGATTTGCCATCAAATTTTCCCAAATGATCCAAGATATTAAGAATAGTCACATGACATCCAAATGGTCTCATAAAGCTTAGAGCACGTTTTCTATCTCTAAAAAGTTCATAAGTCTTGTTGTAAGGTTTGACCACAAAAACCCTATTCTGCACATAACAAGCAGTATTGTCTGCTTCAGCCCAAAATGAGATAGGTAGCTTAGAGTCAGCTAACATGGTCCTAGCAGCCTCTATCAGTTTCCTATTCCTCCTTTCAGCAACACCATTCTGCTGAGGAGTTCTAGCTACACTAAACTCTCTCCTAATACCCTTTTCTTTACAAAATTGATATATAACTCTATTTTTAAACTCTGTCCCATTGTCACATCTGATGATTTTTACTTTTCTATCAACTAGGTTTTCTATTTCTGTTATAAAGCTCTTAAGAATGTTACTGGTTTCATCCTTAGTTCCTAAAAAGAAAACCCATGTGAACCTGCTATAATCATCAGTTACCACAGGACAGTACTTCTTATGCATTAAACTACTCACAGATGTAGGACCAAACAAGTCCATATGAAGAATGAATAATGATTGAGGAATAGATTTTTGAGACTTGGTGTCACACCCCTAAATTTCGAGACTTGCAGTGGAATGAAGCATTCAGGGGCGCGACTGGACATAGCACCAAAGTTGCAGTTATATTGAACGACCTAAAGTGTCATTTAGAAAATACATCGTTTGATTATTTAAAAACATTCAGAGTTACAAAGCTAGGTCCCTAATGAAGCGAAAAGTGTACCGCTTTTAGGGGGTCATTTAAGCCCTAAATCGTATTTATTTGATCAAATATTGCCCTAAATCGTTCCTTTTGTCATTTTAGGTACTTTGGAGAAGAAATCTGGAAAAGGAATCATTTTGGACGTTTTTGGAGCATAAAAGTGAAGAAAACGACAGAGTCTCCAACGCTGCTGGAAAAGTACACGTGACGGCGTCAAGGATTGCTCCTGACGGCGTCACGGCTTGGCAAAAGAGGTGGATATGACAAATACACGTGATGCGCCAGAAAGTTTTACAATGGAAGTCTGACGGCGTCACCCTTTAAGGTGATCAAGGCCGTCACGGTTTAAGTTAAAGAGAGACGGCGTCAAGCACAATTGTGACGGCGTCAACTCTTGACGCGCCAGAGTGGATTTTGGAGGATTAAAGAGGGACGGCGTCAGGAAGACCATCCGGGAACCCTAGCCGCGGCGAGGTGACGGCGTCACCTCCTACAACGTGACGCCGTCAGCCCCTAAATTCTATATATAGTTTTGCAATTTTTAGTCATGAGTGTGCAACTTTGTGAGGAGAAACCCTAAGACGAATTTTCTGCCATTTTTAAGGGTTTTATACCCTTGGATCTCCCATGTTTAATTGAAGATAAGTAATCAATTAATCATTCAATATGTCTATGTGTTGTTTGATTATATCTTTTTCTTGTCTTTTAATTAACATGCTAGGCTAGATTTATCTTGTGTTTGCTTAGATCTAATGAAACCTAACTATTGATTATTGGTTGTTGGTGTGTTATTAATTGTATTGGATGATTGTTTATCGATGTTAGGCTTAAGAAAATTGGCTAACCTCCTATACGGTAACTTGCTTGAACGTCTTAAGAAACATGAACCAATGCATACTAAGGTTTTTATGGTTGTATTTAATGCATGAGCGAATTCTAGTGATCCCATGTTAGGAGCTTCTTAGCCGGCTCGACATAGGAGTGAAGTAGGAGCTTGTAGAGTTGGGGAAGTACGTACGCCACCCCATGATTGGTATTAAGGAATACACCCGTCATCCACGCAATTAATACACACTAATCAACCGGTAAAAGATAGTTAGGGAGTAAGGAAATCTAAGTAAACACATTTCTCTCCATATAAGTTCCACGACCTTTTTATTTTCAGTTATTTTATTTTATTTGCATTTGTAGTTATTTGGGTTAGTTGACTAGCAACTAATTCCGCCCACTCCTTCAAACCCGAGATTTTACTTGCTTTCATAAAAAATATAAAAAAAAAAAAAAAAGAATCTTCCCTCACCCTTAGACCTATTAGAGTAGTTTTTCAATCCTAACGACACTATTCCCCTAGAGAACGATCAATCCCCCGGTACTTGCCACTTCACTATACTACATCGGTCAGGTACACTGCCTGGTGGGGATTGCAAGCCTCTTGAGATCCCTCGAGAGATAAAACCTGTTGTAAGGTCGCAAAACCACACATCAAGTTTTTGGCGCCGCTTCCGGGGAATAGTTATTGTTTAGGTTGAATTTTTATTTTATTAGGTCTACTCACTAGATTCCTTTCTAGTGAGATTTTTTATTTTATTTTTCTAGGATTTCTTGTAGTCTATCTTTTTCTTTGTGCCCTTTGTTTGTAAAACCATTTTCATTTGTCACTATGATAGATGAAATTCCATTTAGATCATTGACAATAGAGGAACAATTATATTTCACCAATAGATTTGTTTCCTATCATTCCTATGAATTTTTGTGTGATCTTTGTGATTTCCAAAAGGAGTTAGGGGTAAAGTTAGATGGGTTTAATGAATTCTATGCATGTGAGATTTCTATTAGACGAGCATTATCTGGATCAATTCCTTTTAGTCAGGCCCTTCGGATGAATTTTGAGGAAAGCTTCCTAACCATGACCCATAAGTGGAACGAATTGGTGGATTCATATGAGCAAAGAGACCTAGTTTCTAAGAACATGAACTTAGAATCAAACCAAGATTCTGAGACGGTTAGAGTTGAGCCACCTAGCTGCATGTCATGGTTAGGCACTACCATAATACAGGGTGAACACTTAGGTGATCTTGATGTGATGGAGGATCTAGCCGAGCATGATCACATTGATCAAAAAGACCTAGGTTTTATGATCGATGACGATGAATCTCAAGAAACACATGATGAATCTTTTAGGCAATTTGAATATATCAGTCAGAATATTGAGGATGATCCTTATGATTCGGATATAGAAGTTGAGATGCCTAGAGAAGCACTTGAGATACTTAGGAAAATGTTAGGGTTAGATTGTACTAAAACACATGATGAGGATATAGGTGATCTTGACACAAGGAATGATGAGGTAAGTAACATAAGCCCACCAAGTACCCCACAAGTCCTACCATCATTTGAGGCACACACACCGCCCGTGACTTACCCGGAAGAAGTTGAAGAGACTATAGGAACCCCAATAGAGGTAGAGCCCTTGGACCAAACAAAACTAGAAGAAATAGGTTTGAATACTTGTAGTCATAACCTTTCTTTTAGTTCTATGGAAGTTCCTAGTTTTGATAAACCGGAGCCTAAACCAAAACCGTTACCTAATCTTCCATCCTTAGATGTGAACTTAGGAATTGAATTAGGTCCCGACCCACCCATCAAACCATATAGTCCGGGTAGTTTTATGTTGAAGGTAGTAGACTCTAAGCCTTGTAGAGAGGAAGCTGACATAGGAGTGAACCATAACCTTTCATACTTACATCACCCATTCATGATTAATCACAAGAAACACTATGGGTTTAAACCGGGTTTATTAGGTCAAGATGGATTCTCAACTAGGAATCTCTCGAAGTTGATAGAAGATGATCCCTTTTTAGGAGAAAACTTTAACTCGCCCATTGACCAAAGTGAACTAGGTAAGGTTATGATGAAAGGAGCACACCCCTTTGAGTATATAATTCATCCACCACTCTTTCCTCACGCGGCATACTTCCACCAAGATGGTGTGTATCGCTACTATCACCCGCACTTAATCCTAAGTGTAGGAAAAACCTCTCCTTTATCCGTTAAATAAGGGTAGAGTCAGGCTCGTGACTCGAACAAAAACAAGCGCTTCTTGGGAGGCAACCCAAGCTTTATTTGCTTTGTGTGTTTATTTATTTGTTTGTTTGATTTTATTTGCTTCCGTATGTATGTTTAATTTTTATTATTATTGATTCATGTTCGAAACTAAATTGTGAAAATGCTTTATCTTGTTTTTAACTTCGTCTTAACTACATATAAAGGTATTTTGCAAAAGTTAAGTGTAAGGGAAATCCAAATCGGTCTATTAGAACAAATGAACATGAATCATAACAATATTAAATTAACATACATATTAGTAATTGTTTGAGTCAAATGCTTGTATCGAGTCATAATGATGTTTTGCAGGAATTCCAGGAAGTAAGGTATAGGTTTTTCCAGAAATTTTCTAGAAACTTAACATGAGAATTCTGTCAGATCATTTCTGACGGCGTCAGGCCTTACAACCTGACGACGTCAGGTTTTAATTTTCTGAAATTTTTGAAAGTTTTGTTTTTCTACCGGAATCATAAAAAGTTTTTATTAAATCTCTAACTTATAAACTCCAGGAATCTGCAAAATAATCATTCCACAAGCATTATATCCTTATATAGATTTATCCCGCCGATGTTATGCAGGTTTTCGTGTTTGTTTTCTCAGGTTTAACAGGTTATTTTGGACATGGAGATGTATGTGGAATCTAGCTTTTGGCGATGCATTAGTCTTGGAGCTTCTACTTTCTCTTGGAAGAAGATCTAACCATGCTACCTCTTTATCCACCAAACGAATCAGGGGAGTATTTGATTACATTCTTTTACCTTATTTACTTTTACATCTTGTTATTTGAACATTGGGGACAATGTTCAGCTTAAGTGTAAGGGGGGGTAATGTACGATACTTTAGAGAATGCAATTACGCTTGATTTTTCGTTTGTCTAATGGTAGATGTGTAATAAAACTGAGAGAAATACCTGTTAAGGAAATTTTAGTGCCAAATTTAAAATTTTTTACAACATATAGGAGTGAAACTTTGATCTTAATGAGCGTCTCATGGATAGGAGTTATATGACTAGCACAAAACCGTACCACAAAAAAATTTTCCACCCCCAAATATGTGAGGTTCGCCCCTAGAATTGGTAGGAAAAGTATTTATGCTATGATGTGTGTACCGGTAGCACTTAGATTCTAGAACTTGCGTTAGGACCATTCCGAGGGCACAAGTGAGACTACATTCGTGTAGTTAGATTTACTACATGATAAGAGGCATTAGGATTAACCCATTGTTTTACACCTGTGTTTTTGTTATAATTACGTTGGCTACATTGGTCAAGTAATTCTCCCACACCCTTTGCGTTGTACTCATTTTTAGTACACGATACCCCTAGTACACCCCTCAGAGCCTATCTTTTGTTTCTAACTTTAAGCATTTTACTTAAAGTAAGAATTTGTTTACACCCCACTTAAATGTACACCCAAATCGCCTTAGCCTACCTTGTATGCACTCATTTTTAGTGCATTATTGTGACAACATTTGTTTAAACCCCAAGTTAATTATCTAATTGATTACATGGTTGCTAAGTCGAGTCATATCCTTGTACATATTGTTTTGGGACGATTGGGACTCATGGGTAAAGTACTAGTGTAATGAAGTAATGGGGAAGAACAACATTATTACCCCCATATGTGCTAAATATTTTAAAAGTACTCCAAGTGTTTCGATTATCTTAATTCGAGTCATTAGAATAGTTAATTGTAAAGTTATGTAAAAGTTCATGTGTAAGGGGAATGCAACGCCCCTACGATGTATTATTTTGGATGCTAGGGCAAGAGTGTATGCAAAAAAAAAAAAAAAAAAAAAAAAAAAAAAAATCGAAAAAAAATCAAGAAAAATACAAAAAAATGAGAAAAAGAAAAGTAGAAAAAAACATACGGACTACCATCCCGTTTCATTTTATGTTTATTTTATGTTTTTGTTATTTTGTTTTTAGCTTAAGATTGAGTCTAGTCTTGGCTTAGCAACGCCATATTGTACTTGTAATCAACCAAGATCTTTAACTCGCCACCAGTAAAATATCCCTTATCCAACAAAACCGTGTTTATCATATCCCTACACCTAACGTTATAACCCGTTTAAAAACCCTCTTTGATAGTTTATCTTAGGTGCTTACGCCTAGTGGAGGAGGTTTTTGATCCTTTCCCAAGCCTATGGTAATCTATTTGCTATGACAGGTAGTGAGAGATATTATCCATTTTCATTTATGAGATATACTTTTATGACACCCGAGAGATGTGAGTATCTAAACACTACTTGTGAGGTGCTAGTTTGTAATCTCCGTGCTTATTATGATTAAAGTGGAACGACTATTTGTTGTAATTACTTTTATATTAGCGTTAAATGACCCCTAACTTGTATTTTGATTAGAATAAAAGCGCATTTGCTTGAGGACAAGCAAATCTCAAGTGTAAGGGTATTTGATGAAGCGAAAAGTATACCGCTTTTAGGGGGTCATTTAAGCCCTAAATCGTATTTATTTGATCAAATATTGCCCTAAATCGTTCCTTTTGTCATTTTAGGTACTTTGGAGAAGAGATCTGGAAAAGGAAGTATTTTGGACATTTTTGGAGCATAAAAGTGAAGAAAACGACAGAGTCTCCAACGCTGCTGGAAAAGTACACGTGACGGCGTCAAGGATTGCTCCTGGCGGCGTCACGGCTTGGCAAAAGAGGTGGTTATGACAAATACACGTGACGCGCCAGAAAGTTTTACAATGGAAGTCTGACGGCGTCACCCTTTAAGGTGATCAAGGCCGTCACGGTTTAAGTTAAAGAGAGACGGCGTCAAGCACAATTGTGACGGCGTCAACTCTTGACGCGCCAGAGTGGATTTTGGAGGATTAAAGAGGGACGGCGTCAGGAAGACCATCCGGGAACCCTAGCCGCGGCAAGGTGACGGCATCACCTCCTACAACGTGACGCCGTCAGACCCTAAATTCTATATATAGTTTTGCAATTTTTAGTCATGAGTGTGCAACTTTGTGAGGAGAAACCCTAAGACGAATTTTCTGCCATTTTTAAGGGTTTTATACCCTTGGATCTCCCATGTTTAATTGAAGATAAGTAATCAATTAATCATTCAATATGTCTATGTGTTGTTTGATTATATCTTGTTCTTGTCTTTTAATTAACATGCTAGGCTAGATTTATCTTGTGTTTGCTTAGATCTAATGAAACCTAACTGTTGATTATTGGTTGTTGGTGTGTTATTAATTGTATTGGATGATTGTTTATCGATGTTAGGCTTAAGAAAACTGGCTAACCTCCTATACGGTAACTTGCTTGAACGTATTAAGAAACATGAACCAATGCGTACTAAGGTTTTTATGGTTGTATTTAATGCATGAGCGAATTCTAGTGATCCCATGTTAGGAGCTTCTTAACCGGCTCGACATAGGAGTGAAGTAGGAGCTTGTAGAGTTGGGGAAGTACGTACGCCACCCCACGATTGGTATTAAGGAATACACCCGTCATCCGCGCAATTAATACACACTAATCAACCGGTAAAAGATAGTTAGGGAGTAAGGAAATCTAAGTAAACACATTTCTCTCCATATAAGTTCCACGACCTTTTTATTTTCAGTTATTTTATTTTATTTGCATTTGTAGTTATTTGGGTTAGTTGACTAGCAACTAATTCCACCCACTCCTTCAAACCCGAGATTTTACTTGCTTTCATAAAAAATATAAAAAAAAAAAAAAAAAAAAGAATCTTCCCTCACCCTTAGACCTATTAGAGTAGTTTTTCAATCCTAACGACACTATTCCCCTAGAGAACAATCAATCCCCCGGTACTTGCCACTTCACTATACTACATCGGTCAGGTACACTGCCTGGTGGGGATTGCAAGCCTCTTGAGATCCCTCGAGAGGTAAAACCTATTGTAAGGTCGCAAAACCACGCATCAGTCCCAAAAGGTGAAACAAGTTTTCATAAAACAAGTTCATACAATTCAAACGATGGATAAGTGCATAAAATATAAAGTTAAACGCGTCGACTCCATGATGTATACATATGCAAGCCAACATGCGATACCTTAATTACCTGAAAATACATTGCTAAAAATGGTGAACAAAAATGTTGGTGAGATCATTGGTTTATGTAAATGAAATGTTGTACGGATACCACAAGTATAAAGTGTATGACAAAACCATGCCACATAAAAATGATACATTAGCTCTAAGCTCATGACCCCGAAGCTAGACTGAATGAAATGCCCCAACCGAGTGTTTGCCAGTCACTCTAATATTACAGAAATGAAATGCGTTCGTTTGACCAGTTGGTGCTACCAGCCCGAACGGAGGAGTCACCCTCAATAGATATATTCACTCACTCTCGCTTGCTAACAATTAACGGTTCATGATAATAAAAGGGGACTTTAATCTGGGCAATGATGTAACTTAAGCAATGTAATGCGTTTGTATACTTTGGTTCGCATATGAAAATGGTGCAATGTATTCTCCCCCGAGAGTTTAGAAATCAATAAACAATTTAAAACGGGTTTATGAAAAACTCACCTGATATGATATAGCAACAATGATAATGATGGATATGATGAAATAAAGCTCGGTCCCTAACCACGACCTATTATGAATGATGTGATTCAATGTAAGCAATGATACAATGCAACACATGCAAATACGTATGTTAACGATACCACTTGTTAGTTTTGAAAATAACGTTTATCGACGAAAAATACACTTTTGACGTCTCGTTAAGTTATAAACTACTTTTCGTGTAAATATGTTGAAACGGTACTCCACGATCCTCGTTTGGTGTTCTATCGGCAAAATGTAGCGTTTTCATCACAATTTAATATTTTCCTTAACTTGTGAAAATATGTCCAAAATGGCTTCGTGAAACTAGTCGCGAAATATTGCACGTTATGTGTTAGTTGATCAAACTCAACGTTTTTGAAAACCTTGTAAAAATGTATAAATGTCGTTACATTTAACTTTTGATTGTACACGCCTCGATCGATTAGAAAATCGGCTAACAATGTTATGTTTCGCAAAAACACTAGTTTTTATACTTAAAACACTTTCTATTAGGGGGCTGTCAAAATGAATATGGTACGTCGGGCTTCAAATGTGAATAACTCGGCCGTTATAAGCTCGTTTTCTACGTTCTTTACATCCACGGCTTCGTATAAACATGAAATAACATAATCTCAGTAGGTCAGGTCATCTAGATCATGTCTAACATCACACTTAGTCCTTTGAATCTCGGCGATCAGCAACTAAATTTTCAGAAAATTAGTTTTCGTCGTCTAACTTTGAAAAATCATATCTCCTTCGTTATAAGTCGGTTTTTAGTGATTCTTGCGGCCACGGTTTTGTTTTTGAAAGAGCTTTCTGAATATGAAGGCAAAAATATACCAAAAGTTACTGAGATTTCCAGACTTGGCGTTTAAGGACAGTAGCTATTTTAGATTGTTAAAAACTCATTTCCTTGGTTCTAAACTTGATCATACCACCTCAAATCAACTCCACAAATTTTCAAATCCTACCATACACCTTCTTAGGGTGTCATGGGGTCCTAAACATCACCAACCTTGGTGGATTTCATGAGATCATTAGTGAAACTTATAGATCTAGTGTTAAAGAGATTTTATGTGCAAAAGTGGTATCTAAAACATAAGTAACTTGCATGATTAACTAATATAACTTGAAAATACATAAACATATGAATCAAATGAAAGTCTAAGATGATCAAAATGTGTTCTTGAAACTTACTTGAATAGTTGATGAGTTTTGGTAAGAAATGAGTAAGAAACTTGAGATTTAATCACAAAACCATAACTAGGAAGGTAAATGGAGCTTGATTAATACTTGAACTTCAAAAATTGGTGGATGATCCTTGGTGTTCTTCCTTTGGCCGATCCAACAAGAGGAGAAAAGAGAGAATACGGTGGTTAATTTGCAAGTTGGTTATGTTATGGAAGTGTTTGTCTAAATAAATCAAATGACAAGGAAACATTTGCATTAATTGGAGAGTACTTGTAATCAAGTGATGGAAGTCTTAGGGGGTTTGGGGGGGGGGGGCACACATGGGGTAAAAAGGAAGGATTTGATGTAATTAAAGCTTGTGTCTCCCATTTATTTAGAATTAGCTAGTTTAAGGCATACATTAGGTGTTATCGGGTACCGAGTTAACTAGAAATAACTCGTGACGAGGTGAAATGAAATACGACGAAGTTGTAAAAATTGTAAAATCATGTTCCTTGCAAGAATCGGGTGTTAGAATGATTATCGGATTGAAATTTCGTAAACCGACAGAGTTATAAGCGTCAAACGAAAAATATAGCGATTGGTTTAAAAACACCGGGTAAAGTAATAATATAATTTCTATATCATTATAATTAGTTTGAAAATGTGTTAGGATCATTTTTGGGAGTATTGGGTATAATGTTAGTAGAAATGACTGAGTGGTAACGTTAATTAAACAATTGAGCATACGTTAATGAAAATCACACAAACCCATGCATGAACTGATATGGTAATGATGTTACTGATGATATGCAGACTACTCTAGTCTGTATGATGTGTCTTTACTGATGATGCATGAATACGCAGCTAAACCTAACTGGTTACGCGCATTTGAATACCCGTAAACCAAGTTTACGACATGATGAATGATGCCCATGAATAGTGATTTCCCTTCGGGAATGAATAGTGTCATGTGAATAGTAAAATTTTTGACGACTTCCCAAAGTCTCAAACTGACTTCAAAAAAGATGAATATTGAAATGATGAATAGTGATTGGTGAATAGTGAATGATGAATAGTAACTCATGAGTAGTAAATTGTCGAGGTTTGGAAAATGACCTGAAATTATGAGTTGTGACACTTGGGCTTACAAGAAGCTTTGTGTTGTTTGCCCTTAAGACAGTCAACATAAGTTTGGTCATTTTCAAAACGTTTCAGAGGTAAACCTCTTACCAAACCATCTTTTACAATCTTATTAATGGTTTTTAAATTAACATGACCAAGTCTCCTATGCTAAAGCATTGATTCATCCAATGTGGCTTTTGCAACAAGACAAGTTAGACTCTCTTTAGGAACAATTTTCTTCATATCAACACTGTACATGTTGCCCATTCTAAGAACTTTAAGTAGTACTTGAGTTTCATCAGGTAACTTAAAGTCTAGAGACAGGACAAGACATTCCGTGTCAGTAAAAAGAACTTTTTTCTTTTTGTCACACCTTTGTGAGACACTAAGGAGATTAAACTTAAGTTCCTTCACAAAATTACACATGATATGCAGATTACTCTCAGTCTGTCTGATGTTCTTTACTGATGATGCATGAATACGCAGCTAAACCTAACTGGTTACGCTGCATTTGAATACCGTAAACCAAGTTTACGACATGATGAATGATGCCCATTGAATAGTGGATTCCCTCGGGGACGATGAATAGTGTCATGTGGAATTAGTAAAATTTTGACGACTTCCCAAAGTCTCAAACTGGACTTCAAAAGATGGAATATGAATATGATGAATAATGATGGGTGAATATTGAATGATTAATTAGATAAACTCATGAGTCGTAAAATGTCGAGGTTTGGAAAATGACCTGAAATTATGAGTTGTGACACTTGGGCTTACAAGAAGCTTTGTGTTGTTTGCCCTTAAGACAGTCACAACATAAGTTTGGTCATTTTCAACCGTTTCGGACGGTA